>JAVKLA010000061.1:2445244-2531245 GCA_034782735.1 Sagittarius serpentarius
CCATCCACCCAATTCCTTACCCACCAAGTGGTCCATCCGTCAAATCCACGTCCCTCCAATTCAGAGACAAGGATGTCATGCGGGACAGTGTCAAATGCTTTGCACAAGTCCAGGTAGATGACATCGGTTGCTCTTCCGTTATCCACCAAGGCTGTAACCCCATCGTAGAAGGCCACCCAATCTGTCAGGCATGATTTGCCCTACCCTCATCCTGGACGCTGGCCTCCCTAACGCCCGAAGCATCTCAGCTCTCTGGCATGGCCAGGTCCCTTGTGTGGTGGTCCAGCAAGCCCTCTAAATGCAGAGACGCCTGGAAATCCAACAGCGGCAGCTCTCGGCCAAGAGAGAGGCGCTTACGGCTACGCCAGCTAGAGCAAGGCAAATATTCGTGAGCATGGGAAGTGTGCGGACCAAGATCATCCAGCCCGGTGAAGATGGCTGACCTGGGGACAGCTCCAGCAGGTCCATCAGCTCCTCCTGCTTCCCGAGCCAGCCGCGGGCCTCCGGAGATGAAAACTAGCGCCTGATTTCCAGGCAATGCCTATGCAGTTCACGGGGAGGGCAGTAAATCCCGCTTGCTGCGCAGTGATTTTCAGGCCGGCAGGTCTGAGTGGTGACGTGAGACATCCTCAGTGCTCAGGGGTCGTGTGCATAGGGCTGGAGCAGAAACAATTTTTGGGGGTGAATGTAAACATTAAGAAGAAAGAAAAAGAACTATTCTGGCCCAAATCAAATCCACATGTTGGTGTTAGGGGGTTGTTTCAATTCCAGGTGTCGCATGTTTTCAAATCTGCTTAATACAGCAGAAGTAAGGTCGATGGGGAACATCAAAGTGACATACCCACAGGTTTTGCTCCGAGATGATTAATTTTATTTTAGATTTTTCCTTGTCATTTTAATTCAGGGCGGGGTGCGTGCCTGTGTGTGTCTGTGTGTGCGTGTAAGAGTCAGTTTGGCCAGACTGCAAAAGCTCCGAGCAGCTAGTGAGTCTGCAGTGGTGGCTGAAAGAGGGTCAGCAGAGAGATGTCACCCACCTCTCCCGGCAGCGGCTGGACACTGACCCTGCGCCAGGGCCGCCTGGAGAAGGGCACAGCTGGTGCGTGCTCACCGGAGATGAGGTGCTCTTGCAGCTCCCTGGCAGAGCGGATCAGCTGCCAGTTCAGCTCCTCCACCTGTGAATCGCACGGTCACGTGCGTGCGCCTTGCTCAGCGCTGATAAGGGAACCATTACGGTTCTCCTCCGCTCACCCGGCTTGATATCAGTGTCCCGCTGCTGCTGGTGGCAGCCAGGTAGTGATTTCTAGGCCTAATTGATAATTAGTTAAATCTGTCCTTGGCACAAGGAGGAACACAGTAAGCTAGAAAGCCATGACACGAGCACGGCTGTCTGCCTGTGCCCGCAATAGGGAAGAGCACCCAGCACCTCCACATCCCTCGGGACACCAGTTTGCTCCAAGGCAGGGCGAAGGGCTCACGTGAGAACTACCGAGCTCTCCGCGCGGTGAATAAATACAACGTGCCTGCACCCGACAGTGCTGGGGTGCAGCAATTAGCTCCGCATGGGATGGGGAGCTGCTCTGCACCCCGAGGCACTTGCCTATTGAAGGGAGGCGATGATCAGGCCGGAGCACACCGGGAAAACGGGAGATGTGCACCAGGCGCTGCACTCCCATTTTTCTTACCGCAGCACCCTAAGGAGTTAACACAAAATGCCACCTACTGTATTTTATCTCTCCTCCATTGAGGCAGCTCTGACACCGGCAGCAGAACAATGCTAAATTCTGATTAGCTCTGGTTTTCCAGCAAGTGGGGAGGCACAAGAGGGTGGGGAATTAATACTATTCTGCATAATTTTTAATCTAAATTCCATTTCTTTTCTTTTCTTTCTCTAGGAAGCAAACAATCTAGGGGGGTTTGTACTCAATTTCTTGCTTTCATAATCTAAATGAATTGTTTGCAAGTAGGAGCCAGCTGCAAAGCTGGCAATCTCCGATCAAATCTGCCTTTCTCCTGGTTCTAGCAATCATTAATTTGCTTCTCAGCTCTGATTAGCTAATCCTGGCTGCCTTGTGGCACTTTGCAGGGAAAGCCAGTGTGCGAGCCGCAGCTCCCTTTGACGGAGATGGAGCTGGCAGCGGGGTGACAGAATTGATTTCCACCGGGTCCGCGGTGCTCCTGGTTGTCAGCTCTCTGGAGAGGAGTGGGGTGCTCTGGGAGGAAAGACTGGCGAGGTTATTTATGGAATCCTGGCATTTTGGAAATATCAGAGGATGATGCTTTCCCCTGCGCTATGCAGGGCGTGCTAGTTTGTTACGCTGAGACTAATTAGCCGGGCTTTAAAATAGGAATCGAAGACACTGCAGCAGCCTCTCGCTCAAAAATATCTGGGTGCTGCCCCGTTTTTATTACGTGGCTGGCGTGCCTGGGGGACACGGCAGAGCTGTCACCTCTATTTCATAGATGGGAAACTGAGGCACGGGGTCCATCGCGTGTTGGTGGATGGAGGTTCACAAAGAAGCAGCCTCAGCAGCAGGGCTGGCTGGAAGGGGATGTGGTACGGGCTGCCTTTTGTGCCAGGCCCTGGTTGATTGATTACACAGTGAATCAAGAGTCATGGCCCTCAACTCCTGCTGCGAAGCTCAGAGAGCTCCTGCCTGCTGGCAAGCCTGGAGGGGGCCAGGGGGTGTCCGAATGGGAAGTCACCTCCCCAGGCTGACTGCTGCCAGTCACCAGAGCATCACCTCCTAATGTCCAGCTCCCCGTGACCCCATTTTTCACAGGTCTGAGGGCCCAGGCCAGTCGGACACGGTGCTGGTGGCCCATGTGTCACTACGCTGGCTGGCTGCAGGGCTGCTGCTGGCCTCGCGTGCCCCTTTCTTGCACGTAGCTCTGCAGGCCTCGTCTTTCAGCTGCTATCTGGCTGCGTTTTATTCCAACATGCTCCTTTTTCAGATTACATTCCCCAAGTGCTGGGGGTGGATCTTTTTAATTTTCATTTGTTTCAAAGCGGTACATAGCTTACAAGCATGACAGAAATGCGCCTGGAGTGCAGGAAATGGCCTACTTAGCTGCAGGAGCAGAGCAGCCTTTTCCGTCACGCTGACTCCCGAGACCCCATCCTCCCAGGGGACTGGGGCAGCTGCCTGCTTCCCTCACGGACACGTGTTTCTGGAGCTTTTCTTCAGGGCATGTTCGGTCCCACCGTAAAGCCCAAAGAGCCTGTCCAGGCAGAACCGTATTGGGGAAGCAGAGGTTTGGAGGGTACTTCCAAGTTCTGACATCGAACTGCTGTGCAAGGTCAGGGCAGGTCCCCTGTCCGTGTCCCCCCTTCACCCAGCTGGCCGTGACAATCTCTTCTTGCTGTTTCAAGGTAGCTTAGAGAAGGGGAGAGACTGTGTTAGGATTGTTACCAGCTGAGGAAGCAGAGCTTGCAGGGCCAGACCTCTAACAGCTTTTGGCCTTCCCGGACACTTCCAGCCTAGTTGGAAAGGGGACAGAGATCTCAGAGGTGTTGCATTCTCACAGTTTGTGTGAGCTAACAGCTGGGGAGGAGGAGGACTCATACCAGGCTCTCACAGAGGGAAAGGCTGTGCACAGAAAGGGTTCACCCTGCCAGCAGCGGGCTGGCCAGCCAGCAGCACGCTGCTCTGCCTTAATACCACTTGGAGAATGCACAGGGGCTGTTCTCGCTACGTCTGTGATGTCTGGAACTAGATGCATGTGCGTGTCTAAGTCTCTGCCTTAGCAAGACAGATAGGAACAGGAGGCCTCCTGGGCTGAGAATAGTCTTTCCTAAAGGATCTGAATTTGCCCAGCAGGTCCCAGGAAAACCGAGGACCTTTGTATTAATGCCAGCGTCCATGCCAAAGAGCTCACAGAAAGGACTCAGCCAAGGAGGAAGCGTGTTAAGATCAGCGGCTCCTGTAGGAGGAACAAGAGGCAGGGCTGTGTGCCCGTGGGAGGGCAGCGAGCTGGGGCTGGGCAGAGGCAGTTGGTAACAGGGCTGCTGGAGCAGAGAGGTAAGTGAACATTAAGCTCTCCAGCTTTTAATCTTATTCAACGGCTTTACCTGGTGTATTGAACACCTCGGTGATCCAGCCTTCCCTCAGACTATTTCCATTTTATTTACTGTGGTTTTGTCTGTGGTTCAAAGAACACAGTAGCAGCAGAAAATGGAGTCTCTCCATAATGTCTTTGAGGCCTGAGGAAAAACGGAGTCTCCAAGCACCTGAGAGGAAGACAGCAGTGAACACCCGCCCCTGTATTTATTTTACTTCCTGAGTTTTTCCCAGCTAGAGAAATGCTCCAAACCTTGCACCGTGAACGCAAGCAGATTGTCTCTGAATGCGTTCCACTAGAAACACAACTACGGTTCAGAAAGATTTGTTCTTGGGCACTAATCCTTCCTCCCACCGCTCTCATTTATCTTACTGATGCTAATACCATACTTCAGACTTTATGTTTTAATGACAAACAAATATTAGTGCTCTTAGAGGCTAGGAGTGCCCTGTGTGTCCATCTGCACAGACACCTGCAGTGGCAACCACCCACGGGCTGCTTGGGGGTCTTGACCATCTTGGCTAGCAATCCTGGGATTCAATTCGGTGGACGCTCTCAGATGTCAGGGAGTCAAAAAGGCAACAGAGCAGCTCTTCAGCCTGGGGAGAAAAGAAGGAAGGGGTTGGGGGAGAGCTGTGATTTCTGCGCATCGCAAAACAACTTCTTTCCAGAGGTAGGTTTCTTGTGCGTGCTACAGGCAGGCAGCATAGTGAGGACGTTTACCAGGTTGAATTAATCCCAGCACAAAGGTGGCTGTGAGTGTCCCGCAGCAGGGAAACGTCTGCTATTGTGACCACTGTTTGGCCATTCAAGATTCACATTTTCAAGGAACTGAAGAAAATGAACAAGCAAAGTGCCAAGTGGGAAATCTAACTCCCCTCCCACGGCTGCTCTGCCTTTCCTTCCCAAACCTTGCCCTCGTGCAGCTCTTTGGCATGGCTGCTTCAGAGATGGGGAGGTCAGCTTAGCGCCAAGGGCCTCAGGACCAGTCTGTAATTCTGACTGTGCTAATGAACACCATGTTCCCCTAAAGCATCATACATGCTGTGATGACAGTCCACTCCACACGGCCCTTAGGGCCCTCCTCCTGCCAGCACTCTGCCTCTCCTCCTAAGTTTTTAGGTCTCTTTTATAGGACTCCGGCCCTTCTCCCTGCTGCTGAGGGGCAAAGGATCACGCCAAGAGTGGCTGGGATTTGTTTTCCCTGTGTCACTCTGCTCCAGTCCTGGGTTTCAGCTGTCTGTGCAGGGAGGAAGATGCTGGAGCAGCTATTGTGGCTGCTGGCAACAGCTTCAAGGCTCCGGGCAGAGCAGAGGGATTAGCGCTGCCTGCCAGTGGAGGCTCAACTGCACATCCGTGGGCTCTTACTGAGGAACAGCTGTGCAGAGTCCATGCCGTCTCCCTGCTCTGACACGCTAATGATAGCAGGTCAGTGACGTACTGCACGGTCACTGAGGGACGGCCACCCCAGCCTCACGATCTCACCCCAGCCGTGGCACAGAGCTGCACATGAGGAGAAACTGTTCAGCCGCAGGACATCCCAGACCTGAGGCTGAGCACAGTACTCTCTGACAACTCTTTTATCGCTGGGGGGGTTCCAGCTTGGGTGTGGACCAGGTGCCGGGATGTCTGGGACTGCCGCACAGAGGTCCACTGGATGTTCACAGCCCCCAATGGTAGCACCAAGAAAACAGGGCTCTGTCTCTTCCACAGGTGAGCTGGTCTGTGTGTGCCCAAGATAAGCCTGTATGAGGAGCAGGCATCTGCCGGCTCACTGCGTGAGAAGAAGGAACTTCCAAAGCATGAATTCCTCTGCTTCTAAGGCAGATGTTTCAAAGAGGACAGGTGAAAAGTGCTAGAGAAATGCTTGCTTCTCTCAGTGACTGCAGAAGGAGGTAAGACAACTAGCCCAGACACAGATGTCAGCACTGAAATAGTCCACATTCGGAAAGCTGATTTCTCATCTTATTGCCTAGTCCCAAACCACACAGGGAGCAAGTGTGAAATTCCTGTTCACTTCCATGGCTCAACTCCACCAGTAAACGCTGCAGCTCTGCTCAGACCACAAGGATTTGAAATCCATGTTCATTTAACACTCCTGAACTTTGCCTGATATCATGTTGTTGCTCATTAGCTTTGACCCGGAAAACCTAGCTGACATTTCATAAACTCATTAGCGAGAGATCAGAGGATCAAACACCGTTTCCAGGGACAGCCTTTGAGGTACAGACATTCCCTGGTGAGTTTGCTCCTCAGATCTCACTCTGTGATTTCTAAACCCACCCTGAACTTTGGAGCAAAAGGCCCATTTGAAAATAAACATTGCTTGCTGCTGTGCTTCTTGTAACCCACAATGAGACGCGCTGCACCCACCGCTGTCCCAGGACTAGACTCACGGTCTAAACTCTGAACTGCTGTGAGTAGCCCCTGCTTCCACCCAGTGCCAGAGAGATTTGATTCAGTGACCCAGGCTGCCTGAAGCAGGGAAAAAGGCTGAGCATATTTGCTTTTCCCCTTATCTATCACAGAAAGTACTATAAGCCTCTTTCTGATAGGCTGATTCCCCATAGCCGTGAAGCAGAAGGGATTTTCTGTCAGCCAGAGATGTGCAATGTCCTTTTCAAAGCAAATCAGAAGACAGCCTGGACTTGCTGCCCTGTCACATTACTTGGCAACAGCCTGGCACCCTGGCAGCAGTAAGCGCTGTGCTATGACAGCCTTGCAGCTATCGCAGAGCTGCACGGGCAGACCTTCCCAGCCACTGCAGCGCGTACAATTCCAGCTACGCCCGCGGAGAATTTTACTGCGCCTTAGGGAAAGCTGGTGAAAACAGCCGCTGTACGACTTTAGGGAAGTTTGGGATAGTTTTGCCTGTGTTAAAAGCAGGAACACAGACTTCAAAGAGGACCCTCAGTCTTTTAAGGTGCAATCCTTAGAGCGCTGGCTCCTGAAGGCACCAGCTCTGATATGTTATATGAAGTTACAAACACATCTCACTCCCCTGCTGGGTTTTTTGGGGGGATGCAAAAGGGATCCAGAGGCTACCCTTTCTCATTCTCCCCAATTCTTTTACACCTCCTAGTCCTAACTCTTCAATCACTGCCTCCTCTATCCAAATCTCTCGTTGTTTTGTACTAAACTTTGGTGATGACGGCCAGAGTTTCAAAGGTATTTATGCAGTTTATTCCCATTAGCTGCCCACAATGTCTGAAGCTTAGTGTTTCCTTTCTTGGGATGAACTACTGAGAAAATATTCAGTTAGCCCATCCTTGGAATGGCTGATGGCTTAATTTCTCCTCTTCCATTTAGAGTTGGGCTTCTGAAACATAACTTCCCGAACATAGATGTGCCAGCTTGGCAATAGGGCTGAGTGAGCATTTCCTGTCACTAATTTTTGACAAGTATCACTGATATCTTCCTAAGCGTTGATTCTTCATAAAAAGTAACTGACATCCATGGAAAATATTGAAGCTTTATCAAAGTCTCCAAATATTTTGATTCAAAATAGTGCCACTGCTGTAATGTGGAAGACGGTCCGATGGGGTTTTGGTGCCACCTTCCAGCATGTGCTGGGCTCTCAGTATAAGCCAAGGCTTGGGGCTGTCATGAGGCACCACCTCTGGCTCACACAAATTAAAATTTTCTTCTAAAATTCAACCAATTTTGACAAGTTTCATTCACCACAGGGGCACAAAGGACACACACCTGCACCATAAACTTCTCTACTTGCCTGATTCTCATTTTGGGGATAAAGGAGATGCTGCGCAGTGTCCAGGACTGACTGCTTCTGCCAACAGACACTGGGGGTAAAGAAAAACAGAAGCCAGTGTTACTCTGCCATCTAAGCTGTCACAGACTGCAGATGACCTAGCTTTGAGGAGGACTATGCTCTGTGCCAGCAGCTCTGGCCATGTGCATCTGTTACTGAACTTCTTTACACAGATAAATCCTGGGTTTTACAAAGCTTTGTATAAATGGATTTGGATTCTTAAAATATAAGCCTTCAAACAAACAGTAGTGACCTGTTGCATAATGGGGTCTCTGGGGCAGTGGGAAATATACATAAATGTAGATAGTTAGCTTTGTGCAAGGGTCTTTTTCCCAACAAAGATAATCTGTGTGTTTTCCCCAAAACCCAAGACTTTCTAAGCTGCTTTCAGCAGCAGGGTCTTCTTCACTAATCCTTGTTTTGCTCTGGTCCACCTCAAGCCACACGCAAGCTGACCACAAGACATATTCAAGAGGAATCGAAAGGCAAGATACAAATTTCAAAACTGCCTTTTAAACTGACTTTATGCACACTCAGAGTCTCAGGCTTGGAAACTCTCCAGAGGCTTTGGAAACCACTCCCTGCTCCCTGCCCCCATATCCAGGTATTGTGCTTGGCAACAGTCTTCCCTTCAGTGGTTTTCGACAGCTCCAAGATTTTACATCTCATGTGTTCATTTTTTTATTTCTACACTTCCTTTCCCTCCAAAGCTCCCAGAGATGAGCTTCCTATAGGGACAACATCGCTCCCTGCTAACAGCAATTAACACTTGGTAAGAATGTTTCAGAGAGAATAACAACCAGCTAAGTTCCTTAACACTTGACTTCTGTTCTGATCGCACTACCTTGTCTAAAACCAGGAAGGTGCAAGGCCTAGTTTACACTCCGATTTTCTTCTGATGCAGCTAGGTTTTCAGCGTGCTTTAGTCGAATGCTGCTTACTGAGTTCAGTACAATGTTAACTAGGTGCGTCCTTAAAGACTGTGCACAATATAGTTAGGTCCTAGCAGTCTTACGGGCATCTGAAAGTACTTTTTAAAAGCTCAAATAACCGTAGAGGAGTAATCACTATTAAATCAGTACCACCTATTAAGGCAGCTAGATCTAGTTTGTCATGAATAAAAAGCAAAGCATGCCTCTCTCCCAGGAGCTGCTTTGAAGCTACTCGTAAATTCTTCCCTCTGCCACCCTGCAGCTCGGAAATCTGGCTGCAAAAACAAGTTACGACAGGGAAAATTCAAATGTTTTATACTGGAGATCCAGGCAGCCGGATGCTGACAAAACAAGAAAGGTAAGTCACATCATTTTTCCTTGTCTGCGGGTAGGATTGTGTCACTTCCTTCTCTGGATTCTCCCCCTGGTCCCCATTGCTCTTAGGCTGTACTTCAGCTTCCCCTCACCTCTTCCAAACACTTACTTCACTCTGCCCTATGAGTTACCCTTGGCACCCCCCCAGATTCTCCCAGATTCCTACTTTGGCTTCACTCTTGGCAGTCAGTCAAACTCACAGGCTGCTTTTGCGCCCCTACCTGCATAAATGTTGTCCCTGTCTCTGTTCTTCCTGCCCTTTGGTGCAGAAATAATGCCTTCATAGGTGTCCAGAGAACAGAGTGGGCACTGCTGCTGCTGAACAATAATCACTGCACAGTTATGAGGGTCTGTGTCTATCTTCAAGGTGACTGCTCTGCACAGCACAGTGACTGAATGTCTCTGCTTGAGGTACCACTGCTAGAGCTGGCTTAGGAAAGCTTTAATAGGCTCTGAACTACGAGCAGTTATACTAGCAAAGCCTGCATTGTTCCTCTCAACACCTGATTCCTCCTCCTTATCACAGCCCATCTCTGACATCATATCCCAGGCTTCCATACAGATGGCAACATTTCTCCCCGTGGCACAAAGCCTAAGTAATGTGGCTCAGCTGTGAATCAACTCCCAGGGCCCTAAAATAATCTCTTACACAGTGGTGCTTCAGCAATGCAGCTGAAACGCAGGCCAGAACCTCTGCAGGTATTGGAAACCTGGGCTGTGGCAGTAAGAGTGAAATAAATACACAGATACAGTGATTTACTCAGTACAAGAAAGGTCACGTGGCTCCTGCTGATGGAGTCATAAGTGTAATTAACCTCAGATGTTATTTTGAAATGTTTATAAACTAGGCAATGAAGATATCTTAGCATGAAGTGTCCTTATGAGACACTAGTTAAGTCAGGCTGGGTTTTCAAATATATTTGCAAAGCTGATTTTAAACAGTATGATGGCTTATGGTACAATAAAGGTGTAAATTTACTGTTGGCTAAAGTTGATCTACGCATGGATCACTGCCTCCCCTCCTCCCCATCCTTGGGCACACCTTGCTGCCCCTCTCCTTCCACAAGCATCATTGATCATAAAGGCAAATATGTTTGGTTTGGGGTTTTTTTGTAGAGCTGGTTTTAAATGGCCACATGATCACTAGTTCTGGCACTGGGGTAAAAGGCAGAGTGGATCCTGCCATTCGGGAGTGCACCCTAACAGTCATAATTTATGCACGTGTATTTTGCAGTTTGGCAAGGAAGTTTGTCCTTTGTACAGCCAGCCATACTGGCACAGACCAGGGTGAGGGGTGAAAAGACGCAGCTGAGACTGGCACCTGTGCCTCCCTGCTTCCTTCTCAGCCCCTTGGCTTACTGTGAATGGAAGTGAGAAGCCACTGCGAGGTTTGCTCTGGGGGTGCTGCCTTGAGACCGGCAATCTTAAGACATATCAAGTTAAGCCTAGAGAAGAGGGAAGCACTGGGTTGCAGCTGATCTTGTTATGCAGCACCCACAACTCTGATGAGCAAAAGCCTGGGGAAAATAAAGAGGTGGGGACCTTGTATTGGCTGCCAGCTCTGCTGACAGCCACGCTCCCAGAACTACCTTCAGCAGTGATCTCTGGGGTTCCCAACAGCTCACTTTTTTCCTGTAAACCAGGGGAAGAGCGGGACAAAACTCACTAGAAACAGCAGCAGTAACTTGCTCTTTGCTTTCCCTTAGTGCTGTACCTTGTAGGGTGAACGGTTTGGGATGTGGCTCCCAAGGGTGCGATTTTAAATGAACGGGAGCAACGTCTGAATTTTGTCATCAGCTTAAAAGCATTTTTGAAAAGTTACCAATAAAATTTGTTCCAACTGTTCTTCCCAGGTGTGGCCTTGCAACTGAGCACCATAACATTTTGTCAAAGTACGAGAACTCCAAGGTGTTTACCAGCTTGGATGTTCAGATTTGATCCCCTTGATGCTTGTAAACTCCAGCATCCTTGAATTCCTTATTCCCATCCCATTGACAGTGCTAACTGGAAGTCCTCCAGAAGGTACAGCCAAAGTCATGACGGTCTTATCGGTGTGGCTGCTGGACTGCTCTATACCGAACATGTCACAAAAAATTCTCTTGGCTTCCTTTCCCAGAGGAAACCCTGTGCATGAACTACACATCGCGTTGCCAAATAACAGCCCCTGTGCAAGGAAACTCTCCCTCTGGGGAACAGTGGGTTAATTGGCCTGATAATCATTTTATTTCACTAATCAGTCCCTGCAGAGGGGTTCTGTTTGTTTTATCAGGCTCATACATCCTCTACCCAGCATTTCTGGTGATTTATTTAAGAGGCTAATTTTTGATTTTGCTCTCTGGCGTTTCAGTATTTTTTTTTCATAGCAAACATAGAATCTGCTAAGATATTTCTCCTAGGAATTTTATTGATTCATCAGGTCTATTCCCAACGTGGGCCTTTATTTCAGAGAATCTCCTGTATTTGTGGAACCATGCTGCCAAGCCTCACAGACATTCCAAGTCCTTAACAAACACTCAGTATTTAAGGTCCTGTGTATAGGACACATGACTTTGAAACTGGGGAACACTCTCAGGTACTGACCCATTAACCACAACAAAACTTCGGAAGAATGGGTTGCCTTTGAGTGGCACCTGACCTCATGGGAGTCTGAACTGGAAGTGAATTCCAGAGAAGAAAGTCAGCTGCCCTCCTTCAGATCACAGGCTCTCTAGCAGGGGGTTGAGACACTGCTGTTAAAGTGATATTGTCCTCACTTACCTGTCCAGCAGGGAGTCAAAGCAAATGACCGCACTGTCTCGCTGTGCTGCTAGCACCAGACACAAACCATCCATTAAGAGGGAACACTGCAAGAGAAGCAAGAACAGAGCTTTAGTGTTGCTATCCACTTAAATATGTCTGTAAGCCTCACTCATGAACCGCTGACAGCACAGATAACTGCTTGTGTGCTGTGTGAGGGGATGAAAGTCACAAAGCAACCGACTCTTTCAAATTGAAAGAGTATCATGTCTGAACTGTTAGTTATCCCGCTCCTATGGCATACTATTGTTCCCGCTCCCTTCTCTCAGAGTGAAAATAAGCAGGTTGCTGAGGTGTGTTATGAGTCTGCTGGAAGCAGGAATATGGAGATAACAGGAAACGTTGAGATATTGTAGCAGAAACATTTATTACTTGAAGGAGCCCATCTCCCTTCTGGCAAGGGAAAGCAAATGCTGTAATGTTCACCTTTGGCTCAGCAGTGCCAGACCTTTCTGGAAACATGCCAGCTCTGCCCAGAGTAATTCATCTCTGACAGGACGAAGTGTTTCCATCACCAGGAGAGCAGTGCTGCTGCCATGGCTCTCCTTCCTGCACGCTGATTTGCTTTGTCCTTCCTAGAGAGCTGCACACACGCCTGTGTGCAGAGGGATGGCATCCTCAGGGGAACCACAGGAGAATAAAGTAGTGCTTAGACTAATTGGATGCTAGATGTAATTGCTATTCTATACAGATGTACTTCAAAGGGATGCTGTCAGTTTAAAAATCACACCCTGAAAAGATCTTACCTGTTCCTATTATAGATAACACCTAAGACTCTTATAACTGAAAGGCTGGAAGCACAAATGTTTGTCTGTTTTTTCACAGGGACTGCTGTGTGTCTCTGACAGCCCTTTGTTGATTGCTACTTCCAGTATAAGTAGTTTCCCCCCTTGTTTACTCTGTGCTTCTGACAGCACTTTCTTGCACATTCTACCTTACTGCTTTGCCCTAGTAAGGTTCCTGAAATGGTGGACTTCACCAAGTGCAAAGAGAAAAACAGTCTGGGCCAGATACTCTGCTGATGTA
Organism: Sagittarius serpentarius; assembly: GCA_034782735.1. NCBI lineage: Eukaryota > Metazoa > Chordata > Aves > Accipitriformes > Sagittariidae > Sagittarius > Sagittarius serpentarius. The sequence goes on from JAVKLA010000061.1 coordinate 2,458,202, forward strand.
AAGCAAGGTATCTGCTCACCCCAGAAGCACATCTCCCCCAGAAGCACATCTCATGCTTAAGCCCCGTGAGCACTTGCTCAAACCCCATGCCGGACTGCGGCTTGAGCTGTCAGCACCAACCAAACGAGAAGCAAAATGAAATCTCTGCCTAGGACTCCAGGGCACAGTCCAAAAAGTGGAGGGGTTACTTAGCCTTGTAGAAGAGAATTAATAGGGTACAATTAAAGAAAGGGAACTAGAAACTGTATTTATATGGAAAAACAAGACAGGATACAGCAGCAGAACATACATAATAGCAGCAACTGCGCACTGATAGGTGAATGGAATAAAGTGTTTAACGGGGAAGTGCCATTCACATTAAGGATACGTTCACACATAATGATGTCAAGGTTAGGTGTTAGTGAGCTAGCGGAGATACAGGAACACAAGGTAGGGACTAGCGAACAGGGCACATTGCCCACGTTACTTACCAGGGGTATCAGAGCTCAGATGCAGTGCTGTGCTAATACTGCTACCAAAGCAAGTTTGCTCAGAGCTAGCCTAGATATCTCAGCACAGCATGGCATTAAAAGGTTCTTCTTTTGTGCGAAGGAAGCAAAGCACAACTCCAGCTGTTTCATACCTTTGCTGCAACACTGCACTTTGCCCTGCTTAGTGTCTCAAAGATGCAGTGAGCTTGTGGTGCATCCAGGACAGTGAGGCGTACTCCAGTCACTGTGAAATCTTTGTCAAGAAGCTGATCAAGCAGTTCGACATAAGGCGGGTGCTCTGAACCGCGAAGGATTATCCCAGGCAATACGAGGCAAGTGGTTTGGCAGAGGTTATCAAGCAATGGCCGATCTGAAGGGAAAAGATCAAAACACAACAGATACATGTTTTATATCTACCCCCCACAACCGTTAGCCCTTTAAGCAATTCTTCCCTGCCACAGACAAGTAACGAAGATCAGAGGCACTCAGACATCGTTATATCATTTGGGATGTTCACAGATGCGACTGCTCATCTTGAACTGTCAAACTGCTGGATGCCTACGTGTATGTATCTGGAGATCACAAGGCAGCAGTAGTGACCCCATTTCAGGAGTCAGACAAGGACAGCTGCTGGTTTGCTACAGGAGACACTATTCCGTTTAGTTTCTTCCAAGCAAAGAAATCTGTTAATCCAGCTGCTTTTATAACGTAAAATGTAATTCTGATCAGCATACATAAGACTTAATGTATCTCATATTTTCCTGATGATAAATCTGTCTGTCCATAAGGCAGCAGCTTTGTGGTAATTATTTGCTGACAGGAGAGGTTTCTTTGTGTGCAAGAGCTACCTCTAGTGTTCAAGATGAGACCATAAAGTGAATGATGTGTCTGGCTTGCTGGAGGCGCTTACTATATTGTGCCTGACAGTTCAGAGATCACGTGTACTTGCTTTTCCAGGACAGTAACTCTTTGAAATACATTTTCTGAGACACAAACACATCAGGGCTGTACACTGATTTCCTTTTTACTCTGCTTAGACATCTTCAAAGCAAAGAGATCCTCATGCAGCAGGAAATTAGGGACACACATTTCGAGATTTGCTTCCAGCACCGGGCTGGGCAAAGCTTGCAGAATACCTGTGCTCTCTCCACAACAAGCTATTTTTTAAAATTTTATGTTATTTTCTGCAATCTCTTCTAAAAATCAAGAAGTGCTTCAGTCACAGCAGACCTGTGCTACAGGCCTGGTCCTTTCCCACCGTGCAGGAAGTTGATGGGGGAAATACCTTGCCTGTCAGCATTAGCAACACAGGGTATTTTGGACTGGGAACACCTGCAAGTCTCCTCTCACTGCAGCTTGGGCTCTGAACACAGCCTGAGCTGACATACCCCACCAGAAAGACGACGACGCGATCACATCTCTGCAGCTACCTAGACAAGGTCAAACAGCTACATGCAGAACAGCCTGGTCATCTCTAAAAAGCTGCTGCTAGGTACAGACGTTTGCCAAGCTCTTGTTTTGGGACTGGTGCAAGGGCTTGGGAATGTCAGTAATGTTGCAAGACAGGCCTCGCCCCTTGCCACAGCCATCAGTTAAGTCTGAAACCTTCATGCACTCAGTCTCCGATGTAGTAGAGTGCAACGTAAAAGGAGTTTGCCTAAGGATTTGTGGTTTTTTGTAGCAATCATGAAGCATGCGTAGGGCATAGCCCAAAGTCAGGGGAAAGAATTCATTGATAATTACCTTGGGAAAAATCCTCCTTCAGAGACCCCCTACGCAAAAGTGACTTGGTGAGCACCAAGGACCTGTGCTGTCATTAAGGCAAAGGCTTTGACTTACCACCATCCTCCTTGCACTCATACACGTGCTGTCTCGTGCACCTGCTGGTACGGGGTCAAAACCCAAAAGTCCTGTACCAGTAAGCGTTTAAGGAGGGAGGTGACAGTCTGTAATTCTGTAGCATTTTTATCATACTTGTCTGCCAGTCCAGAACAGTCTTGCGGGTTTACTGCTGGGATTAATAACTGCAGCCATCAAGTGTAGCGCAGGAACATTTTTGCAGCTGCCCACCCTCCTGCTTGCCAGTCACATCAGAACTGAAGCTACAGGAATGAGAATGACCCGGTTCCAAACATGTCTGCTCCCCAGTGAACACCACAAGGATGCTTTACCTGGTCACTACTTGTTTATAAAGGCTTGGGATCAATTCACAGTATCGCAAGGTGGAAGCACCCCCATGTGTTAGTTACATCTCCTGACATAAACGGTGCTGCATCACAACCTGTATTGTATACGTGCCTATCAAGTAAAATAAACAGAAAAGGCCCAGAGAAGCTGTAGGCATCTGAGGGAACTGACAGGCTTGCTGAAGCTTCAGCTTCAAATCAAAGTCAGTCCAGCGATAACTGGAAGTCATTTTGAGCTGGCAGCTGTTCAACAGCTAGTGGGAACTGAATGAGATCTCAGTCCAGCTCCTGAGTTAGATGTCCACGCTGCCAGAAGCACACCCTACATGAATTGTTATTTATGTACTCACAGAACAAAGTATCTCTCAGTCGCCCATCCCTACTGTTTCTTGGCCTTTCCTGGGGCAGGCGTTGAATGGACATGCAAACCACCGTGGCCAAGTTGGTGTTGAAACGCATTGTAAAAGCTCAGCAGAGAAACGTGCACTGTTGCTTACACTAGCTATGTTGACAGTGCTTGTTCTTCTGCTGGTGATAAGGTCAGCACTTCTGAACAGCCCTATATTTAAACCCATGAAAGCGCTGGCAGTGGAAAAGTCTGGCAGGTAAACAGTTAAATGGCTGGACTCCACTGGAGCTGTTCTTTGCAGCTCAGAGTTGTCTCTCCCTCCTGAAAGGACATCAATACCAAATCTTGCTGCCACCAGATGGTTTGTCTTGCTGTCCAATTAATCAATAACAGTCTCAATCTATAACAAGAGTTACGCATTTCCTTACCGAGATTGCATGGTTGTTCAGAGCCCAATAAATTGAGTTCCCCTCCTGTTTCACATTGTACGATCTTGCGCTGCTTGTTGATTTCCAAACTGACTATGGGATCACGTTTCAGGTTATAGATCTGCAGGAGGGAAGGGAGGGAGTGAGAGGCAAGTCATGTGAACACCATTACCTGATCAGGAAGGATAACACTTCTTCAGTATTGATTCAGACAAGCTGTGAAGCTTTTGTTGGTGTTGTGTACTTCTGTAATTGCCAGCCTAGAAAACACCTGCTTGTCTAAAGAAACAAGAACATTTTGCCTGCATTCTTTTTTAGTATGGCTTAATTCAGTACAGCATCTTGCCATCCTTTCAAAGGTCCTGTATCCGGACATCTTTCTACGGTCTCTGCTCCCAGCTTTTCAAGGCCAGAAACTCCACAACTGAGCGTCTGACATCTTTATCCAGTGCCACACTGATGTGTAGCGGCTCCCTTCTGTCTCTGAATGAACTGGCACATCCACACAACCCAGCACAGCGCAGTCACGATGCTCTGGACTGAGTTGCAGAGGGAGAGCATCCACATTAGTGAAGCATATTACAGGTGTGGCCGGCTGCTTCCAGTTCCAGAGCTAATCTCCTTGGACTAACTCAGCTGGACATAGCAAGGCTCAAAAACATCCATCCCTTCGTTGAGCGTAACCCAATCATTTCAAACTCTAGTTTTGAGAAGAAAACGATCAGAGTGGAAATGACATACAAAACTCATTGAACAAGAAAGACGTATTGTTTCATTTTAGCCATTGGCAAATTTCAGTGGTTTGAATCGGAGACGAGCAGCTACATAGTGTGAAGGGCCAGATGAGCAGGAGCAGCACACCAGTGCTGGTAGCCTTCTCAGCACTGCCTACAATGCAAGCCAAGAGGTAAGAGTCCGAGTCTTTATGTCTCTACCTGCGGACAGGGAAGGCTGCAGGCACCCAGCAGCTCTGTAAACTGCCTGTGCTTTACAGCATGAGATGTCTTACATGAGACAGTGCCACCCTTTTCATTGCTGTGGACTGGTACCTCTGCTGGCAGGGCACAAGGGACAGCACTCGTGTCACACAAATAGGGCAGTGCTCCACGCTGTGAGCGTGTGGGTGTGTACCAGCTCTGTGGGAGACATTCAGCATCCAGTGAGTTACATTATCAGCCATCCCACTTCATCTCCGTTCCTGAACACTACCTGAGAAAAGCTGGTAAAAAAACAGCCTCTGGGCCAACTGTGTCTTGGCAATCATCAAAGAGGTTGCTGTCCCTCTCTGTAACCTGCTTCCAAAGCGATGTTGACTCTATCTGGGAACTTTGCTTCTAAAGTACGAGCCCCGAGCGCTCCTGAATTTACAGCACAGGTTACCGAACAAACATATCTGAAAAAGCACTTCTCCACTGAGACTGTCTGGGTCAATACAAAGTTAGCACATTGTGGTAGGAACATTCACAGGAGAAGGAAAACTTGGCAGCTGGTGAAAGACCACGAGAAAAAGCATTCTCTAAAGCATAATAGGAAAGAAGTCATGGGATAGCAGGGCCAAAGCCATTGCTCTGACACGGCAGGATACTTCTCAGGAAAGGGCAGAATCCTACCTCTTCCTCCTCTAGTGTCTGACACACTGCGCAGCACAGCCCTTCTGGGAAAAACAGCTTCATATCCCGGACAGCTATTTGATAGGATTTGGAGCCTGAGAAATAAATACAATGAGAAGATTCTTTCAGGCCATGAATTAAACATTCTCTAGACTCACACTCATCTTTCTGAGAGATTGATGATGTGCAACTTACTGAAGTAATTGCTTTAAAGGCCAGCTGTTCTGTACAGTAATAGCAAACATTTAAAACCATTATATTTAGAATAGTTCCATTGCCTTCTTGGTATTTTGATTCTGTCCTATTATTGCTCAGCTGCTTCTTCATGTAAACAAGACTCCTTCTATTTGCTAACACTGTAGTCAAGGAAATTGTGTTAAGGAGCCTGTGAAACTCTTCAATACCAGCTCTAGTCCCGCACTGTTGTTCCCTTGCTTCTGGATCACATCACACTGCTCCTACTGAATGGGAAGGAGCTACTAGTTAGTAAAACAAATGTGCTTAGTAACAATAATGCAAGTCCCAAATATGCTGGGGGCTCTAATTTACAATAGAAATCAGAATTAGTATGAGATATTGCTGATAGCAGTATATTGTTCTGTTCACCTGCAGTCAAGAAAGGTAAATTGAGACTGGAACAGGTACAGAGAGATAACATGAGGACCACAGAAGAAATGGATAATCATCTGAAGAGTTAAAACTAAAAGACCTTGCCTTGTTTGACCCAACATGACACAAAGCTGAGAAGGAATCTGATTTCTCATAAACACATCAGGGTAGAAAAGGTCAGAGAAGAAAAAAGCACTACTTAACATTAGAGTACAGGTATTGGCACAAGAACAAATGGATACAAACTGCTTATGACTATATTTAAGTCTGAAAACAAGAAGATTTCTAGCTATCAGAGCAGTGAAGTTCTGTAACAACCGCCCAATTGGGGTGGATGCTTCTGAAAGGGAATACATGATGGGGCTGTCTGTGAGAGAATTAACTGGACTCAGTGACTTGAGAGGTCCCTCCAGGTTTAGCATCTGAATGTTTCCTTATAAAGCAACAGTGTTATAAAGCACTACTCAGAATGTTTTGAGATTTGTGGGTGGAAAATGTCAGAGAAGGAAAAGCTATTTCTATGTAACTGGAGTTCAGATAGATTGTCAATGTGCTGGCACAGATCCATACTCCTGGGATACAAATACACAAAACGCAAATACCCTCTGAAATATTACCACCTTTGCAGGCTACCCATTCAAAGAACCATGTGTTACTGCTCTTAGAGCACTCAGCCCTGTTTGAACTTCATAATTCTATGTATTGTATAGCCAGAGTCCTTAACGTAGTAGTTTACAATCCCAAGATTGCATAAGTCACCAGCACGTAAGTTGTGTTGGATCCTTTAGGTACCTCTATGCCAAATCTTCCTTGTTTAAATGATTGATGTCATTACAGAGGACACAAACGCTCCCAAAGCTAGCAACATTTTACTCTCACTTTGCGCAAGGTATAAGACTGTATAAGATGCATGCATCACAGCTCTTTGGGTTCAAGAAAAAGCACTATACAATGACTTCATAAGACCCAGAAGAGATGAGAGGAGAGCAGGTTTACTTCTGCAGCTGAGCCTCCAAGTACTAAAACTGCATTGCTTCGTTCAACAGTATCACTGGAACCTGGTCTTCATCTTAATTGAATTTCCCCAGTCACTTCGGGAGGAAACACACAGCTAGAGTTTGCTCTACTTCAGCAAGATGGCATTAACTAGAGATCTTCCTCAGCTGGAGCAAAACTGAGAAAGCTTAGAATTCCCTCCTCAGGAAAGGAAGATGGTCTTCCACAGCCCCCCAAATGATTACTCATGCAATGATTAAGCTCTTCCTGCTTAACTTGTAGGTAAATGTTTCACCCTTATTGGAGGAGAAGCTCTTGGAGGTGCAAGGGGTTATGAACACTCCTTTCCTTATGGACAGACACCTCCCTGGCGTAACTGCTGGATCAGATTCTTGAGTCAGAGTTAGTGAGTACATTAGCTACAGCTGCATCCATTTTCCTTAAATGTGTGCAAGGAGGGCCTTGTGAGCCAGCCATAGAGCTGGCTCCAACATAATGCAGAGTCTGGTCTCAGAGGGCAGGTGGTGGCCAGCTAATTCAGCTCTGTGCTCAGCCCAGCCTTAGAAGGCAGCAGGGATCTGAAAGGAATCCCTAAGCAGACACCTGAGGGTTTCTCTAACACAGTGAGCTCTCTGTGGCTCCCAACAAAAGACAGGACGAGACTCAGCCTCTCTTTCTAATATAAACTAATCTTTAACTGAGTTATGCTAGGGATGCTCTAACTGTAGCATGGGTATCTTAAGTTTTGGGTATATAGTACCCATTCTTAGCCGTGAATGATGAGTTCTCATCCTTAAGGCAACCTGGATACACAAATCCATTAATCTTAAGAGCAAAAGCAGCAGGGGCTGATAGTGGAAAAGCATTGGCTGAAGAGCCCTGAACATTTATTTTGTGTAAGTAGATCCTGCTCTTCAGTCACTCCCACAAATGAGATCCTGTCAATAATCATGGTCAGAGATAGCTCTTGGTTTAGTCTTGGTCCTAAGGATTATGATCGTATCTGACAAAAAAAAAAAAAAAAAAAAAAAAAAAGGTTCTACATCAAAGGGTGGATTCTCTTGCCCATAAAGTACATGGTGGCTACTTCATTCCCTACCAGTTCTCCACAAAAGACCGCTTGACATGGACGAAAAGAGGGAGTGATTTGACAGCACAGAATACAATAGAAAGAGCCAAATAATCCAATGAACCTTGACAGGAAAGTTCTTCTGGAACCTGAAGGCCTACAGTGCCTGCTAGCTCACCTGTGTTCACAGAAAATATTGCTTTTATTATTTTTATATTCCTTTAACTACACATAGCACAATCAGTACCACACTGAGGAAAGCACTGTTCATGGGCAGCAAACTAATGATGCTCAATTCCTCATGAATTTTTCAATTACATCCTTCCCTCCTTGTGGCAATAGCCAGGCCCCCCTCCAGCAATTCCCTTGGTTCTCTATAGGCCACTCTCTCCAGCAATACTTCCCATTTTCCCATCCTTCACCCACACTCTCAGCTATCCCCCATCCCACCTACCCAACATACAGACTGCAACACCCTAGTTCCCTCTCTGCTGGCAGACAAACTGTGACTGGTTCAGCACACTGAGGGTGCTCACTAGCTGGTGTGCTTCTGCTGATATGCCAGCTGGCAAGAGCCTCTCCAAATGGAAAACAGCTGACTTTACCTGCTTTCCTCAGTGAGAGCAATTTTTGATCACCTCTCTCTAGCCAGTCATTAATGTTTTGAGATGTTACAGGAACTCAGTATCTTGGAGTCTTTTATCCCACTGTGAAATCTGGCTGCAGTTGGCCAATGGCTTATGAAGTTATCAGGAGGGGACTCACAAGCAGATAGAAGACAGATGGGTTCTTGGGGATAATTACAAAATAAACAAGCTAAAAGTACAAAATGACCAAGCAGTGAAGAGATCAAAGGAAATCTGTTCTGATGGAAGACAGACCTAGGGCTGTTCTGGGAAAAAACCTTTTTTTAATATACCTTCTGGGAGAATATTTCATAGCTTCAGACATACTCAGCTCAGCCACCAAGAAAACAACAAAAGCTTTCTAGGGAATAATGGTCTCTACTGCCTGCCAAGGCTAGATCTGTATTGACAATGCAGGAGGTAACAGTACACAATACATTTTTTTTTCCATTAGCTTATCTGAGCCTTTGGACTTTTCTTTTACAAAAACCTACCGTAAAATCCATTCTGGACTGTGCTGATGCCATACTGAGCCCTCCAGAGGGATGGATCTAGTGCCTGGGCTAGCTTAGGATCCTCTGGCCCCAGTAAATCTATCAGCTTCTTCACAGCATTTGGCCTCTGAAGACACAGCACGAGAGCAGTGCCTGAAGTAAGGTAGGTACAATGAGCTTCTAAAACAGCAGGATCCTGAAAAGAAACGAAGGAGATGGAACAGGTTATAATGAACAGTGTTGGTGAGCGCTGGGTACATCCCAGCTTTCCTTTGGCTGGACCCATCCCTGTTTGAAGCAAGCAGATCTGCTGTTACCCCTTGCTTTCTCTCCTCTTTGTAATATACACGCTAGTGGTCTCTGCAAGCAGAGCTTCCAGAGTATATGCTGTGGCCACCAAGCCAGTATTTGTTGACATCCACCAGGTAACAGGCGGTCTAGTTCTCACCCTGAGCCCGCACAGAGCTAAAGAAAAGTTAAGCATCGAGTTTAAGCCATAGCAGCTTGTGGTTTTAGTCCCTATGGTCATAGATCAGCCAATGGTAGTATTACTTTAGCAGTAATTTCCTAAAATCTTCTAGTAAGAAAGGAAACAAAATCCTATTTCTAAAAGACAGAAAAGCCTTGTGCTGTGACTTGTTCTGGATATTTGTACGTGCTAAGTACGAGAGGGGGAGTTCATTTTCAGGGGTAAGGACAAAAACAAATTCCTACTCTACAGTTTAGTTGTCTACTGCTGAAGCTTTGAGTTATGCAATACCCTTTTCATTTTTACCTTCAGTGTGACATATGGATAGGGTGGAAGCAATGGACATTAGCAGTATCAACCGGGTCATAAATGCTCTGGGATAAGGAGCCACATTTAATTCTTTGCCTGATACAAAATGACAGATTGCAAATACCAGAACTTTTCTTTTTGAATTCACAAAAGGAAGGATCCCCCACACCCACCCCGCTGCTAGAGCCCAGCTTCTCCCAGAGAGTGGCAGAATTTCATACACTAGTTAGGATCAGGACTACAGAGATAGCGAGCTTAAAACAAGGAGGCTCAGAACAGGCCACTAGATGGGGGCTGAAAGAAAACACTTCACCCTCCTGGCTTTGCCACTGATGCATTGTGCTCCATGACAAATTTCTCTACCTTTGCTTCTTTTCCAAGTGTGGTCAGTTCAGCCTGTGACTGCTCCTGAGCAGAGATGTTCCTCTTGTAGCTGTGCAGGTCACAACACCCTGGGATCTTTATTTTAACTAATGGTGAGTGGTAGTGATAACTAGCAACCACTGCACCAGTGAGAAGAGTCCAATTTGTAGGCTGCAGACAGACATAACGACTGAGAAGCATGGGGAAAGGTAGCAAGTGCCTGGGGCAGAAGGCTACCAAGGGGCAGCAGAACACTCACAGCCTTGCTGACTTTTAATTAAGCAAAGCTCATTGCAGATGTCTCCCACCGAGCACTAGGTCAGGGCGTCCACAGCAGCTGCGCGCTGCCTCCTCCTGCTCCCTTCGTCTAAATAAAGTGGCAGGAGCACCCAGCTCTGCCTCCCTGCGCTCCACAGCGCGGCAACACCCCTGCCGCAGAGAAGCTCCACACCAGCACTGCACATTCAGTACAGCTTACAAACAACAGCATTTTCAGCTTGCTGGCTGAACTAAGCCATGGTTATTTACTTTTTTTCCAGTTTCTGAGGAAATGAAAACAAGGGGGAAAACCACCACTTGATTCAGCTGAATCACATCATTCAGCCCCCTAAAGGTTTTAATTCCTCTATTTTTTTAATCTTCTTCAAGCACCAGAATATGGCAATTCTCTAGATAAAACATTTTGAAAAGAAAATCCCATCATTTCATTTAAAAATGTGGAGATAAAATACTTCAAGGCCTCTTATGCTTTTCTATCATATGAAACCATTCACTGACTTTGACCCAAATCTCCCCTCACTTGCATTTCTCCTAAACTGCATTTCTAAGAAGTAGGCTATAGATTGAAAACCATTGGCTCAATCCTGATATTCTCCCCTGTATCTGAAAATGCAAAATGATCCATGATAAAACCCCCCTATTCTTAAATTGGTTAGTTATGTAAAGGATTTGATACAAGTTGTGATATTTGTCAGTCCTCCCACCCCCTGGAAACAGAGGGCAAAGGAAACCCTGGTTTGTCATTCACATCGCATGACTGCACATGCAAAATGCAGGGGACAGTTTCACAGGCTTTCCTGTGATAAGAGAGCTCTGTTTAGGTGAGGATGAAGAATCTCAGCATGTCACAGTACACTGCAAAATTTTGACATTCATTCAGTTCTGTATAATACAAAACAAAACGGTTTTGCTTGAAAATTTTTTGTTAGTTTAAAAAATATGTACATAATCCACTTTTCTAAGGGCCTTCTCTTTGGGACATGAAAAACAGTGATGACTTCATGAAAACTTTCAAAGGGACTGGATACAACATGTCCACATTCATCCATGTAAGAAACATCTGCAAAAGAAAATGTTCAAAGACACAGTTTCTGTTAAATAGACCATAAAATAAATGAAATTATTTTGTTCCAGAGCTTCTAAACAGTGCTTTTAGATCTACATAACAAAACTGTTTTGTCTGTTTTTCCTGTCTTTCAGATAGATGTTCCCCAGCAAATGTGCAGACTTTGGGTTAAAGACAACAGCGTTTCTAATTGCTACTGACAGCGTCAAGGAGTCAAGGTGACTTCTTTCCTTCTGATATATCCTCACATCTGCTCTAGACTTTGCCAGCCAAATGATGCCTTTATTTACATCCTGCCTCCACACCATCTTCAAACTGCGTCCTTGCTGATACCTGAGCAGCTGTGGCAAGATTGCGCATGTGCAGCTGACTTGAATTCAGTGAGTAATTTTGTTGATGCACATGGAGAGGAAGTTCCAGCTGTGCGCTGGCTCTGGAGGACTAACGGGATTAAAAAGCAGCAAAATTCTCCTTCTGCCTCTACTGTTAGAATCACAAGATAGGACTGGAGGGAATCCATCAGGTTATCGCGTCCAGTGACCTGCTACTGCAGGCAATCATATCAGGTAATCTCCAACAGAGTGATCAGGTCCCACTGTAAAAATCCAGCTTTCTAGCTAGCATCCAAAACGGCAAATCTCTGCAGGGCTGGATGTGCTGGGTAAGTGCAGAAAGGAGACAGAGCCTCCACAGGCAGAACTCCCTCTGGGAGCAGTCACTTCTCACAGTCTGAACACGATCAGGTCATGCTAGGAGCTGAGAAGACAATGTCAGCTCTATTTACCTGACCTTTATGGTTTTTAAATTATTATTAAACTTCAGATAAAAAGTATTAGCATGGCTCCTGTGATTAGATAACCTCAGCAAACAGCAGACCAATCCATTATTTATTGTACACCAAAGGCCAGAAGCTACTTAGAAGCCACTTTATATGAAACTCAGCTGTGAAAAATACTTGTGCCCCCACCAGCTGCCATTGTAACACTTACGAGCCAGATTTTCAAAATAATCCAGTCCCTGAAACATGCTGAGGCTTTTTGAAAATCTACCTACTTACCTTGGGAGCTCAGCCTCTTTCAGCCCTCACAAGTGAAAGACTTTCAGATGTGTTCTAAAAATGAGAAGGAGCCCCTGTGCAGCAGAAAGCATTTCCTACTGTCCATTCCCCCTTGCCAAAGGCAGTCTATTATCTCTGCTTTCTTACTTCCAAAACCTGCCTTTTTTTTCCCCCATGAACAAAACCCCAATATAGTCTGTAATTTTTAAACTCATTAGTCACCAGCTCTTCAAAGAAGCTAAATCAATGCTCAACAGCTGCTCTAGTGTGTTAGAGAATTCCAAAAACAAGAGAAAATTTTCATTAAACAATGTTTCTTCAAATTTACCCTGCATGTATCTACATTACTTCCTGAGGTAGACATTGGGATTTTTAAAAATGTTTTCTGTTTCAGATGATCAACTAAGCATTTTTGTATTTAGCTGCATGATTAAAAGCCATATGGGAAAGCACTTCCCCATCAACTCTGTGAGCCACTATATCCCTCTTACCAGGGGTCTGTAAATATTTAAAAATCAAATGCTTGCGCTCCATTGCTTTGCTATCATGCAGAAGGTATTAATTGTTCCCAATTGATGGTTATGTTAGAGCATCGTCCTGGTGTGCCTGTCTTCTGGAAGACTCTGTTAAGAATTTCTACAAGAGAATGCTATAAACTCTCCCAACTTAACCCAAGAGCAGTATCGATTATAAAGGCTTGCTTTCTGTAAAAGTTAATTGGTTAATTGTCTTCATGAAAGCAATCAAGTAACAAGGATTTTTTTTTTCCAAGGGAAAAAAAAATAAATCCAACTCCTCTAAAATGCTCAGCTTTCAGTTTCCTGCCTTGCACAATATCTTTACACTCATCTTGGGATATTTCAGGCTGGCAAAAAAACAGTTTCTCATGCTATAAAAGAGCAGAAACATAGATCTATTTTTAGCGAACAAAACCCCATAACACCCCAAGATTTAAGAACCCCCTTTATTGTCTATTAGATATTAGAAATTACAGAAACTCAATTTTCTTTCTTTGCAGGTCATTTTTACAGACTCTTTAACACATGCTCCTGGAACAGAGATTCAGCTGTATATGTAATGTAATGTAATATAAGCTAACAGGGCTCCAGAGGTTTATATTCTCTGGCAGTGCAGTTAAATGTTTCCCAGCTCCCAGGTTTAAACACAGGGAAGGAAAACCAGGCACACGTGCAGAGGGTGTGGTATGCTCCTTAGATGTGCCCTACCTGGAATGACCTTGAGGAAGAAAGAGAGAACACCTTTTTTGCAGTTAAAGAGTCAGCATTGTAAATTAGCAACTAAACAGATTCCTGGGAGGTCTGTATTGCTCATGTCCTCCAAACTTTTGTTTTAGAGAAACCAGGTCTGCTTCTTTATGGCATGCGATAAAGGAAACCGTCATGTCAGCTTGCTTTGTGTCTGGTAACAGTGCAGATCTGATTGTCCTATATAGCTCACTTCTAACAACAACTCAGAAATCCCGGATAGGAATTCTTGTTTTTTACAGGAATGGATTATTCACTAGCTAACATATTTCCCCACTCTAACCCTAAGCATAGCCGCAGATCTGCCAGTTTCTTAACAAACCTGTTTCACTTCAGAAGAAAGGAGTCCTAAGGCAATGTTTGGTTCCAGGTTTATGTGTTTCATCCCAACCACACTGAATTTTTCTAGGTCTAGTTCTCGGAGGATCCTTGCAAGACTGTGGCTCCAGGCACCAGGTTTGACCAGCAGCACTGTGCAAAGAATCTGGGCTCCTGTAACAAAGCACGCTAGTGAAACCCAAAGCCGCTCCTAAAAACGGAGGTAAAACATACAGCAATATTTGTTTACTAGCCTGGACAGACATGTGTAGAAGAGGGTTATCTAAAAGCTGGCATGAAGTTCATAAAAATTTGAACAAAACAAGTCCATAAAAAACCTGTGCATATAGGATTTGGGGGTTTGTTTTGTTTTTTATTTTAAAAATATATCTAAAACAGTCTAGGCTTGCAGATTTCCCCCCCAGCCCCCCCAAGAAATGTGCTCTGAGTCCAAAAACTTTATGTGGCAGGTCTGTAGGATAAGACTCAATCCTTTATATTATATAGGAATGTTTTAAGGGGAATAAGACATTCGCTTTTACATTTTTCATGTAAACTGTAGCGATTATGTGATATAATCCTTAAGGCAGCTATTGAATTCTTATTCCTCACAGTTTATCTCTCAGTGTTCTGTATCTCTCTTAGAGCTATGTTTCCGAGAGGCACTAACAAGTATGACAGGTCCCAATTAATGTTATAAACCTATTACAAATAGAATTGTGTTCAGTAAAATTGAAATTTCAGCAAAAAGGTTTTGCTTCTGACAAAGCTCTCCCAGCAGAGCTGCCAGCCAGGTGCAGCACTTGGTGCGCTACGAGAAACAGAAAACAAAACAGACCAAGATAGTTTTGCTGTCTGATGATACAAAAAAGTATTAAAAGGCAGAAAATCAATAAATTTCATTTTTAAATGACAGCATTTTCAAATTATTAGTTTTGCTAAAGTACCTTATTACTGGGAATATAGTTAAGATTTTATCCTAATAACATCCTTTGAAGATTTACTGGCAACTGTAGTGTCGGAACCAGTCAACTAGGACCCATTAACTGCTGGTGCCTAACCATGTCAATTAGCATGAAGCATGAGGTAACAATACTGCAGGCTGCTAAAATTGATCCATGATCATCTGTTTGTGTACACAAAAGGTCATTTTACATTTCCCGTACACACCACTACGAATTATACAGATATTGATGCAACAAAGATCAACAATGCTATGTATAATTTAATGCATACTGTTAATTTCAAATGGTAAGAAGCACGTTGCCAATTCATGACAGAGAAATACGGGATGAAAAATGAAAAGCAAGATTACTGCCCCCCCCCCACTCGATAAGGAAACTTAACCCTTATCGTGCAGCGAGCCCTCCTATTAAAGATCTGCTGTTTTCTTCACATCATTCTTGAACAGAAAGGTTTAAATGCCATAGCAACAGCATGCAAGTGCAGAAGCAAGCTGCTTCGATCCACTCAGCTGCTTGCATGCATAATGGCAATCTCAACTGTATACCGTTACGTAAGCGTTCATTGTCCTCAAGATGTTTTATTCACCATCTGCTATGTTTCTGGGCAAACTTTCTCATTCTTGTGCTATGTGAATCACTACATGCTGCATATTTACGTACTTTAGACACTTCAGGAGCAATTTGTCTTATGTTACTTTGCCATCTTGGTCTGGTCAAAGACAAGTGTTGAGAATAGGTGGGACACCTTGCCACCTAGACTTGGTTTTCTCCCCTCAGTGATTATAAGTGACAAGTTAGAGAAAATACCGCTATCTATCAATGGAACAGTCTCTATTGATCATGAATTACCAGAGGCACCTGTTTGGCAGCCCTCAAACATGTCTGATTTCCATCTCTAGTTCTCACTGTTCAGCAGCCTTTCCAGTTTTGCTCAAGTTGCCTGGTCTTTGTTATGTTTTTCTGCTTTGTAATATTTTCAGTTCGCTTCCTCATGGCCAATTATTTTTTCTCCCCCAAATTATTACATAGGTTTTGATTTCATAGTGTAACTGTGAAAAATACTGTTTATTTTATACACTATTTATATACAATACTTTAGATATGTGTATGGCTTAAAATAAGTGTAAACTCAAGAGAAGCAAGTATCAGATTTCCCAGCATGCTTAGAAAAGAGAGTGTGTATCATTGCCTGTGTTCAAGTCTAAGGAAAAAGGGGATATAATTGTCTTGCTTATTTTTGGCTGGTACATCTAGATGAGTTAGTTCCACAAAGTCCTTATCAAAACACATTTTTCCATTTGCTCTTCTCTCACCTGTTTGCAAGTAGGTAAACAGTGATTCTGCATGGCATCTCTGGCTCCCTCCCACTAAATAAGAAAAGCAGATAGATTTGAGTAAGCGGTATGCATGTTCTGGGACAATAATTTGAGAATGTTGCCACCATCTCTACATAACGCAGCCAACATTGGTATGACACACTATTAAAGTATTATACTCGGACATGCATGGCTTGATTTCAGACAGTCAGATGTACTGGGACAGCCTGGGAGATGTCGTACTTACCACTTCTCCAGCAAGCCCAATAACATATGCTGATAAGGACTGCAAGTACTAAAGCATGTTGATTCTTGGTTATCTTTTCCATGTATTTCACAGAGTGGCTAATGGTGGTTTTAAGCTACCTTTGTGCTCCCAGTATTTCACAGTGAAGTTAGAAGCTACCTTGTTTCCAGTACAAGTCCCAGAAGCTCAGGTGTTTTGTTTAACATCATCTCTTGTCCCCTTGGAAGCAAAGAAGGGCTGTGTGTTCTGACTCTTGTTCAGTCCTTTCCTCAGCTCCGCTGATAAAACCTCACTGACATTCCCCAAGCAGCCAGGAATGGTCGCTTCAGTGGTTCTTCGTAAGAGCAGAGCAGTATAAAAGGAGTCCGGTGAGTCAGAACTTAACGACAAAAGCCTATATAAAAATGTTTCCTTCAGTCTAATCTAAAACCTGCAGTGACCTGGAGAGGTGAGGAAAATTTAAGGCACTTCAAAGTACTTGCGAATTGAGAAGTTATCTAGGACTGGGGCACAATGAGGAGAAGCTTGCATCAGATTGATAAAGGACTTCCTTTTCCAGTGATTGGCAAGTTTAACCAGTGTGACATGCAAGGTAGATAACAGAAAACCAAAATCTGTTCGTCCACACAAAATTACCATTCTTTTGTATTTCTTACTGTCCAAAAAGCCATGTATTCCTATCTCCCAGGGCAATATATCTGGAAGGTATCTAGCCAAAGTATTCTTTTCTTTTAATGAGACCTTTTTCTTTTTCCACGTGTCATTTATTTTGCTGGAATAATAAGAGTACATATAGAAGGTGGAACCAGCTCCAAGGTCCTTGCCTCATAACTTTTTAGCTCACATCCCCACAGTTCCAATTTTTTTCTTTAGTACTGGGGTTATTTCAAAGAACTTCCAGGATCTGTGAATTCCGTGGTGACTTGGGTGGCACTGTAATGCAAATGACAGAGCCCCTGTCTGAGACTTCAGAAATAAGCATTCTGCTGTGATTTTTGTCACCCACTTGTTGGGCAATGGTAATCAACACATTTCGCCTCTCTAGGCTTCAATTACCCCTCTGTAAAAGATAACGAAACTCATCTTTTTTGAGATCTACATCTGAACAGGGCTACTAAAGCGCTGGCATTAACTGCTCTTCTAGCCTACATTCCACACCAGCCCTAGGTAGGTCATCCAGGCATGCACAGAAGAACTGTGTAGAAGAAAGGTGAGCTGGCAATACTACCACCTTCCCCCAGTACCAAGTGGACCCATCTGGTCTTCTCTTCCTAATTGCCTGGGATTATGATGTCTAACCAAAGGTTTACTAGTCCGATTTTAATGACTCTGACAGAGAACACAGAGTTATAGTTTTCTTCAATCTATTTTAAAAGCATAAAATTATTTGTTTTTATCCAAGAGACAACTGGTGCATACCTCTGGTCTTACCTTCAGCCCTAGAGCTCTTGCTAGGTGGTGGCAGGTATTTCATAGCAGGGCGGTGTTCTGCATCTGTAAAAGGAAGGAGACGTATTTTTATGGATTCATAGATGGGGGACCTTCACTGTTTGGGGGGTGGGGGATGACAAAGGTAATTTTATTTAGCCTGGTAAATGGCAGATGTTTGACCAGCTGCAAATTATTGAAGAGCTGTTCTCTAGCACAAATACCTCTCCATTCCCCCCACAACAACAAAAAGAGGAGGAAAAAATGTAATGACCTTATAAAAGAGAGAGTGCAGGATGCTGAATTCACGCTTCAGCTATGCTCCTTTGTTCTTGACAATGGCTTTGGTGTGAAAGGCTGGCACTGTGATTACAACCTCCCCCGATAAACTGATCTCACAGTTCTGCCTTCCTCTTACCCTGCCTTTTGGTCTCAAGGTAACTTTAATGAAGGGCAGCAATGCATGAATTCTTATGGTTTTATATGCTAATTTGGGATGTCTGATGCCTTATTTTTGAAGGCCTCCTCTTCTTGCTCTCCAATCCCACACAAAACACCCATGTAGTTCACTGTCTAATCTAACGTTCTGTGAGACTAAAATGAGTATCTTTTTCCAGACACCATCACATTTTCTTCTTTCCATTCAGTAAAGCCAGTCTGCTACTCCACACTACATAAGCACTGTGTGTTTGACACAAGTGTCTAGGTTTGTGTTGACAACAAAGGACCTTTCTTCCCCATGAAAAGATAGGGGAAGAGCTATAAATTACAAAGCACAAATGCACTTACAGAACTGCATCACTCCTCCTCAGTTGATACATAGCATGGCCACAATCTTGATTTCTCTCTGCTTCTGAATAATCAGAAGTCGTCAGGCTCAGAACTGTTTACCTTTAGGTGCAAGGAGTCAGGCATCCCCAAGAATGGAGGTGATATGCCAATATATTTCACATTAGAAGAAAACAGTAGGAGCTCAGACCCTGCTGCTCCAAAGCATCCAATATCAATAACACCATAATCTGCACAGTGATTTAGTTTAAAGAGGCATGGCTATACATTTCTTGCTACAGGAAGAAACTACCAAGTTTACTATGCTGAAAGATCAATGCTAGCGTATATCACTGAAGTCTGAGAAGCTTTTGACAACAAACGTCTCCGTTCCTTATGAACTGTTCATTCTCTTCCAGGATGAAAAGAAAACCTCAAGAAATCTGCTTTCTTCAGCTCTTGCAGATTGGTTGTACCTTCATCTCCTCGAGTACAGGGCAAGGCTGGGGCATCTAGCTTTAACAAGTTAGGCACTGCAATTCGGTGGGATAGATCTTGGCCTCTGTTTCTCAGTTTCTCATATGCAGAGGCAAAACGCATAGTATTATTTACTGGTCCTGCCAACTGCTGTAATATCTATTTAGTATTTACAGAGTCCCTTGAGATCTTCAGAAAGGGCACCAGACCATGCATAGCCACATCAAATGAACAGGCCAACTTGTAGATGACCTCAACTGGCTCCTGCTGATTTCATATCCCTCATCTTTATTCAGCCAAGCACAGGATTTAACTCCAAATTAGTTTTTCTGTACCTGAGAAAAACCCGTAGCACTGGATTCCTTTGTCCAAGCTCAATAAATTCCCAAACACCTTACACCTGGGGACATTATAAACAGTAAAAACATGTCTTACCAGTTACAAAATCCGACTCTGTGAAGAAGAGGATGGCTTGTCTGAATGTCACCTCTGGGGTCAAGGCCATTACTGGCTGTGGAAGACTGCCACTTTTGCTTAGCTTCTCCCTGCATTGTGTTAATCTCTTCAATGCATCTGCAAGAACTTTCAAGGCATTGATCCGCCGTAATGCACACACAAGGACTGGGTTTGACATTAGTGTATCAAGGCTTCTTTGCCAGGAAGTATCTCCAACCTCAAAAGGGGTTATTTCTCTGGCCTGATGTCGAGTGAGATGGGGCAACCACTTGAGACCCAGGAGCTCAAATCCCAAATTGGGTTCTTCTGCACATCAAGAGAAATCTGATTAGTATCAGTTCACAGCATGTGTTTCACAGTAGCTGTGTTTTCTTTTGG
Organism: Sagittarius serpentarius; assembly: GCA_034782735.1. Classification (NCBI taxonomy): domain Eukaryota; kingdom Metazoa; phylum Chordata; class Aves; order Accipitriformes; family Sagittariidae; genus Sagittarius; species Sagittarius serpentarius. Next base: position 2,478,200 of record JAVKLA010000061.1, read on the forward strand.
AGACAAATATTCTAAACTCATATTGATTTTTTTACTAGACAACAAGTTCCAAAGCTGCTTTGACTTTGCCCCCTGTTGCATCCAAAATGGGCTGTAATGCAGATATAGAAATATACTGGGAAAAACCACAAGATACAAATGCTAGGAAATTACATTACAGTGAAAACAAAAAATGGGCTATCTGGGAAATCAACAGGGAGCCACAGAGAATAAGTGCCATGACTTGATTAGAGAACACAGCTAATGGAGAAGAGTTGAAAGGGAAACACTGAGAATACACGGATAACAATGTAGTTTGACACAGTATAATCCATAATTATAGATCTTTACTACCTCTCATAACATTCTACTTTAAGCTATATTCATTATAGTAATAAGCTACAATTTAAGGCTGACTTGTCTCTAAAGTAGTTTAAAAGTTGTTGTTTGTAAAGTAATCTTACTTCCAACATAGCAAGATATTTAGGGGCTCAATCCATGACTGCATGGTGCTGGAAGTTTGTCAGCTAGGACGACCTCCTCACCTACCATAATACAGAACTTACTCCATAGCAGCATTTAAAGAAAGTAGGATACAACATAGTGTAAGACAGGGTGCCATACTTCGGCCCTTTGTTAGTACATTTTCTGCATTATTACACTTTGATGCAATCTATATCATGAAATTATATAAAATCACCAGCCTGCTTTGCACTTGACACCACTCTTCATCCATTTGTAAGCATTTAACGTAGGGGATAGTGTGGTTATTCCTCCTGTGCGTGTGAGGAAACGAAGTGTGAAGCAGTGAAGTGTCTTGCTACTGATTACAAAGGATGTCAGTGGACAGAATAGAGTTTGTGACTTCTGAATTCCTGTTGTTGTGCCCCAGTTACACAGCTGCTTTATCTCCCAGTACTTAGGGAGAGACACAATGCTCTGGATTACATAAAAGGCTTAGTAAGCCTAAGCACATCTCTGAACTAATTTGACACACTCTGAAGAAAACTATGCCTGCCTGAGCTGTTTGCAATATGAAAAGTGGCCTTGCCCATGACTAACTATCCACTATAAATTCTTCCGTTCTTTAAGCAGGTAAGCAAAGAAACTTGTCCTCCTTCCTGAGGCCCCTTTCACCACAATTTTCATAATGTTCCTGCTATGATAAAAATAGCTAGACAGGATAAACTTTCCTGACCAGCTTCTACAGCCCTCCCCAAGAGCTGGGATCACCTGCACTCCGAGACTGATTACTGCACCCAGGAAGAAGGATCTGGTGAAGGAGCTCTCCAGCACTCTTCATAGCATCCATTCCAACCACCGTCAGCATGACAACTTGCTCCATTTCAGGATCAGAAGCATACGTTCGATTGTAGAAAAGATCCAGAGTAATGTTACGGGGGTCTGGCACTGCACTGAGGTTTCCTCCTACCCAGCAAGATCACCAGAACAAAACTAGTTACCGCACGAAAAGAAATCTCAGGTCTTTTTTACTGTGAAGGAATTGACTAATTCTCAACTGAGCAGACAAAGGCCAGTGCCTCACTGTGATACTTCTCCTTACACTGCAGCTCAGAACGGCCAGAAAAAGAATCATGCTTGAGGAGCAGTATCACAGTAAACCCTTACTTAATTAGTCACGCTCCTTAACTGGAATTACTTTTTGCCACGTAAAGCAAATGTCTTCTATCGTAATTTTGAGATCCTTATTCACACCATTAAGCAGAGTTCATAGATCTATACCAAAATCATTTAAGGCATCAATTTCAGATTGATAACTAACGACTGACTTCACATTAAATTGATACTTCATTTTGCTTTCTTGAAGATTACATGGCATACAATTGAGGGCTAAATTGAGGACTGTTATAATATCATGCATATATCTACGCTGTATTGGGAACAGCATAGCCTGCACAATCCCTGGCCCATCAGAAACCTGTGTTTGATTCCATACTGTTTCACTACATGATTATTTAAGCAATTGTATAGATTAACATTTATTTACTTAGTTATTCCTACATCTTAACATTTCATAATGCTAGAAAATGGTGAATGACATGCATTTGATTATCATTTTTCCTTACGATTTAGTGAGAATTTGGTTTTGGAGAGCAACATACTTCAGTTAAAAATCCAAATATCCAAAATTTAAAATAATTTAATTAGTTAAATAAAACTGTATTAACCTGCTGAATACATAAGAAAATGCTACCTGTAGTTAGTGAAATAAACATCTGATTACCATGACCTCCAAATGCATAGAACTAGTAGGTTTAAGACTATCCTACCCCTTTGAGTCATAGATTTATAACGGAAAACACATTTACTTGCTTTTTCAAGTCCTATCAATTTCCCAACTTTGAATGAATGAGTTACTGAAGCGAATTCAACTGTATAAACTGAAATTAAAAACATCTGAGTAAAGTGAAATGAAAAAGTGCCTTCTCTGCACCTACAGAAGAACCGCCAACATTTATCACTTCAGCAAATTCTAGTTTTTACACACTTAACTAATTTATCTCATTTTAATATTTTGACTTCTCTTGAAACTATGGCAATAAGTATGTATTGATTAGATATTAATCTTTTAATTACAGTAGGTTTAAGGCTTGCTTGGTTGTTATCATGTCACATTTAAATAACGTATTTTTCCACATATTTATTTACTTCAAAAAGGAATTTCCATTTCATTTTTATTGATTCTTCCCGTTCATCACCCAGCAACAGAAGACATCTAATGAGAGTTACTATGATTGACGGACAGCAGAACACTAAACAAGTTGTTATAGACAACAAACATATTCCTAATGTTCTTATTCAGGAAAATGCCCTAACAAGGCTGTCAGACCTCATAAAAGCCAGAACAATGCATTTCCCACAGGTTTGACCTACCCAGTGTCTGCAGCAAGGTCTCAGTGTAGGGAGCCACATGAAAACACATGGAGGAGTCCAGCCCAGCAGTGGCACGCAGGTTGCTCTGCTCATTGCCAAGGAGGCCTTGCTTTCCCAGTTCATTCATCAGTCCTGTGCACAGCACAAAAGAAAAAGTGAGGAATACAGAGCTCTGTGGTACAGTCTGACATGAAAACACTCTTTTTACCAAATGTTTTGATTCATCTGACCACAGTTCCGTTAGAGACATTAATGTCGGTCATGCCGAGCTTACCTAAGGGACATGAAATGCAACTTAATTATCCCCTCTCCCCCAAATTATATTCACTTACAGTGGGGCAAGTAGCTGTTGAAAATTGAGGCTTGGCCACAGCTTTCTGTGGAGACACCTCTGCTTTGTGACCAGCACCCCAGTTGTTTCTACCACCTTCTAACTCCTGATGTGAACAGAAACGTGGAACAAATGCATAGAAGATGCTACACAGCTCTTGAATTATAACAAGAGTCTTAAATAAGTTGGTGTCCACAAGGAAAAGAAGTCACAAATCTTGAGCCCAGTGCTCAAGTACAGGCCCTGAAGGTGTCCTGCATCCTACACAGCACCATGCGGCCTCAAAGGCATTGCTAGGATTACAGATCTGAACAGAAACACCATGTTCCGCTCGTGTAACTCCCAGTCTGGAAAATATCCAATACCACACCACTTTTACAGACAGTAAGTGCTTGAAACTAGCAATCTCAGTTCCCATTCTTCCTCCAAAAGGCTGGCATACAGTACACTTCTGCGAGAATTTGGTTCAGCCCTCTGTAATAATATTTCAGGCCACAGTTTTAAAGGCTTGCTATTTTTTAAATTACTTTGTATACATTTGATTGCTTTCTACCATACAAGCCTGTCAAAAATTTACTGTAGTGTAGCACAGGAAATGGATTATTAGCACTAGAGTCTGATGGCAAACCTCAGACGTCAAAAGTAGCACTGATGAGATTTGAGGTTGTACCACTGACAATCACCTATCTGCTTTTCAAAATTCAGGTGGCACAAGTAACCAAAACATGTGCTATCACTGCTACAGCAGCATTACCTGCTGTTTATTCAAACTCAACGCATGGCAAAAAGTAAAGCCTGGACAAAAATTTATGATGTTTGATCCTCAAGACAGAGAGCCATTACCCGAAGACACCTACTTATCTGCTCTATTTCGTGAATGATTGTTGAATTTTTCATTGCTTTGAAAATTGAACAGTGTTCAAGACCTTGAAGGGGTAACTGCTTTTCAGGGGTACTGATTACAAATGCAAAACTTCTTAGTGTGGTATTTAACCTACTCAAATCCTAGTGCTATTCTACACTTCCCAGAGCCCAAACCAAAGCTTATGTGCAAGAATGTCAGCTTCCCCTCTCCTTGGCTCTGGAATATGGAATAAGGCATCTTTCTGCATCAGTCCTGAAGCAACTACAGAACACACAGGAAGAAGCATTTGCAAAATTTGCATATATTGGGGAAAAAACCCCGAGTTCTCTACAATGAGGGAAAACATTTTACTTTTCCAGAATATCCTTTGTTCTGGTGTCCACCTATATATTTCTAGTGGAAGTTTCCCCGTGCAAAACATGAACACCGTAAACATCATCAGTGGCACTCTGTGAGAAAAGCAGCAGAAACTGTACTACTTTAATGAGCAACTTTCCTTGGGTCTACAGGCAGCAGGTGACACGGTGCTGTAATTAGTCTGCCATGATTAATCCACTGTGTCTGTACACGTTTTCAGAACATTCTGTGATAGTCTCGGGAGAAAAAGCAGAGGACTTTTTGAATTGTCTTTTTTTTTTTTTTCCAAACCTCTAAATGTTCTTTTCTTTTGTGGACAGATTAAATGAAGCAATCTGGCAGTGGATGAATGTCTCCATCACGAGCTATTTGTGGTGGTGGTAATGGAGGGGTCAGCAACAGTGATCCTCTTCCCTCAGCGGTGGTGTCTGAAGGGGAGGTTGCAGGAAAACAGATGCAGGAATTAACTCTCCTGCTGCAGGCAACATGCTCACTGCCAGAGCAGGATGAAGCAAGCAGGGCAGGTTCTTTGTTCCCTACTGATCACTGCTGTTGTCTGTGATCTTCCCCGCTTGAGACCAATGTCAGCTCATGCTTAAGAAAAGCACGTAACGCTTTTCGTGAACCAGAGCCTCAGAACAGAGTCTGACTCAAGTAAGAACAGCTGGGGCAGCAACTTGTCTGGGTTTTGGCAGTCCCTACATATAAAATGAGTTACAGTTCAGATGCATGGAAGTCACAAGTATGCAGAACTCAGGGCTGAGGTTGATAGGATCAGATGCTATCCTCAGGCTCAGTGGCACATACATATTTTTGCTTCCCTACCTCTCTGTGCAATAAGAATACTTAAGAGGAGGTTATCGAGATGATGAAGCCAGGCCCATTACGGAGGTGTGCAGTGGGAAGCCAAGAGACAAGGCTCACGAATTCAAACAGAGGAGATTCCAACTTGACATAAAGGAAAACCAGTTCCCCATGAAGACGGTCAAGCATTGGAACAAAGGCCCAGAGAGGCAGGGGAATCTCCATCTTTGCAGATTTTCAAGACTTGACTGAAAAAAGCCCTGAGCACCCTGATCCGAATTCACTGCTGATGCTGTATCGTGCAGGACTTTGGATGAGAGACCTTCCGAGGTCCCTTCCAGCATGAATTACTCTAGGATTCCAAGTTCAAGAGGACTCCAGTGCTAAAGATCAAACAACTGACAAAGATCAACCTGCTCTGTTGGATATGTAGTAGTGACTGATTTACACATTGGTCTGGAGATACATACAGCAAAACTATCAGGCCCTGATACTCTCAAAAAATATTCTTGCAAAGTAACAGCTGTAGTTAGACTGTTAATGTTTAGCTTACATGCACTGGAATGCAAACCACCTTTTCCAACGTTGTTGAGCAGTGAAAGCATTACCTTTTACCAACGCAGGACTGTGATGACTAGCATTCTCCTTTCTCAGCAACAAAATGAGACAGTGCCTGCGCGGTTCAGCAGAAAGCTCTCCTCTTGCAGAACTATCAGGTGAACTTGAAATCTTGCTGGGGCAAAATACAGCAATCTGAAATAATAAGGGCCACAATAGACTGCTAAATCCAGATGTAATCACTATAGGGCTCAAGCAAATAGTTAAGTTATGATGGTGTAACAAGATACAGCTCACCAGCTGAGCCATAGTAACTTCCAATAACTGCATGTTCATGCATCATCTATTCATGAGACAGAGAAACTTAATTTAAATCTCAGGGAAGAGGCTTAACCTAAAAATATTCTGCCCTACAACTGGGCTGGACTAAAACCACAACAGTTATAATCCAGCTGATACGTGGTACCATCCTCAGTCACTCGTGCAAAAATGATCTTGAGTCCCAAATGAAGGGATTATTTTTCAGAAACGTTGAGCTCCGAACAGCACTTTGAAGCAATAGTTGCTGCTGTTAACTTCTTAAACGGCTGTTTAGGAGTATGCTCCAAATATTTGGCTATTTGGGCTGTAATATTTCATAAGTAAGTTATGTTTATTCTACAAAATATTATGAGCAGGGAAAGTGTTATTTCTTAGGCCTGACTGCAGAACAAGTAGAAAAGAGGGGCTTTGTATACAGTTTAATTTGCAAAATGATGCATTTCCTGATTGACATAGCAAACAGCCCTAAGCATGATAACTTAAAGGGGTCCACTCTTTAGTAAGATAAAGTGTTATACGATTCATGGGTGATTTATTGCATAAGAAGTGCAGAACTGGACTTCTTGCATATGTTAAATTTGACTGAAATCTTCCATTTATGATTATTGCTGTTTCCTTAGGCTGACTTGTCAAAGTGCCAACTGCACTCTAACTCAAGTCTATCATCACGTTAGAGCTTCAGAGAAAAAGTTGTTATTTTTGACAATAGGAAAGCTCTTTTTGCAACCCATCTGGAAGGCATTAAACTAGGGGACTTCATGCTGACAGGCCATAAGCAGTCCTAGAGGGTCTGCGAAGTACATAATCAAACATCAGTCTGTTAGATGAAGACTGTTCTCCTGAATACACGTTTGCAGATCAGAAATTGTTATTTTGGTTTATGGGGCTACTGTCTGCTCTTGCTTATTTTGAGATCAATGGCAAAATTCACGTTCACCTTAGTAGGAGGAGACCCAATTATGAATTTACACTTTTGTTCTCAGCAAAAGGCTGAGGCCTGGTGGGATTTTCCTACTAACAAAAAACCAGCACTGAAAGCAGAGTACCACTCACAGGAATACTGAGAACATGAGTGCTGGCTAGCTAGTAGAGAGAGAGAATGAGTGTCCTTGAGAACACTTACTAGAGGAGTGTCAGCTCACACATCCATAAGCTCACAGCAGAGTTAGTTTCAGAACAAGTGGTAGCCCAAGATATACAACCAAGCTGTGCATTCTGTCCAGTACCTGACTTGTTGTCATGCTCAGCTCAGTGGCTTGCTTGGGTGAAAGCTGCAGCCGTCTGATTCCTTGCAGAACAAACCCCCGATGAGTACAGATCGAAATCGCATCACCATATGCATGAGGAGATACCACAGGTGACACCATCAAAATGACGTCCCCTAGATCAAAAAGAGGGTAAAAAAAGCAGCATATTATTGCCACAGATGCTGTGGTATGAGTGCAAGGCAACTCTCACAGCGGCTAGTTCCAACTTGAAGTGCGTCCCAAATGGTGACACTGTGTTGTACGGTTTATTTGCTCTATCCAGCTCATAATGACTGCTATCAGAGGCCAACCTAGAATGAAAAAGCTTATGGCATCATCAGTAATATCTTTACGAATCACCTACCCCGGACAGTCTGCCTCATCAGATCTGTCTAGCTATCTATGAGCTATTCATCTATCTCTGAGGTATCCGTGCTCTCAGTTCATGTGCTAGCTGTGCATCAGCCCCTGCCAGGCTGTGTTTGAGCTGTTACCCTTACAACTGGCAATGCAACAGCAGTTGGTTCCCTCAAGGCCTAAGGATCTGATAAGCCTGGCCACACTGATGAGTAACTAAATAAGGTCAACAGGCCAGCTGGCCATTTGTCCACTACAAAGGGCATGAAGCAAGACCAGCCATTCCTCTCTGCTATTATTGGCGGTCCTAGCCTGTAGCTAGCTTCTACAATCTTGTTCAGCACTACCTTCCATTTCTTCTTGTCCCCTCTTTAGTCCTGTCTTTAACCTTCATGCCTGAGCTTGCCTTGTGGCACAGGCTCCTGAATCTTTGGACCAGCCTGTGATCACCTCAGCTCACTCTGTGGTTTGGTACCATCTGCAGCTTCATAGGTTCCTGTACTTGGTTACCATGATAATGGTACCAGCCTGCTCTCTCCTACCCGATTCTCACCCACTAGGTCTGGCTGCTCATGCTCTCCTTGTATCCCCCAACCCAGCAGATAAGGTTGTAGAAGCAACTGGAATTTACATTGGGTTAGAACCTTGGGTTTTTAGACTCCTATTTTCTAAGCTGAACCCCAAGCTCACTGCCAACAGGGTGGCAACACATGCTGTGAGGGAAGTCGGGAAAAAGAGCCTACGAGACCTCCTGAGCAGTGTCTAAGTGCCATCTTAGGTACTACAGGACAAGCTCAAGACTTTTCTCTGAAGCCTCTGATCTACCTGAGGTCTTTGCTTTGTTCTAATCTTACCCTGGGGTCTCTGCTTAGTCCTAATATAGTTTTGTTTCTGTATACAATGTACATTCAGATCTCCATAACCTGCCAAGAGCAAGCTCTGAAGACAAATCCTCAGTATCACTTCTACATTCATTTTCTCTACAATGCCCCATTAATTTCTCTTACCTCTAACCGAACGATATAACGAGGTCGGAGTATTTTAGTCTCTGTGTCCCAGTTACACTTGGGTTTGGGTGTAGGACTATCAGCAGTGAATGTTTCTTTTGGTTCTAGACTTTGTGATACAGATATTTGTCCCCCTAAAAATCTGACCAAAGCTCAGCCTAGTAGTTCAAAGCAATGGCAACAAAACAAGGGAAAGCTTGTGTTTATTACTAAGGATGGGACAGGCAGAGTGTTTCTTTGCCTAAAATTTCTATTTGGCTTTATGTTTTTAAAAAAAAAAACAAAACATTTTTCATGCACACACATCCCAAATCAACAAGAATACCTGCTAGGGTCAGCAAAACTTTGATTACCAAGAAGGGGCAGATATACCTGGTGGGAGCTGCAGTATATTTGTTCTGCATGGGTATATCTTCCTGTCTCCAAGAGAAGCTGCTGGAGACCTGAGGGAAGGAATCAGTGAATGTTTCCTTCCTTTAAAATCCCACAGGGTGTCTGCTCCCAGACCCGATTTTTCAGCTTCTCTTCCAAGAGTCATGATACAGTTATCTATCTGAGGATCAAATCTTGAAAGTGACTTCCTGAGCCCAAATACAGATGGAACGTGGTGTGGTGTAACTCAGCAGCCCACATCAAATGTGAATCATTAATGGCCATAAAAGGAAGGGGACACAAAAAATGTGCCTCATTCCATCAGCAGCAACCAGCTGCCATCAATACCAAACCCAAATAACACAGAGCCAATGGCTGTCTGCCAAGCTACCTGAGTTAACATGCCCAGTTATACAAAAGAGTGTATCTCAAAGGGGAGACTTATTTTCTTTCTCCCTTCTCCATTTTCTTTGTCACCCTCTCTGTCACTTTCTGCTCCTTTCATCTTTTTGGCTTATGCTTTCATTCTTTTCTCATACATTCTTTCCTTTGGCAATATAATTTTCCATGCCTTCTTTCTACGTCAGTACAATCCTGCTTTCCTTCTGCCATCTTCTCCCCAATAGCTGCTGAGCATCCACTCCCCTCAGGTTTTTTTCCTGTGAAACTATCTTCAATTGTGGGAGTAGAAACCAGACAGCAATGCTCTAATAGCATTGTCTAAAAATCACTTGTGCCTGAGATATGCTGTGCCAAGCCCCACGACAGAAGATTGTGAGCACAGCAGACACCCCTATACCACACAGATCCTTCTTAGCCAGTTATAAGGCCTGCATGCCTTGGCAGGTTTCCCTCAAACACAGTCAGCTTGCTGCTAGCTACCTACGAATTCGGAAGCTGGAAGACTACTCCTGCAAAGGGAAAAAGGGGATTTGGGCAGTGCCAGGTGATAGCCAGTTAGTATTAGCCCCATGAAGTGCTGTCTTTCCTGATCATGTGGGCAGTCCTGCCCTGAATGAAGTCTTAACCATTTTATACCCACGATAATAATATTCAACTCTTCACCAGCAGAGGCAGATGATCTCTAATCAGATAAACATGCAGTTTAAGGACATGGTTAGGTCTTCACATGACTCTTTCTTTGATGAACAGGCCCTTATGTGCAGAGATTTCCCATGGAGTGTTTTTTTGTGGTTTGGGTTTTTTTTTTTTCTCCTCTTTTTTTTTTACCCTTCAGTGAAATCTAAGCAGCCTACAGGACTCTAGCAGCTACTCCCATAAGGAGGATGAGGTGATAACACTCCTTTGTCACTACATTTTAGGCAACAGTGTTTCACTAGAAATTCATTCCTGGCCCTAGAAGTGGCCAGGTCACAGCACTGAGCAAATCCAGGGAGGCAGAATTGCCTGAAACAGGTGGGCTGGAGTAAGGTAATATTGTCAGTGAAGGAGAACCATAAAACCTCAAGATTCATTCCCTAACACAGACCTTTGGTAGTTGAGACAAGCATCGCTGGAGGTCGAGACAGCACCATGCCCTGGAGATCCACCTTTTCTTCATCTCCTTCTGCCCTAGTTGATGAAGGACTCTGAGAGCTAAAGAAAAACAGTAAATACTAAAAGCTGTTATGCTAGGTTCTGATTCAAACTTACTTTCTGCAACAAACCCAAGGCCACAGAAGCTTCCGTGGTAAAACTGCTGTACTGGAAAAGCCATTTAAATCCCTTGTCCGTGACATGAGCTGCATCAAGGTCTCTCCGAGTGAACATTTTTTTGTATTACTCCCCCTGAAGCGCTCTGTGTTCAATTAAAAGTAGCTAATGCAAAGTGGCCAGCTTGGCAAAGAATTCTGGGAATCAAGAAATATGTCAGGCTGCATTACCAGAGCTTTTCTTACCCACAGATACATCCTAGTTGCTATTCACTTTTGGTTCTTTAGCCTGAGCTTTAAAGGTTCACGTTGGGCAACAAGCACAATCAAGCCTGGCAGAGACATTCATGCCAGTGAAACCTCTACAACATTCCTGCATACCAAAAAGGACCAAAATCATGGCACAGTGAACATAAGGTGTGGTTCTGAAAGCCAGGGACTGACAGCAATGCAAACTGCAGTCTGTAAGACTGTTTGGCTAGCTCTGGGAAGTGCAGGCTGCTCAGACAAACCTGCCTGCCTCATCCCTTGCCACCACTGAGCTGGCTGGAATACATCCTGCTTCTTCACTCCCAGGAGACCATGGCATTTGCAAGTATAATCTGAAAACTGCAATCTGAGTTGCAGTTTGTATTCTTGTCTCCCAATGGACCAAATTACCAGCATTAGGAGAAAGACAAGTGCATTATTTAGAATGTAGTGCTGCTCTGGGCTGCTTAAGTTATATCAGAGGAGCAGAATTCATCATCTTTGTAAGAGGAAGAAAGCATCCCTGAGGAAAACATACAAATAAAGAGAAAGAAAGTTTGCCACATTGATTTTTTTCAAATCTTAAAAGTAAAAGTGATGAGAGTCACTGTTCATGGCCAAGCAGAACTGAACTCTGACACAGTCCCTCCAAGAGCTTCAGATTAATTCTACATGGGTGCACTTTGCCACCCTGCAAAAAGCACCTACAGGACTGCAGACTACCTCGTCTCTAGCCTGCTGCCACTGCCAGTGTGTCACACTGCACCCAGCATCAGAAGGGATCTTTAAAACCCTGTCCAGAACTTGCACGTGCAGGGCCTTATCTGAGCTTTCTGCAGGGGAGTTTCACCACAGCATCATTTATTCAGTTCAGCAATATTAAAAGGAGATGCCCAGGGCCTGAAAACCCCAGCGCAGAGGCTGGCATCCCATGTGATTACACAAGCCTTTGTGACAAATATGAGAGCCAGGGAGAGGAGACCTGTCGTTTGCTATTCTCCTGGTAGGTGCAAATTCCTTGAAGCCTTAAGCTAAATCTTTTGATAAAGCACTGTAAACCAAATGCTTCAAGCCACAGATCCACCTATGCTTGGAACAACCAGAGGGTTGTCTTTCAGAAGCCAAAAAAAGACAAGTGCCTCTTCTCTTCCCTCTGCAGGCCAGCTTACTCTGATCCTGCAGAGGAACAAGACCTCTGAGCACAGCATAGCCCTTCATTTACACACACAGGATTCAATGTGCTCCCTGGGTCCTTAGGTCGGAGTCTCTGTCCAGGAAGTTGCAAGATTGTCCCGAAGGGAAACGATTGTTTTGTGCTGTAGAAAGTATTCCTCTTCATCACAGAAAAGCTGCAAAGAGCTTTGGGAAAAGAGTGCTGGGAAGGAGTGCAAGAGAGTCCAAGCTACCAGTCCAGCCTTCTCTCTGCAGGTGCAGATGGTGTGCAAAGGCTGCTTCGTGCTGACCTCCACAGAGCTGCTGAAGCTTTTCTTCCTGCCCCGCCACCCCTTTCCCTCACGCGCCTCTGCTCTGCTGAGCAAAGCCAACAGCAGGCATTCTGGCAGCCTATCATCAGTGCTATAAACCAAGCAACTCTAAGATTAAAAAACATTAGGTAAATCCGCTTCTGTCCCAGATAGTCCATGTGAGTCTTTGGGAGCTGTTGTCCCACTCCCTATAGCACTGCACAGCAGAGCACAATGTAGGTTGCATGATGGATTAATAGATGCTTAAAAGCCCAGTTCCCTCTGCAGCCACACCCAGACCCATCTGAGCGTGAGATTCCAGACCCCTGAACCTCACTTGTTCCCAGCATTTTTTGGCACCCTATTGCTATGCCAACAGTTCCTAAATAGCATTTCTCACACCAATTGCTAGAGTTAAAAGTTTATAAGCCACCTTTCATTTTCACACACTTCTGTCCTAATCCTCCAAAGAACTTTTTCCATCTGAAGCCCTTTATCTCTAGTCAGTTGATATGGAAGTGACATAGGGCAAAGCTAGACCTGGCTCTCTAGCAAAGGGCCACTCAGTGGCACACGACCTTGCAGCCCTTCTCCAGCACCAGGCACACCTGGAGGAAGTCTCAAATCAGTTTGATCAGCTGTATCTGGGACAGAGGGCCCAGAGGCAGGTGCTGCAAGTGTATGAATTACAGGCCTAGCTACCAGGGAGGCAACTGCAAGAGTCCCACACCTGACATCTATTACATGCTGCAGAGGAGACAGTCCTGTGAGAGAGGGACTTTTGCAGACTGTAGTATCTGGTTTGGAAATATAAAAGCAGACAGATTGCTCCCACCCTGCACTCTTGTTCACTGAAACCTTTAGCAGAAGACTGATACGTAAAGACAAAGCATGCTAGCTGCATGCCTGCCTCGCCTCCATGTCACACGCCTGTGGGAACAGCCACAGTTCAAAAATATCCAGGGCCATCACCTTGCTCTGTTGCATTGAGAAGTCAGATCCAGGACACCAGCATGCAGTGCTGCATCAGCAGCCCTCCCTCCAAACCAGAGACACAGCTCCCTGTGCACACGGCTGTCCAGGTCGGGCAGGTAGACGAGAGGCTCCGCTTGGCTCCTGCAGTAGATGGCATTGATGGAACTGCAGTCTGTCACACTTGCCAGCTGCGGGTCAGATGGCCCAATGATATTCTGCAAGGTGCTACGTGCTTTAGGCCCCCTCATGCCTAATGCCAGCACTGGTGGCACCTTGCCAGCCTCTGAAGTATAGGAAGAAGGCAGCTTTTCTGCAAAAGACAAACATACGTGTGACTAAAACATGGAACAACCCACCCCAAGGTCATTCATTCCACTCAAGTGCTCTTTTAAGACCTGTTATAGCCAGACTTCAACAAAGTAATGTACAGGTTACCTGTCATGTGGGTGAGATGCTGGCAATCAGCTGCACGTTTTTACCCAATAGTAAATCTGAGATTATTCAAGGTAGTCTGTTAAAGAAAGAGGAGTTGGTTGCCTCATATTTGCTGTGGAAAGGAGCATGCACAGGGTTAGTTACTACGGAGCAGCTGATACACTAGAAGTCAGCACTTTGATTTCTTGTGCAGTATGTTGTTCGTGCCCACAGGAAAGGCTGGGGGACTGAAGCAGAGACAGGACAAGAACATGGGCCTGAGGAGAAGGATGTTTTCTGTAATTTTCATGAGATATGGGAAAACTGGGAAGGGGATCACAAACTGGAAATCTGAACTGCTTTTCTACATTATTTCCTTCTGCATCAAACAGATTTCTTACTATGTTGTAAGATGACATATCCAGGCAAATATTTGATTAGCCACCCTTATTTCCCTGCCAGGACTTGAACTGTGGTTTCCCTTATTTCCTGCAACAATTCTTCCCTATGTCTTTGGCCAGTAAGTAACCCCAGGAAAAGAGCAAGTTTGACTCCTCTGCAGTTCTTACTGCAGATGTTCGAAAAAAGCAGCAAGGTGTGTCGTTTTCTTCCCTGAGGTTTAAAAACATACTCAATTACATCATTTGTTGCGTAAGAATCAGAAGCCAGAACATAAGTCTCCAGAGCAAGGAGGTAATGGAGAAACTGGCTGTAAATATTTAAAATAATCATTTTAAAAGTTTTCAAGCTAAGGGTAAAAATCTAATTTACAAACTCGCATAGCAGTTCTCAGTTCAAATGAATTGTCTCTTCATACAAAATGTTCCTAAATAATGGTGCATGGTAGAGAGCACTGAAGCAGATCTGCTGCCTGTCATCTCCTAATGGCTGGTGATTTTATGGTTTTCTTATTCATTTCTGGAGTCCTCCTTCATTTCTCCAGCTATCAGTAGGAATGCATTATGTGCACAGCACTGAGACAACTGCAACTGCAATCCCATTTCTAAGGCAGACTGCTCCCTATTGTCTTCAAACGTAAAAAGGGGGCAGGGACACCGGAGAATTTTTCTCCGATTAGGCTGGTCTTCACTCACCTTCTGCCTGAGGAAAAGGAAACCCATTTCTTTCACTCTCAGCCCCAAGAGAAATGGATTGCCTGTATTTGTAAGTGTCGCATGCAAACCTTGCAGGAGAACTTCTTGGCTTAAAAGAAAATACAAGCCATACTGTCCTGCAGAGGCAATCTCTATACTTTGCAGCTAATGTTGCTCTAGAGTTATATTGCATTAGCAACTGATAATATTCCATACATGCTTTAAGATAGGCTTCGTTATCTCTGTTTCACAAATGGAAAAAAACCAGAGACTTGAGTGGTATATACCAATATCGGAAAACATTGGTGTCTAATGTTAAAGACTTAGTGATTTGAGTTCAGAGACACATATCATTTTTGTTTACTTTATCTTCTTGGTCACCCATCTCAGACCATCTTCTACTGGCAAATTTGACATTTTGGTGATGGCTTATAAACTAATGCAATTACAGGATGGCTAGATGAGTACTTTTGCCCATGCTTCTGAAGTCCCATAGGCAATGGGATGGAGGGAATTGTGGAAGGGGGAGGCTGGATTTTCCACAGCTAAAACCTTCAGGAAAATCAGCAGGAACTAATGTAGTATATTTAACTCACAAGTCTAACCCTGGAGCTTAGGGTACTGCAATGTGGGAAAGATTGCTACAGAGGAACAGCAACTAAAGTGGTTTGAGACAAAAAAAAAAAAATATATCGAGAGTTAAAAATTCAACTCATGGATATTCAACACTGCAAACAGAAGGAAAGAAACAGCCCAAGATCTTTTATCGTTTCTTTTGGGAAAGATACAGGAACTGATAAAGCAACACTCATGTAAATCTGATACCCCCTCCCCCATGCCCACAGCACCACATCACTCTTCACCTTAGTACATTTACAGATCTTTGCCTTCACCTCAGTATCATCACACGATGGAATCTCTGAAGGAAAACTAGACCTCACCTGAGCTAGAGAGCAGCACATCCTGCTGAGGATAGAGCAGGCGGAGTCCACAGATATCCAGACCAGAACCGAGAACCAGCTGCAACATGTGATGGGTAGCTAGGGGACTTTGGTAGAGAGTTTCAAACAGCAATACCATGGCAACCTGAACAGCAAGAGCACATTGGAGAAATGAGCCAAATGCTTCCAAGTCCTCAACAACCACACAGCTGTCTCTCTTCTGCTCACCTTTAGTTCCCATACTTTATCTACATTGTAAAAGCTACAAAGAGGCTTTCTTTTATTTTATGTTTACGTGCAGTTCAGCACAGTAGGCTCTTAGCTTCAGATTGAATCATAACTATCTATGGTAATTATGACTGAATCTCTTTCTGCTGATATAATTGTGCCTTTTGTCACATAAACCTACTAGTAGAAAACTGCAGGTTCTCTGGGGTAGAGACTGAAGTGTATCACTTGCTGTTTAACTTCATGTACTACAGAAAGATGGTTAAATAATAATAGACCAACTGATGGTTTCTTTATACCTACAGAATTGCCAAAATCAGCACCGACCAAAAAAAAAAAAAAAAAAAAAAATCTAAGGCAGACACATCACTCGTACTGTCCCAAATTTACATTTTGAAATCTTCTTTACCAGACTAATCCAATTCAGCCCATCCTGCCACGTAGGAAGACATACACCAACACATACTGAATGTCTATACCCAAAAGGGAAGCAAATTATTATTACTTTCCCATCAGAGGAAACATATTGTTTCAAAAAGCAAGTGCTTTACAGCAGGAAGTTGTGTGGTGCTGTGGGTAATAAATTGTCCAGCTGAAAATCAGACAAGCACGATTGTACTGGCCTCAGATTTGTGCACGGTTCTCCTGGATGTAAAGCAACACAATGCTATCTCCAGCAGCAAGAGCTTTATGGCTGCAGTGAATGCCAAATGAATTCATCACTATTGGACACTTTAAATGAAATGCTACTCCCCCATAAACACATTATGAGGCTTATACCATCATGATAAATTAAGATATAAATTTACTCAAATCATAAAAAAGTAGTCTAATTAGGAATAAAAGCTCTATTTCTTTATGTTTGCCTAGCTCAAGCTCTCCTGATATTAACCCAATATTCACAGCAGCCAGTAAGGAAGTATTTTTCTGTAGCTGCTATGAGAGCCCCTGGGGCTTGGCTGCCAGGGATAATGATAATGCAGCTGTCCAGCATTGAGAAACCTCAGTAACTGCCTACCTCCCCTTTGCTTTGGAGCCAGGCTCTTGGCTTTGGTCTCAGTCTGAGCTTTGCTGCAGGTGTGCCTCGTCCCAGTCTCATACGTCACTGATTCTGGCCGTTATCCTAACCTGCTTTCTGGCTTGGCCTTGTCACTACGGACTCTTGGCTGACCCCAGTTATTGCTGCTGGACCTGCTCTGCTCTTCTTGCTTGGGCAACGTGGGACTGCACCCTGCCCGTGAGGTCACTGGCCCTGCCTGCCTGGCTGTTAGTCTCCACTCCCAGCTTGCCTTCCCTTACAGAGCATCCTGCCCTTGCTGTGAGAGGTCTGTACAGAGCCACTAACGGCACTCTGGAGGCAAGTCGAGGAACCGTAACGAAGACATGAGGCACTTCCCAACTGTGCCAAGTGCCAGGTATCTTCAGCTCCTAACTGTGGACTTCAAGCACCTTCCAGGAGCAAGCCTGGTACTCTCTCAGCAACTGGTCAGGCTTGTTGCATGTTCAGGAAGAACTTTGTACATCTGCATCTCCCTGAATCAATGCTAACAAGGAAACTGAGCTCTGTCAGACCAAACATGTTATGTTTTGTGTTGCACGAGAGCTAAAAAGGGAGAGTTACCATAGTTAACAAGTTATTGTACACCAGGTGGAGGGCCAGTACATTTTGGTATGCACTCCTAAACAGAGGTAAACATGAGCTGACTTAAGTTACCTTAACCTTATCTTCTGCGGTAAACTAAGTAGAATTACTTCCTACTTGTTCATACAACACATACACAGTTACTGTAGGTCAGGTAGATAGTACCAAAAGCCTCAGAAATTTTTTGAATGTTTCTGAGCACAAGTTTAAAAAAAAAGTTGTGTTGTATATTGACTTGCAGTCAAGTGGTTTTAGGTTATCAAAATTTAGTCTACTGTTACCGATTTGCACCTGGTTGGTAGCAATTTCTTCAACCCACACATTTCATAGTTTAATCTTCTGTGGCTCAGAGCAATCAGCACATCAATACTGATGACACAAAATACTCAGCTGATATATTTAAGTCTGAGTGAGAAATACTTCAAGATCCGTATTTGTACCAAGCCTCAAGATTGAAATATTCCAGGTCACTTAATCGTCTCTCAACTCCTCACATCATCCCACAAGTCAGAAAGGGGTGGTTTTTTACCTCAGTGTCTATATCTCTGCAAGCCTCAATGTCACTGCTATTAGGGAAGTATTCTTCATCAGTTTCAGCTGTCTGCCAGTAAAATCCATTTGGCACTGCAAACACCTTCTCCACTGCCTGAAATGCACAAAAGACATCTCTCACCTGCATGTTATCTTGATCCCTCAAAATAAAGGGCTAGGGAAAAAAAAAAAAAAGTATTTTATGGCTAGAGAGCACATAAGGATGCACATTAATGGATTAAACTCATTAGTCCAGTATTGCTAATCATTTGCTTTCTTGCAACTGTACCACTAGCTCCAATTAAGTGATATCCCAAGAATATGGATCTGCAGCTGCTTCCTGAGAGACTGAATATTCCCAAGGTCCAACCCAGAGACCCTCCAACATGCAGAGTACCCACTGACATGAACTCGAGTTGCATGCAAAAGGCACTGCAGGATCCAGCTGAGCAGCTCGAGACCTTGATTCTCCGCGGTTGTGCTGAGCATCCAGCAGAAAAGGGCTTTGTTAAAGGAACGCTCTAATTAACTAATCAAATGGAAGGGCAGGGAAAGAATTGCATGAACTTCTACATGCCTGTAACCAAAATAGGACATTTCTCCCATGCTCACATCACCACAAGTGACACATATCTGTAAGTCTTATTGTGCCACATACTCATGGATAGACAAAAAGACTGGCATTTAGGTCACAGCTTTACAGAAGTACAGCATTTCCCAATCTCAGCACCTTATTTTGTTTCTCATACATTTTCTGGGCAGCCAAGCAAGCAACTTGTACAAGTGCAAGTTTAAGGATGTGTCACTCATGAGAATTTGCTGTGACTGCATGCTCAGTAAGCAAGGCCATAGTCCAGGAACAAATGCAGCTTTTGAAAGTCATGTTTGTCAAGTTCTGGTTTGGGAAGAAGTGATGTTCACAGCTATGCCAATATTAAACATTCCAGAAACATGAATGCATTTAAGCAGAGTTCACAGTGGGCAGGATTCACTCCAAGATCGGCAAAAAAAAAAAAAAAAAAAAAAAGTCTCTTTTGGGACATAGGCTCAGGTGGTGTATCTCAGAGTAGCTTCACTATTTTTAAAGACTCTGCTTTAATTTACAACAGTCATTAAGCTGTCCTCATCTCATGCGGACAGACCTTTTCAAAAAAGAAAAAAAGGAATTAAATTTCAACATGGTCTTATAAGGACTTTTATTATGGATAGAAAATGGACCAACACTGCATGAAGAAGTGTCCATTCTGGATTATGAGGTACGTATAGTGCTGTTTAATTGTGTAATCACCCGAGATTTTTTTTTTTGTGCTGCTTGAAAAATGATAGGCAGTTCATATCATTCTACAAATGTTTAAAAACAACAACCAGAAAATGAAATTAATTTAAGTAATATTAACCCCCCCCAACATCTGCCTTTCTGCTTCAGTAACCTTGTGTGTTTTCTCCTTCCTCTATTTCCTGTGCTTCATGAGATGTTTGCCTGAAAGCAAAGCTGGGGATTTCACTTTTCACCCAGTTTCAGTCAACACAACTAGACCAAACCAAAAGCTTTGACATCTCTCAATGGATTTGTCCATTTCGTCTTGCAATTCATAATTCACCAGCCTCCACTTGGGATATTACACTTGGTCCATGTGGAAAATATCAGAGGAAAAGCAAGAAATCATGGATTTAAGGAAACAGATCATCACCTCTGTTCCCAGTGTTTGATGCCAGCTCCTGCATGCAACACTGGCACAATGCAGTGAGCACAGACAAGCCCTACAAAACGGGAATGCAGCAAGACCCCAGTCTTCTATTTATTCAAGCTGGGCCTTGAACAAACCTCAAGTCTATGAACTTTCCAGAAGAAGGAAGAGAGAAGGGACAAATGTGGTCAAACCAACTCCAACCTACGTCTCCATAGAAACTTTCATTATAATCATCCAGCCCCAGTTAGGACACAGAAGACACACGTTGGGAAATCCAAGGTCAAAAGCTGACCTTTAGGAAGTACCATGGTATAAGCTATGGATCAGCTGTGATCCCAGGCACGCTGCCGCATGGTCGGCCTTCCTCCCTGCCAGAGCAGGGATCTGGCCACACCTGGGAATCAAGGCCTGTGCAAAATTGTTACTGTGATCTGTCAGATTCTGTTTTCTAGCAGCCAACCTGAATGTGATTTCACAAAGCAACAAAAAAATGAAGCTTGAAAAGTCTTAGTTCTCAAAAATCCTTTTCCTCACAAGTAAGAAAATATACACAGATGGCTGCAGTACAACAGCCCCTGCTTTGTCCAGCCTAGCTAAAAACGTGCCAGCGGAGGAGAACTCCTGACACTGCCTTCCAATGCAATGGACAGGAAAAACAGGAAGAAAGCAACTCTCCCCGTGCATGTAGGACAGAATTGCATCGAGTCAGTTGTTACAGCATCGAGATGAGCCCTAGCTGACACATAATGTAGAGTGACACTCTGCAGGCAGTTGCATGACCCCAATCTTACAGAAATCATTTTGGCATTTTTGAACACAATTTATCTTTATCTTTACTTTGGTGCTACTTTTAATGTTCCACAACGAGAGAGAGGGTAGGCATGAGAATTGTATTGGTTTCACCTTAGGGCTGGTTCCTCTCTCACACCTCCAACAACACTACAGTAGCTGTAAAGTTTCTGTGCAAACACAGCAGTTCAGAAAGTCTCTGAATGCTGACCTGTCACTTGGTGGGGAGAAGAGGAGACTCCCTCCCCATGCACCACACAGAATGGTGAAGAGGCAGTCTAGCCTGAAAATACCTCTTCTGTAAGGCTCTGCAGGCTCAGAGCACAGTAATAATCTCACATCTCATGGTAAAGGCATTATACCAGCAAGGAAGGGTACCCTACAGCCAGCCAGTGGCAGTTACAGCAGCCCCAGGGATACTTTGACTTCTGCTGTGACAGGCTTCAAAACCCAGAATCATTTAACCATAAGCATTGCCATAACTGTGTTTCCCCCACCCCCTGCTGTAAGAAAGCAGGGTTTCTTAGAGCACCGAGATCCTCTCCATCCATATTGCCATGATCAGAAAAAGGAGGAAGGGAGAGCATGTCCCTAACCTCCCATTTGTAGTTATTCTTTTTTGTCAATTATCCTTTTTCTTATTTGTTTTGGGAGACAAATTCTGATTTCTGCTGCCTTAAGACACTGGAAAAGACCAATTTGTACCATAGCAAGGACTGAATGTGTACCATTTTTTCAAAAAGTGTTAAAAAGAAACCCAGAGCTACTGCTTTGTTTCAGACAATATTACCAAGATGAAGCCAGACAGTTATGGGAAGGAAATTCACAGCAGAACAAAAAAATGTTGTAAAGTACTGAGCAGAAACAAGAATAAGCACATTTCAGAGAAGACTGGAACTGTGCTGCAGCAACACCATGAATCTTTAACTGTCATACAGAAATATGACCAAATCCTATCTCTCTTCTTGCTTACAGTGTATTCTGTTCTCATTTCCGACAACAAAGAAATAGCTTTTGCTATCAGATGATCCAAGAGAGTCTTTTAAGTTGCAACGAGTCTTCTAGACTGCTTCCCAGCCACAGCAGGAAAACAGAAACTGCAGGAAGAATTTCTGTGTAGTCCACAATCTCATCTCCTCACACGCAAGGTACTTTCCAATGCAAAGATCTGCTCAGCCATTATCACTGTGAGACAACACTCAAATCCATTGGAGAAAGATGCTGCATCCTCCACTACCTTCAGAGACAGATTGCAAATTCTGTATCTATAAAAGCTCTCCCTTTCAACTCCACTGACCACATCAGTGGCAGCAGAGGAAGCACTATTCTCACTCTAGCAAAGGCCCCAATGCTAACACGCAGGCAAGGCTCATGTCTGATGTGATTCACCGAATCATGCCCCTGAATTAGGCAGCATTATTCTCAAACTCTCTCCTCTCCCCACTGTCATGGATCCCAATGCATTAGCATAGTATTCCTTGCAGAATCCAGATTAACACAAATCTGAATTTGTTTCCTGCACATCTTCCCTCCCTGTTGTGCGTGCTCACTTCAGGTGGCTACACAAGTCAGTACAGGAAATGCAGAAGCACAGTAGGAAGATCCCAGGCAGCGAAAAGGCTGGGGATAGAGAGGGCTAATTAAGGGCTTTGCCACTGAAGACGTACAATTCCAGTGACTATTTCAGGCAGTTTGCAGATGTACCTCACTTTCGCTTGCCCCCCTTCTGGATAGGGAAAGGGATATCTTAAAACACAGAAGAGAAAGGATGAGACAATAACTCCCACCCTTTCTGCCCATCATGCACAATCCTAATGGCTAGGCACATGAGCTTGATAGTTCTTTTAAGCCACTCTTTTCGGGAATAATTAGCAATGGTCACAATTTAAATGTGAGCTATCAAATTTTAGGAAGAATGAAAACCAATAATGGTTTATTCCTCCCCAAGCTATGCCTTCATCTTTGCGCCAACTCTGGTAGACATCATTGTAGTCCTTTCTCCTTTTAAAGGTCGGGGTGTTCAGTTACAAATACCAATGACAGCCTGAACTCCTGGCCCCACCAAAATCAATGTCAAACTCCAACGGGACTCAGCTAGGGCCAGGATGTCACCTTCGCCCTTCTGCCTCATGAAGATACAGACATGCAGCTATTCTGTGTCTGCAGCTATGGATTAACTTCTATAAATGCATATAGATGAGGCCCCAGGACAAACGTCTCACCCACAGGCAAGTCATATCTATGCAGAATCATCAGTTAGATGACATGCTGTCACCAAAGCTGTTGATACAGCTTTATCAGGCTGCACAGCAGACTCAGGGTGCCAGACGCGAGACCTGGCCCTTAGCACGCACTCAGATAAAGACAAGACACAAGCCAGATTTGGAAAGGAGAGAGCAGGATGAACCTGTCCTTTTGAACCTCCTGTTTTACAACTTTACCCTGGATTTCAAACCGTCAAGCTGCTGGACTTAGCGTCTGGCACCTGCCACACTTCAAGTCTCATCCTGCTGGGTCTGGTTTGAGGAAGCAGATGCAGAGGTGCAGTTCTGGGTGTTTTATCCCTCCCTAATGCCCATTTCAGCTGCACAACAACCAAGTCTTTCAAAGCTTTGGCATCAGGCTCCACAGAAGCTTTGGAGGAGGAAAGCACAGCCTTGAGCCGTACACTAAATCTGAGAGCTTACAGCAACACGTGGATCAGGTCTAACAGCTGGCCAAATTGTGATGCACTCCAGGTAGCTCATTCTGCACTCTCCACCCACAAAACATCACATGGCCTAGCTTAGGTACTGCTTAAAGCTGCTAGTTTGCTTCTTCTCACACAGCATGAAAGGAGAAAGAGAGAACACATGGGGCAATAACCCAAAATCAAAACAGCATAATTGCCAACACCGTGAGGCACTGAACCACAGCATACCACCAGTTATTACAGTTTGAGATGTGTGAAAGGCAAGGCCTACACAGCCAAGGCCTGAAGAGAGTTGGGTGAAAAAGCTGATGTGGTAGTAAGCAGCAGTTCTCTGAGCAAGCCTCTCATTAGCATTGAAGTTAGGAGAAGTTCTAGTAAAAGACAGTGGAAGATGCTGAAGCCACTCAGCAGGGCTAAGGCCATGATGCTTATCAACGGCAATGTCACAGCATTCAAACTATAAAGCTCAGAGTCTTCTTCTTGAGCCCACGCTAAAGCACAGATCTGAAAGATTCTCCAGAAATGCCTCTCACTCCCTTTTCAGAGACTACACGCAGTTAGGGCAATCGCATATCTAAATTAGGTGCCGTAATTTTACAAAGCAACAAGCGATGCATCTAGGCCTGCTTTTCCACAGTGTGAAACAGTGACTTCCAGTTTCATCAGCAATGCATAGCTCTTCTGCCACACAGTTATTTCAGTCTTTGAAAAAAAAAGTTCACAACTTTCACAGCCTATGTGCATGCGTGTAGGTGCGTACATGTACAGCTCTTCCGGTAACACAGCTGCCTTCAACTCTCTAGCAGGGAAATCCCAAAAGTCTGAAATACCACATTAAAGACCTGCTGTACTTTCCGCGAGTCCACTCCCATACATCAAGCTTCCTGTTAGTTCAGTCTGTGCTGTTTGAAGTTTTTGGCAGCACTGAGTTACAA
The DNA here is from genome assembly GCA_034782735.1 of Sagittarius serpentarius. Taxonomy (NCBI): domain Eukaryota; kingdom Metazoa; phylum Chordata; class Aves; order Accipitriformes; family Sagittariidae; genus Sagittarius; species Sagittarius serpentarius. The sequence continues at coordinate 2,502,589 of JAVKLA010000061.1, forward strand.
CATCAGGGCAAATTTAGCTCCCTGGACCCAGTTCTGGAATTCTTATCTATGCTTAGCCAAAACCATCATTAAAAAAAATAATTAAAGAATGGAGCTTTGCTTAAGTGAAAAGCAAGGAGAGAACTTTGTGTAGACCTGCCCTTAATCAGTATTATTGTCTCAAAAAAGAAAGCACAACCCTTGTGCTGGAAGTCAGCAGGGAAACTAACAAAAGGAGCAGCAAGTAGGGAACTGGTCTCCAGGAGATGCAACAAAATCAGTTTTCTGGAACTAAAAGAAAAAAAAAAAAATCTCATTCACCTTGACTTAGGGATGGAGGTTGCCCTTCTTCCTTGAAACCTCACTGACACAATCACCCATCCAATACTGCTACGCCCCGACTCCTCTGTCATGGCAGGCACCTGTATAGGTTGGGAGTTCAAGGAGATGCTCTGGAAAGTGGCCAAAAAGATGGTGAGGGTTAGGGGTTGCACCATTTGGGCAAATGCCCCAGTGTCCAGAACAACTGAGAGCGCCCAAGACAAACCCAGTGTGCCTTAATGGAACAGGCACAGGAAAAGAAGCATCAGCACTGGCTACGTATGTTGTCTGTATCCCTAAGGTTAATGCTTGCATCCTAAAGCTTAACAGGAGAAAGTGCTTTTATTTTATGCTAAAACGAAGAAATCCTCTTTTGGCTGACAAGGGACGTAGAAGTTGTTAACTTTCACAGGGATTATGTCACTCCTAACCTAACCTGGGGTTTTAATGGCTGCATTGTAAGTTTACTTTTCATATCAGAAGTGAATTACTGCAGGTTAATAGCTGTATGGATAGCATTAATAAGAAAGCCTCAAAGAAAAACAGCAAGAGAAAAGCAATCTGTTTAGGGTCCAGAACAGACTGAAAAAATACTAGACTAATTGACTGAAAACAAGACATTGGCTCATGCACTAACAAACAATGTACTTAAAGGTTACTACAGTTACTGCTAACAGTTGCTCATAAAATCACACACAGAACTAGTCAGTACACAAGCAGACAGCAATTTTACCTGGTGTTCCCTCTCCCTCCACTCCTACCCATTTGTCTCATCAACCTGTCAGGATTTTTGTCTCAAACTTTAAGCTAACTGGCGCAAAAATAGGTATTCACTGCATGCTTTTCCAACATGTAGTAGCAGGTTCTTTGGTCTACTCTGTGTTGTATACACCACCTCAAAATAAATATAAATATATAAAAAGCAAGCATGGATCACTGGCCTTGTACAAAATCTTCAAACCAAAGAAGTTAAAAGAATATGATACTGAATTTTCTATGCAGCACTTTTTGGTTGTATTTTAATGACACTCGGGAACACTCTCAGTTGGTACCACTTTGTAAAGCTTCAGGGCAGACAACAGGATTAGCTGCTGCCTGCTGAGAGTCTGGCTCACTGAGCCTTGCTTTGAGAAATCGGCCTTTCTGTTTAACCGCAAGATCCATCTGTCAAAAAGCCATGATACATAGTGGTCTCAGTGTACTTCAGGCCTGGGAACCTGGTTGGCACAGAGCATTTGACCTCAGGAAGAGAATGTGATCTTTAAATTGACTGCAGTTTTTCTATGGCATCAAGGCAAAGATCCACCCCCAGAAAGCGCCTGCTATCTTGCTGTTCAATTTCTAATGATTTATAATTCCCCTAATAAGGGATTTGCATAAAAGCCCTGTTTTAAATGATGCCTTATTTTATGCCTTAAAAGTGTACAGCAGATTTATCTTTTACAAGTACATCAGACTGCTTTATAGCACTTGCTTCTACTTGAAAGCTACAGTGACTGCAAATCAACAACATTAAGCCTCCTTTTCCTCCACAGAAGTGGGATAAACCTTTAGGCAAATTGCTAAGTGCACTGCTAAGCCCCTAAGCTTTCATGGCATTGATTCTCACAGAGTAATAGTAATCCCCAAATCTGGTTGAAATTGTAGAAAAGTTCTCATGCTACATTATTTTCAGAACTAAACTTTGTTGTGAACCAGAACTGCAGTATTCACCATCCCCTGGAATTGTGTCTCAAGGTTTTTGTTCATTTAGAAATACTGAGAAAAGACCATGATTGTCCAAAGGCTGGTGATGTCATGGGAAAGAAGTAAGTAGAACATTCCCTCAAAAGGTATGGAAATCAGGTCACATTAAGTGCTTCTTTGAAAACCTGGTCTAAATATTTACACTAAGGTAGGATAGGCTGTTAAAGGCCTAAAAGTAGTGTTGGATGCCCTCAAGGATTTAACTCCCCCAATAAGTATAGCGAATTCTGGTAACATTTTGTTCACTTGAATATTTATTACGGAGCACTTGCTAACCTGACAGAAGTGAAAAAGTTAATTATCATTCTACTTATAGACAGCGTGAGGTGAGTGTTCTTGCAGACGTCTCTAGGCAGGCAACTGATTTTAAGCACTTGATTTTAAGAGGTGGTATGTCCTTGTAATCTCATATGCTTCGGTGGAATCCCCATGGCTTAGAAGAATTTGTTTTCAAACTCTGTTTAAATCCCTAGCTAAAGCAAACAAGAATACCTGTTAACACTGGAAGAACAAGCACTTTTACTGGACCTAATGAGAAAAAAATAATTACCAGAAGTCCAAGCATTTCCATACAGTACCTGAGGATCAGGATTAACAGCAGTGACGTAACTGAGCAGGACAGAGGGAATTTCAGGGAGAAGTGGACACAGTTGGTTTCGGAAGCGATTGGCCAGTTCTGCCCTCCACCAGATAACATCTGGAAGCCATGTACCAGCTAGAAATGCAGAAATCTTCTGGTAAAAAATGGATGTTCCTTGTAGATCTTTAGTCTGCAAAGAGTCAATGGTTAAAAAGCATTGATCGTGGCCTCAAGAACTTTCTGTTCTGTACCGCGTACCTGAAGCAGCTCTTTCTCTGTCTGCAGCCATCTCAGCCTCGTGTTTCACGCAGCTGCGCTTCAGATTCTCCAAACCAAACCCCTAACATAACACCCCTCAGCCTCCCAAACCATCACACCCTGCATCCCTGCAACCAGAGCTCTAAACTTGTCCCCTCACCCACAGAAAGCGCACTCTTCCCACGACCCTGGTAGCACCCCACAAAGTCTCTACTCCCACGGCCAAAGACAGAATTGCAAGTCCTGGCACTGTCGGGGTTCCTGACCCAGGAGATGGGACTCGAGAGCAGATGCTGTCTGCAACAGTCAGTCACAGCCATCAGCTACTTGGAAGGGCTCACCCCATGACTTGGGGACGTGCCTCCACATAGACTTGACTCAAAGTGCCCCTTGGCAAAGGCACTGGGGACATTAGCAGCATTGCCCTTCCACCAGAGCTCTTGACACATTTGAACTGCTCAGCTATAAAACTCCAACACAGATGATGATTGCCGAGTTGATAGCAGTCTTCAGTTGTTTGCAAGGCACTGGTATAAAATAGCTGGCTCATGACATCCGTCAGCCCACAAACATTACTCCGAGGCAGACTACATACCACACTTAAAGAGGGAGAAAATGCCATAAACAGGACCATAAACCAGCCCAGTACAATGAAACATATATTTGCAAAGGGTTTCATAGGGATATAAATAAAAAGATTTGTTACTTTCAAGATTTTTTTGAAAAGATTGATACTAGTAATTAATACGTTAATATTGAATACTGCACTGCTAAATTACAGTTTTCCATCATGTAACCTCCCCTCTAAGTCCATTTGTTCTTCCAAGTTGGTTCTTAATTAGCAGGCCTTTCAGAGAACAGAACTGGTGACCTCAGTAAGACCCAATTAGAAATTAACAGAATCAACAATTATGCAAAGCATCTTCTCTACATCAGCTATTATTGCACCTAGAAAGCAGAGCTCAAGCAGGAAAGATCGGCAAAAAGGCCCAAATCTAATGACAGAGATTGCGAGCTCTTCTGAGCCACCACAGAATTAAGTGATCGAAGTGTACAGATAAGAACCACATTGCTCTGCACAGTGCTAGTGTGCCTAATTGGAAATGCTTAGTAGATTCTTAGAAAGCAGACTCTGTACAAATCTAATTCCCATCAGACATGCTTGTAACTGCAGCCTGTCTATCAGCATGGAAGAATTACAAGAGGTGAGCATATAAGCAGTTGTTCTGACAGCAAGTCAAGAAACCAAAACCATGCAGGGATGTTCAAATTTGCCTCACTTCTATCTAGTTGTTTGGAGGAGGACAGAAATAAGAAAAGCTGAACTAAACACCAAAAAACTGACAAAAATGGAGGAGACATAGCAGAATGCCTTGATATAGGAATAGATGCCATCCTAGTTGAATAAGCCAAAGGGCTTATTGATCTGCTAAGAACAGGAGCTTTTGCCTTGAGAAACCACTATTATATTTGTATTTATAACCATTAGACCTATGGAGAAATAAAATGTGACAAACAATAAAAGACACATAGGTGACTGAAGTGGCCAGTAAATAAAAAGTTGATGGGTAAGAGGTCTGGAATATACCTCAGTTCCAGTTAATAATAACTGGGGAAATAAAAAAAAAGAAACTAAAACAACAAAAAACCCCAGCAACGACCGAAAGTAACATGAAACTAGCAGGCTGCCTTGGTCCAGTTCTCAGTGATGAACTGTACCCCAGCATTAGGGCTGTGACCCTATAGCAGGCGACAAGCCACACGATCAAATAACATTAAAGCCAATGAGACAAACTCACTCAGCATGTTCAATCACGCCAGGGCTGGGAATTAACAAGGGGGCAAGCTGGGGAAAGTGAAACCTTGCCTTGTTAATACAGATAGGTCCTTAGGCTCTTAGACTAGCAATTTAACATCTGCTGTAAAAAATCATAGTCACATTACAATCTGAAGAATATCCACAGACTACTGTCCTTTTGCTGCTATTATGAGACACAAGTACAGATACACAGAGAAAGATGGGCATTTCCCTCTTACCATCAAGCAAAGATGTTGTGTAATCTTGTACATACCCATCTTTGGCACTGAAAATGGACTCTGGACTATACACGTTAAGAACATTAAAATATCAATTTGTCATAATGCTTCCGGTTAACATTTACACTACTTGGTATGTCTTTTTTACCTAATCTAAAACAAGTAACTAAGACTTCCCTACATTCTTACAGCAAATAGGTGCAACAAAAATCCCTGGAAACCCAGTCATATTTTGAAGGTAAGCCCTGATAAGTGGTTCTCTTTGTGCCCATAGGAGACAACTGGAGCAAGAACCAGTAAGTACCACAACAGAATTTTATACCAGATTCAACCGTTAAAACCTGTAGCACTACAGTGAGAGACTGAAGACTTAAGTGTGAAAAGTAAAATCTACCACATTTCTCTCCAACGATAGTTGAAGCTGCTTAAGGGGAGGAATGGGGAGACAGGGCTCATTGCTGCTGTTTTCCTTGTCTCTGCTGTGGCTGACATTTCTGAAAGACTTCTGTTGTTCCTATAAGCTTAGCTCTCTTTTGGGGAAAGCAGCAGCTTTACAAAAGCCTCAGGAAAGCAAAATTGACAAAAGTCATTGTTACCACAAAAACATACAGTACAGGTTCTAATGAGAGGACACCTCAGTTACACATAGTCTAGCTTTGAGGAACACCGTCCAAATGCCTTGTATGTTCACTGCTGTGCATACTAGCTGAACTCAACAGCAGTGTCAGTAACTGTAAATGAGGTATCAGAATAGCATTTACAACTTCATACATGGACTGGAAACTGTATGGCTTGTTCCACCAACTTGTGATACAACCCTTCCCAGATTCACCAAATGTTCAGAGCAGCCTGAGCCCACAGCTTCAAAAGTTCATTCAGTTGCATAACACTAGATACATATTCTGAGCATATTCAGTGCTCAATAATTTTGATGCTTTGGCCAAACCCTCAGCTGAAATCAGCAGAGAGCAACAAGGCAAGTGGACAGAAGGCAAGTCAGTCTCTGTTCCTCCATTTTCTTTGCTCCATAGAGCAAATACCTTGAATTCAGTTGCCTTAGACAGAAATCAACATTAAGCCCTTGTCCAGTCTAGCAGGCTGCTTAGTCTCATTAGCCCTGCCGCTTCTGCCGACAGGTGCTCAGACACTCATGGAAAGGTTATTGTTTTGGGGTTGGGTTTTTTTGGTAGTGTTTTAATCATGACATTTGTTGCCAGCATCAATCATTTACTTGCAGGAGCACTGGAGCCACAGCTGTCATACTCCAGGCTTTATGATACATCATGGGAAATTTAATCTTTTCTGCTCACAGGCAGGCAGCTGCAAGTGAAGAATGCTTGCTGCAGCTGAGTGGGGGAAGCTTAAGCATGTTTTTAAGACACATTTACACCTCTTCCATTTAAATTTTACATGATGTGTCCAGCAGGTATGACTCAGATACACCTGGGTGCCCCCCTAAGACCACCTGCTATTGGGTCCTATGGGGTCTTTTCAGCATAGAGGAAGTGTCAAGAATGAGCACATCTAGTGTCACATTCCTGTGAACATTACCAGGGTGAAGCAGGCAAAAATAGAGTAGAAAATCCACTACCAGCTCACTAAAACCACAAGTGTTGCTTTGAGCCACCTAAGAGAAACTCGCCAGCCTCAACAAAGCACAAGACCAGCATCTCAAAGGTCATTTGGTAACAGGATAGTTATTCAAGCAAGTACCCCACAGGAGATCTGGGGTACACAAGAATCGCTGCTGCCCAGATAGACCTGGGTATATTTTCCAGCACGAGTCAGCTATACTGCATAGGTAGGATAGATATTTATACCAGGCGAGTAGCAATAATACCTAAAAAGCTGTCTCCAAAAAAGAAAACAGAACAAGATGCTTGGAGTACCAATCTGTATCATACTAGCTCTGTGAAAAGACAGAACAAACTAGAGCCTAGAGCTGCTATTTCATAGCTCTCCTGTTTTCAGGACTCAAGTTCATATCATGCCCTACATTACAGTGTGCCACCTACATATGCTAGATTCTCAGCTTGTGCGCTAGACCTTTCAGCTTGGCTTTTTATTGCACAGCACAGACTCTACAGTTTACCAGAGTTGAGGGAACGGAGTCTCAGCTCCTGCCTCTGGGCCCCAGCTCCTGGGAGCCAAATAGCAAGACAATATTCCCTCTCATGGGCCACACTCTTCACAGGGTTAAAATATAAGAGGAAAAACCACAATACATGCCAAAGGTATGTCTCCTCTGAATCCAGTCAAATTTCTGCACTGTGGGGTTACAGCCACCAAAAATATATTAATAGCTAATGAGCAGTAGAGACAAAAAACTATGCCATAGAGAGCTGGTTTCTCATCTGCACGTAATCTAAATTTAGCATAACTGAGGACAGCTTGAGCTGGCAATTAGCTGTAAGCAATCTTTCAGATCCCACAGTACTGGGCTGTTCCCCCATTCTAATTTAGAGCAGCACTTGTGCTGCTTTATCCTGGCTCGCTGAAATTTGAGCTTGAATTGGCATATCCAAGCCTTGTCCTTAGTAAAAAACCAGCGGTAACTGCCTATGGCTGTTGTGCATGACTAGCAAGTGTAAATGCTGCTACTCACTTTTATCTTCTGGATCCCAGTGCTGTTCTGGGCTGAAGACTCATCTGCTGGCATTAGACAAGCATATAGGGCCAAGCCATCCTCTCGCCAGACCTGCTGCAGCCCTGCCACCCAAAATGGAGTTTTGGGTCCACCTTTCATTTTCACAGGAGGCACCTGTAAATGCATTTGAACATAATTTCATTTTTAGGCAGCTGTATTTAGAAACTGAAAATAACCCTTTATCTTGCTGTGTTGCTTTTGAGGAGAGCCCCACAATGTACAATAATCCAGGAAGCACTCTCACTTGATTAGTAGATTAGCTGTGGTTAGGCAGTAGAAAAATCAATAAAGACCAAATTAAATAGAAATAACATGTAGATTTTTATAAGTCATAGGATTTATTTTCTCAATGAGGACTTGCAAGCTCTTACTTCTACCAGTTTCACGATGTGAAAGCAAGAACTTGCATTAGTTCTCTGTCTAACAAGAAAGGAGAACAGAGTCCCTGTCAACGCTGCACTGCATGTTCTTGTCACAGTGGTACCATGTGCTGCCTTTATTAATGATAATGAGATCAATCCAACCTCAGTTCAAAAATCAATGTTAAGTGATTATGTCATTCTGAGGAGCTAGTGCAGGCTTCCTTAATAAGCCTTTGCCTTTCCTATTAGTGATCACTAATAGCCAAAACCCCATCAATCCCTGTCCAGTGAATATACCTTCTAGTTAGACTGAGGAGATTTCTTCTTGATGGATTTTTTTTTTGTGCACATTCTATTTTCCAATATACATGCTGATCTGATACAAGAAGGGTAAAAAGCGACTTCTGCCAACCTCAAGATGAACACTCGACATCTTTCATTGTGAGTATCAGTTTAGTTCCAGAGATAGGGTTCCAGTAGGATAGACCACTCATTGGCTCATAAGACCGCTCAAAGTCAAGCTGAAATGTGATGCACTTTAGCATACAGAATATACGAGAAACTTTATTACAGGGTAGAAGAGAGACAGGAAAGATACAGAGACAGACTGGGAAGGCACTGTAGTGCTGCAAAGCATCCTGAAACCTGGGTAGCAGGTGAAAGAGGGCAGAAGGCTAGGGGAAAGTCAGACACAGGCAAGCAGCCAAGCCATGAGAAAGGAACAGCAGCCATGTGAGGCAGAGATGCCCGAACCAGATCACACGCTAGATGAAGAGACAGGCAAGTTTGAATTACAGGACTATAATTCCTTCCCAGGGTTCTGGTGAATACAGAAACCACTAAGTCTTGTTCTCATGGTTTATACCATCACCATGATCTCTAGATGGATTAACAGCTCTGCTATTTACTGCATATATAAACCAAAACTATTTACAGTGAGATAAATGCCTTTAGAAATATGTCCTCAACACAGGGCCTGAGTGGATTTTCAAACTGTTGCATAGGTCAGCTGTATCACTCAAAATAGCACTACCAAGTCCTCGACTGCTTTGAGTGCTGGTTTCACATGGGAAATTCTGTAGCCGCTCTGCCACTGGGGAATGCTTGCATCTGGAGGATCACACTCTCAACCGGTAGAAATCAGCATATCTCCTATGAAATCAATAAAGATATGCTGATTCACACAAGCCAGGAAGCCAGCAAATCGGTGGAATTACATAGATCATGACCAGATGAGAATTTGATCTAGAAACGCCTCAACCTTTCTACTTCTTTTAATTAAATGTAGACTTTTTCATTGCTATCCAACAGCTGTTTGCAAACCTGCATGAAATAAACTGGTGGATTTTACCCCAGTTTCTCCTGGCCACAAAGTCCATCACAACATTTGACCCTACAGTCTCAGCAGAGCGACACTGAGCCCCGGAAGCTGAGATACCCTTTCAAGGTTTGAAGAGATCTGTTATAAGTCAGAGCTCAGGTTTTTTAAATGGGAGCAACACAAGGGAAGAAAGCTCACACTGCAGCTCGTCATGAGCTAACTAGTTTCTGAATGGAAGATTCAGAGTCTGGGGCTGTTCAAGTGGCAATTTTCATTAGCATTGAACTAACATTAAAGAATGTTAGCGATGTTTTAACAGAAGTGTGATCATCATTAACAATTAATACTGTTTAAGTGGAGTTTAAGTGATTTAAAAGCCTTGTGCAGGTCGTCCGCTCGGCATGAAATCTACCTTGAGTGCATGTATGGGTATTGGTGTGCCAACGTCTTTAACCAGAGAAAACGAGGCCAACGTGTGGGGTGGGGAGGGAAAACACACACTGCCTGTCTTCCCTAGAGAAAAAGGCTAATATGAGATGAACAGGAAGAGTGAGAAAAAGGCGCTTTCTTTAGAGGAGAAAAATATCTGATCCAAAGGACAATTAAGATGAAACAGACCACCGCTTGTTTATAGCCCTCTTGACTATCAGAAAGGATCTGTCTTAGTTAGAATAAGGGATAAGAAACAGGCACCTGTGTCCATTCGCTTCTTTTGCCAAGGACAAGGTATAATACTTAGACAGCCCTCTACTTCCATTAGTCATTTTTTCACTACTGTGACTCTGGCTCAACAGTTTTTTTTACTTTCTGTGCCCTGTTCTTCATAAACTACAGGCACAATCCTGCTCCCACTGACATCAGCAGGACTTATTTACTGACTTTAAGGTGAGTTAGAACATAATTTCTCCCTTTGTTCAGCCACTGTTTTGTAGCTGTCGAAAGAAGGAGATTTCAAGAATGATTATATATTCACTGGAGGGCAAAACACAGCCGTAATCATGTAGAACTTTCTTTTGTGCACTGTCACTGCACGTACTCACCAAAGAGAGAAGCCACGTCACAAGGGCCTGGTAGATGTTGGCTGCTCTCAGCACCATGTTAGGCACCTGCCCACTGCACTGATCTGTAGCGACTTGGCCACAACTTGACAGCCAAATGGTCATAAGCAGCACTTCGTTTCTCATACTGTGTGGTCCAGGCAATGTGTCTATATCTGGCAAATAAGAGGCTTCCTGTCCAAAAAAAAGTATGAAAATGGAAGTCATTTGGATTACTGGAACTGTATTCATCATCATGAATGAATCGCATTCATTGCCATCACAGGAGGGGCAATTAATATCTAGTGAGCATTTACCAAAAAGAAAGCATGAGCCATAAAAGCTAGGTCATTATATCAGTGACAACTTCTTGAGCACTTTAGTTTTTCTTGGAGAGCTGTCACCTGGGTCTTCATTTAATCAAACACTGCTCAGTGAACAGAAGATTACATGCTCACAGCTGGAAATAGCGTGATTGAATTTATTCTGTATTCTTTAAGATTCTGTGGTTTTGCTTTTCTTTTTTTAAAATCAGTGAAATGCCTTCAAAACAAGCCTCACAGAAGTGTGAAAACTTTCATTATTTTCTGCTTCGTCTAACACCCCTCATTTCATAGATGATGTTACATTTAAGTGAACTCATCTCCCTTCTTTACTTTAGTATTGATACTTGGTTATTTAGGATGCAAATTCCCTCTCCTTTAAGAGACCCATTCTTTAAGAAACAACCTCAAGCTTGAACTGTGGGATTATTGTTTATGGGATCTCTTTTGTTCTTCCAAAGATGCAGTAGCCACAGCTGTAATTATTAACGGGCTTGCTATTCCTATCTATATTCAATTGGCTGTCCCTGACATTTCTTCTGTAAATTAAGAGGCTAGTCCCTAAATCACACAGATTCTCTAGTATACATAAGAGTATTGCTACTCAACAGTTATGATGCTTTAATAAGGACCCTCAGGGCCCCCCACAAGGCATGCTGAGCGCATATATTCTACAGGCGTGGACACACATTCGTTTCGCAAATAGCTGGAGCTGTTTATAGAGTTAACATTTCCAAGCTACTTGGTGGCGCATCAGCTCCCCACTGCAGAGTCAAAGTGCAACATGACTGCATTTCCTGCACATATCAACGCAATCAGCCAGCAGACTAAATTACTAATTAAGGTGAGCAGAATTAATCTGAAATAACCTACTGTAGTACGAGACTAGCAAGCACCCCTTTGTGTGAGCTGAGCTGTGGAACACCATAGGAACACAACAGGAGCAGGAGGGTGTCGAGGAGCAGCTAAGCAGTAATGTTTTCATTTGCTCCAGGTAGCCCTTAATGAGGCTGTCTGCCCACACCTTTACACTGAATTAACCTAAATTTGATTTACCTGAATTTACTTTGGAAACAAAGTAAGCTAAATCCAATTAAAGCCACTTTAATTCTGAATCAAAATACCCACAAAGGTGTTTAATGACTAATCCACTTGACAAGTTGATGTAGCTTGACTTCCATGCCTGTCCTCAAAATAGACAATTCCTTAAAACAGTTTTCAAAAAAAAAAAAAATATGCTAATACAAAGTCACAAGCAGATCTATTGCATCATCCAGTGTTTTGGAGCCGAAATATCTGCAACAGACACAGCACTGCCTACAAGTGCCAAATAAAAACTACAATTAATAATAAAGGAAGAATAGTCATGCAAAAGTTTCTGATGCTGCAGATCTACATTACTAATGTTATTGTAGTCCTGGGGAACTGATAGAATTCATTAGGGCTTTGAGCCTACTGTTGTAATTCTCTGAGGAAGAAGCCTTAAAAGAAACTTGGAGACTTTTGGGAAAAGATGACCTTCTTCTACATCCTCTATTGGAGAAATGATTCTTTCTTCCTCTCTCAACAAGGGTGTGGGGATCAATGACAGGAAGTAACTCAAGATCTAAAGATTAAACCAGCATTTACTAATGTTTCAGCAGGAAATTTCCAACTATTTCAAATTTGCTTGGCCGAGCAGCAGGAAAAGGCTCAACAGGTTTTTTGACCAAGATCAGCTGAGAATTTTACTTATTAAGGTTCTTTCTGAGAATGGGCAAGGTTTTGATCAATGTTGGTCCTTCCCTCTCCTCCCTCTGCCAGCCTCCCCAACAAGAATCTAGACAGAGAAGAACTTAACTAATTTCAGAAATATTAATGCTAATAAAGAAAAAAATGAGCTAATCCTATTTAATTCCGGGCAAGCACTGCTGAAGTAAGATACATTCAGTGCTTTCTGAGTATGCCCTCCCACAGCGTTGCCCAATTTACCCTAGTCTACCTGGGAAGAGAGTTCAATTTGCCTACATGTTACACTGGCTTTTATTTGTGATGGTATTAGATTATAAACAGATTAAAATTACTTAAATGCTGGGCTATTTTTGGTTGCTCTGGCTAGAGTTGTGCTGCTAATCACAGACAGGCTTGCAGCTGATTGTAGTCAAGTGCCAACAATTACCATAGAGTAAATAAGATAACATTTCCTATTTCCAAAGTGCTTGCTATTTTATTTTGCAATTATAGTTTACAATATTGCAATTTCAGCTAGATTTTCCAACCCCTTCACCCCCAGTTCTGGCCATCTTTCTCTACTCTAAGATAACAACAGTGCAAGTAGAAGCACTAACCACACTAGGCAGCCAAGGAATAATCTCCCTGCAAGTCCACACTAAAAAAGAAATGAGGAAAAAGGAATTGCAAGACAACTAAAGGATACCCATACATTCTAGCCTTCAGCTATAGGAGTGTTGAAGTTACACACACAGAGGGATAGCCTCAGAGAAAACTATTATTCATTAAAAAAAACCCCAAACCTGTAACATGAAGGCACCCGTACAAACAGTCATTAGAAAAGTGGCATTTTACCTCTATATCTTTTAAAAACAGAACTCTTTATGATCCTAGTAAGCCAAAGCTTTGTGGATACAAGTTTGTCAGCCAATATTAATGTCATTTTGTTTCTAATAAAATAGCTCGAATTGGTTAAATAATGCTTTTCTTTATTTTTTTTTTAAAAGACTAGTTAGCATTGCTTTTGCTATGCCTGCATACTAGACTGGACAGACAACTCGGTTGCCTTAAGACAGGGAAACATTATCAAAACCGTTAGAGGCTGGAACAACCAAGTAGCACCTCAGGAGCCAAGAGGGCCAGGTGACAACTTTACTGCTGGTGTCCAGCTAGGTACAAGGCTGACAGCAACTGAAAGCAATTGCTACCGGCCACTGTTTGGGAACTACGCTACATTACACATGTGGAAAGTTCATTTCACCACACAGACCCAAGAAAGCAGTGAGTATTTCCCAGCAGAATTGGCTCACCCAGTCCAAGGGTTTCTCCCAGTGGAAGGACAGGTCAGGGAGAAGCCAATTTTTTTTTTTTTTTTTTTTTTTTTTTTTTTTTTACAGATACAGCTCCCTTCTGCAGGTAAATAAAACTTCCAATGTTTCCCTTCTAGCACTTTTTCCAATACTAACTGATGCTAACACTTAAGCAAGGTATCATACTCAATCAAAGAGCACTCTCTACCATGTTGAACAGACTCTACAACAGCAAGAGCTAAATTAAAACATCCACTGCATGTAAAATGAAGATAAGTTATACTCACAGTCTCCTCCTTCTTTACTGGAGGGGATGAGTGAGAGGGAAGGGGAGGAATAGGAAGAATCTTACTCTCATTGGCTGGAGGCTTAATCAAAATAATTGTTTTCAGCCATGTCTAAATTTATCCTTCTATGTCATCTTCACCCCAGCTTGGATCACAGATTTAAGAGGCAATCCCTGATGAATGGCAAATTACTGACTGCAGAAATCTTTTGCCAAATGATGCATCTGCTGTACGTTTGTAAATGTGAGCTGATTTCTAGGTACTTTAGCAGCTCTAGCTAATTTCTCTAATGAAAATTCTATACTTTTACATTGAAATAGCTCTAGAATTGCATGTTCATGCTTCATTATAGACAGAGCTCATGGTACAAAACGCAAGCATGTTGATTATGTGGTTATACGTCTATTTGCCATGCAGTCATGTTGCTAATATAGAAGAGTAGATAATTAGGACACATTTAACAATTCTGTCCATCTAAGGCAAAGCAGATAACACTCTTTCATGGCTTCTAAAAATTCTTGCATTAGATGAAGACATATTGGAAATGTCAAGTGTTTGTTCATTTTCATTCTGTGGGGAAGGAAAAATGATGACAATGCCATCTGTTAGACTATTTGAAATTCCACATTAAATTGTGGAAAAAACTCTGAAATCATTCAAAGAGCTGCTTTATCATTGCAAAGTGGGAACAATGGATAAGAATGAGGGAAGTATCTGCATTTCCTGCATGCAACTGGCAAAACATACTGTAATTAGGATGCAACATTTAATAATAAAAAGGAGAGTACGACTGATGTTAATGGTCTGAACGGTCTTTCTGTTAATGCTTTTTTGTACTAGGTTCACTCTCTATAGCACCAATGGCTTTCTGAGTAGCAAACATGCTGAGGTTATGGATCTGAAAAATGTGATAGTGGCAAGACGTTATTGAAATTTTCTGATCTGAACTGAGCTTCAGATTGCTAAAATGGAGGAGTTATGATCCTCCAGAGCAGATAACTCTGCCAAAGTAAGACTGCAGGAATTCAGAGAGCTGCGTAATGGAAGCATTATTTGCTATGATCTCTCTAGTTCTCCAGTTCAGTTAGGGCATTACATATCATCCGAATTTAAGTTAAAAAAAAAAAATTTCTTTGCTGAGAATTTTCTTCTTGTTCTGAACAGTTACTCTTAGACTTGGACATGAAGAATATAACCTCTCCTGATTGAGAAGAAACCACTTTTCCATCTCTGGCAGCATGAGTGTGCTAAAGCTAGACAGTGTCTCTGCTGGAGCATAAAGAGGGCAAGTGTCAAAGAGAAACGTCAGCTCGTCACCAGAAATTACTGAATATAGGAGTGCAGTTCAGATGTGACGCACAGAAAGGAACTGAGCTCTGCTCAGCACAGGAACTAAGGACAGCAAAATTCACTTTGCATACCTTCTTATGTTGCTGCCAGCTGAGCATGGTCAGCCCCAAGTGCAATTTAAAGTAGCTTTACGGCCACCACAACACTGGCAGACAGCTAATGATAGCTAGGATCAGTTCCATTTCTGGCTCAAAAATCCATCCCAGCAGAAATGAAGACAACAAAGAGATGTGATGTAGTGTGAATTACACTGATCTATCCCACTTCTGCATCAACATGCATTAAGGGAATTCTCAACTGCTTCACTAGTTAATTGCTCATCTGTGTTATCAAAGATATGCATAACCCTTCTGGCAAGAGTCAAGGATCTGGCCCGTAGAATGTGTTAGCAGAGAGACACTGTGTGATCACTCAGTACCACGCAGGCAGAAAAGTATTTTTGGCCCAAAATTCAGCATACATTTATTCTGCTATCTGCAGTGAACAAGTCAACTCCACAGCATCAGACATTTTCTCCTGAATAAAAAGAATCTTGTGCCCTAGAGTGTGCCCCCTGCCCTAACCTGCTCTCTTCTGCTTGTCCAGCCAGTACTCGCGACGTGAGTACACAGCAGTGCCCCTGCCATGCTCTCTCTTGTGTATGCTGGTGTGTCTTACCGTGACCTCTTGCTCTGTCCTGGGCCTGGAACATTATTACCATTAGAGAGTCTTACACAACTAGCTAATGTTCTTTTTTGGACAATACCTTTCTAGTCAGTCAGAGTTCACTAGACCAGAATACTACAAATGAAACAAGCATATCTATCAGTCAACACTG
Organism: Sagittarius serpentarius; assembly: GCA_034782735.1. Taxonomy (NCBI): domain Eukaryota; kingdom Metazoa; phylum Chordata; class Aves; order Accipitriformes; family Sagittariidae; genus Sagittarius; species Sagittarius serpentarius. Next base: position 2,518,674 of record JAVKLA010000061.1, read on the forward strand.
ATAGGCAAGCACAGTTAAAGCAACGATGACTTCCTTGATAGAATTGCTCTAGAATTACTTCATTAGGACATAGAATGTTCTAATTAGTATTTAAAGCCAGCTAGGAGCACATGTCAAACACCAGCCTAGCTTTCAGATGAGTAAGGACCAACTGCGACATAATTCTAACGTTCATTAGAACACGGAACGTTCGCGTGGTTGTAAAGCATGTTAACTAACCAAAAGCGTTTGAAAATGGGTATTTTCACGCAAATATGTTCAAGAAAAACTGTGTAGATTGAGGCCATTTAGCAACAAGTCTGAGTGCAGTCAAAAACCATTCAAGTAACCGCCACAAATAACTGGTAACAAGCAGCTATTTTACATACAATTTCTTTATTTTTTAGAAGTGGGAAAATTTTCTGACAAAGGTTCAACTCCTCAGGTAAACAAAGACCTGCTCTGAAAATTGCACTAAAATTTGAATCAAAGTAACATTGAATTCTATTTGATTTTGTTTGCTTTCTGACATATAATCATTAAAAATGAGAAGTGCCTTTTCCATGATTGGTGTTTACACTACAGTAACACTTTGAGAGGCTTAGAAGGATTCATAGCCTCATTGTGCTGGTGTTCTGAGCACAGTAACAAAAAGTTCCTCCTCTAATGAGCTTATACTCCTGGTTAATGAGAAGCAGCTGAAATAAGTAAAAGAAGTTTAATTACTTACACATTTCATGTGAGCACAAGTCTAGGAATCAGGAACTTGTGCCTCAGTCCTGATTCTGGAATGGAGTATTTCTCTGTGAAACTGTAAAGTGAGGATAGTATTTCCTTATCCTAGTCCCTGTCTAGCTGGGATAATTATCAAAAGCCTGTAAAAGACTCTGAAGAGGAACAGTGTAAGATTATCACGAAACTTTCAAAATTAATCTGTTTCCTTTCTTTACATTCCTGAAACAGTACCATGTCCTCTAAAACCTGAACAGTAGTATCAGTATCTTCCACAGCGTTGTTTATTTCAAACTGCCTCTCAAATAAAATGTGCCATGATTTCCAGACCCACAGCAGGGAAGGAAATTGTACGTGGTCCCTTTGAAATGCTGTGACAGAGCATGGAATTGGTCCTTAGCCATCTGAAAACTAGGCTGGTATTTGACACATGCTCCTAGCTGGCGTTAAATACTGCTGAAATGGCTCTAGTTTGATACTCCAGGAGATTCACCATATACTTATCAATTTGGGTAAAGCCTTATTTTTTCTAGTCTTTAATCTATTTATCTTTTCATGTATTTCCCCCGATACTCTATGGAAATCCACCCCCACCCCCCAAAAAAAAAGGGGGGTGGGGGCATGCAAACTATGCTCAGCTGCTTTATCGGGTAGTTTTACCAGAGCTCAAGTGGCCTGCTTTTCAGACTGTCAGCTTTCAGTTTAGAAAAGAATTGTGTCCAGTTTGTCATACAGGCTCTGTGATCTTGCGTCCAGCCGCAAAATACTATGCAGATAACCCTTCAGACCTATGAATTCTCCAAGGCAGTAAATACGGGGGGCTTGTGATCCTGAGAACTGCTAGGTACTTACAATGTCCACTGAAGCTTGTGGGAACTCCAGGTGCTTGGTACATAGCTGGACAGAGCTCTATGTTTTTAAAATAAAAATAACAGCAGGATACTTCCACTCTATAATCTCTGACAAAGCCTTGAATTCCATTCCCTGCCACCAAGAATAATGCTTCCATAATTATTTGTGTAATAATGTGTTTACAAGTTGTGACCAAGCTTATCCCCCAGTGCGTTAAGATTTTGAACTGTAGTCCAACCTAAGTCATAATGCTAAACAAGAAGGCATGAGAAAAACTAGGATTACAGTTTAAACTATACAGCTTCTTTAACAGTAGCGTGGCTGTGTCAGACAAGCCTGTACATCTCCTTCAAAAAACAGAGGGACAGATTCAGCCTCCTTTCATCTACAAATAGCATCACTAATCACAGCCCTGAGGTAAGGCCAGGAATTGTGAATTGTATTCTGATTCCAAGAAAGAGATGCATAGCAGAAAGTATTTCTCTATATAATTAAATGTGACTGGCACTTGTTCATATGCATTGCAAACTTATGGTAGCTGTTCCTTCTGCCAACAAACACAGGACCTGTCAAAGAGCAAGAGACAAAAGGTACAGAAACGGTTTTCTGTCCTCCCGCCGTCTTCTAAATGAGAAATAGAATTTAGCCCATGGACATTTTACATTATTGTCTTCTCTTCGAGTTTAATCTGAACCATCCTGCTCATGTGAATGGAGGAGTATTTAGGACCTCTACTGGCAGCAAGTTCATGCATGTAATTCTGGAAACTATGTTCTTTTTACTTATATTAACCTTTCCCTTAAGCAACAGCAACGAATGTTCCCATCTGTCAAGATCATGCATAAGTATATTCAAGAATAAGCCTAAACTCATTTTAATCACTTCGAAGATATGCCAAGGAATATAAAGGATTAAGTATTTCACATTTTCCTGGGGCCATTTCAAACTCCAATCAGAGAAACAGCACTGAAAGTCATTTCTTTGCAAAGACCTGACCGTTCAATTCGTTCCATAGCTGGAAAGTGCAATGGACAAAGGTGGGAGCCCCTGTGAAACCATCAGACTGGGTCTCCGTGCGGAGGTTCAAATGGAAGGTTCTCTATGGTTTTTTGGTGGTCCTGTTGCGTTCAGTACCGAAGGTGAGTTTCCTGGTTCTGAGCGTATATGCAATTTGGCTGAGAAATGTACTGAAGTAGACAACAGGTTATTAAAGCAGGATTACTGTATGTCATTTTTCAACTGCTCTGGTTGTGTGAGCAGAACTACTGAGAAGAGTCATCAGTCTGTAAAGTCCCTGACTTGTCTTAATTTTTTGCCCTAAGAGTGCCAAAGCACACACTTCCATAACATCTCGTACTCAGAGAACACGGAGAACAAGCAAGCAGACTCCGCCTGTGTAAAGGATGTTGTTTATGACAAAGACATTTAAAACCTAGATTCTCTGCTTTGCCTATTAAGGCAAATCCTTAGGATAGATCTCTGCCACCCTGAGCCAAGGCAGAGGCAGCAGCAGCCTCAGCTCCCCTGGCTTGCTGACTACAGCCAAGGAGATCATAAACCAGCTAAACTCAACCTAAGCATGAAGTACTGTGCCAGCAAATTCCCCCTCATTTGCTTTCACTGGTACCAAGTGGGAAGATGAAGAGGAGGCCAGAAATACAGGCTCCGTGCCAGCAAACAGTCGCGTATGCTAGAAAAACATTTTCTTGGGAGCTTCCATGCTATTCTGGATCCTGTGTGCTGGACTGGTGGTACAAACAGGAATCTTGGCCTTCTGTTTTTGCATGCTAAATTTAACTACATCTCTAATTGCCTTAGTTTATTTTTAAGCCTTTCTTGAGTTGAGGCAGCAGGTTCATTAAGTACCAGAGATTTTAATCTTGTTTCAGGAACTCATTAAATACCTCACTGTAAAGAAAGGGAGGCATTCAGGGGCCATCTGCTGGCTGTTTGGCACATCACTGCTGGCCACAACTCCGCAGAGTCAGTCCAAGCGTGAGAAGACTTAGAGTGAAGCACAAGCCAACTTCAGCTCTGATGTCAGAAAAAGATTTAGTGTAGGAAATATTTTGCAATTTTTACAACTAATGGTGTTTTTTTTAAGCTATAGTAAAATAACAGTAAGAGCTAAATGCTGGGTTCAATTACATTCACACAGGTGCAAAAGCAGCAGTTGCTTTGGTTCAGTGTAAATGAAAACACAGGGTCACAGGGCGATTTATACTTACAAGATCGGTTTTAGAGTAATACAGTTATAGAAAAATTCCATAACTGTGTCACAAGATCATTATAACTGAAATAAGATTTTACAGATTTCCTCAACTTCTCCAAATATGTATATTGCACCACTTTGTTGGAGATAAATTGGCATTTCTGTACGGAACTAGCACAAACCCCATTCCTTTCATAACTGGTAGATCAGGCCTTTGTACATTCTTTCTACAGAGACAGGAATTTCACTTCTTATAGTTCTTTTCCTTTATGCATTTTCCACACAGCAATAACACTGGAGAATTTTTAAATACTGCTTAGGACATCACTTAAGTGCATTCATGTAAGCAGCTCTGCGCTGGAGTTGGTAAGATGCCCAAGTAGTATGGTCCAGCTGGTAAACTGCTGGGTTGGGATCCTGGGACCCACAGTCTATGTCCTTGAGCTCAGGTAAGATGTAAGAAAAAGGCAATTTCCAATGTTGATATCAGCACTACTGCCTTAAAAAGATCAAGACACCCGTACAATAGTAATGGAAATCACAGGCAGCTATTTTAGTAATATGGTGAAGAATCAAAAGCATTTCACTGACAACTGTGCAGATCAAGGCACTTACTACATAAAAAACCATATGGGACCAGTAATTGAATTAAAAATATTTCTACGAGTTTTGGAAATCAACCTCTACTCTCAGTCTCACTGTGCTAATCCAGGGTAACTGTCACAGTAACTGAACACACAATGCTTCAGCACTACTCTTGATAGTAAGTACGACTCAGGAATTTTGTCAGGCATTTTACTATCGAAGTCATATCAGATCAAAGAGATAATAAAGCCGTAAAAGGGCAAGGAAGATTCTGACCATAGTATATTGTTAATTTTAGCTTTGTGGGAATGCAAGCAGAAAATCTTTTGGTTGAGAATTTTACCTGACATCAGTGAGCTGAGTCAACAGTGTATTAATATAAAAAAACCTACCAATTTTGACAGAAAGGTTATGGAGTCTATGTTTACAAGATGGAAAAGAAAGTATCCGCATAATATATTTGTCAAGCTAGAATGACTTGCACGCTTGAATGTTTTTGTTTTGTAAGCCAGCTGTAAGGCGAAGCTGCAATAAGATGACGATCATGGTAGTATAATTACTAATACAAGGTTAGCCAAAGTGATTGCATAGCCAAGAAAAATTAGATGCCTCAGTATGAGTCAACACATTCATTTTCCAAATGGTTTGGCTGTAGAAGGTAGATAAAACATTGTTTATAAGGTACTGCTAACAAGGTGGTTCCTAGCAGCTTTCAAACTACATTATCTTATTCTACCATATCACAATAAAGTAAGAAAGGTAGAGAGAATCAAGCTGAAGCCCCGCTGAAAACTCCTATTCTGCCCCGATAATAAAAGAGCTTAATAAAAGCTAAATACTAGTTCCTGTCTGTTAAATTAATTCCATAGCTGCATGTAAAGTATCAGGGCCATGAGCACCACTCCCGGCACTGGTTTAGCTGCTTGTGTACGAGGCCAGTTCTGACACAAGCTGGAGTGTGTGACTTCAGATGAGACTGCTATGAAACAAGCTGTGTGAAGCCTCTGCTGGGCCCTTCCCCCTTTGCTTGGGAGCTGCGTTTAAGCTGAGACACTGGCCCTTGGTCCTTGACTGAGCTACGCTGCAGCTATACCTTCGCTTCACTCATCTGAACCCTGCCCTTAACTAACTGATTTGATTTTGTAGCTTGATCTCAGACCTGCTTCATCACTACAGACTTCCTGGGTGATCACTGGGCTACTGGCTGACCCTGCATACTGTCACTGGACCCAGTCCTGTCCCGGACTTGACTTTCTGGCCTTGATCTTGGACCTGCCTCATTACCACGGACTTGCCAACCGGTTACCCTCAACGGACCTGCTCTGCTTTCCTTGTTTGGGTACTGCGGGACTGCACTCCTTGCTGGTGAGGTCTCTGCCCCTGCCCGCCTTGCTGTCACCTGAAGCTCCAGGCTTGTCTTCCCTTACAGAGTAACCTGCTTGTGCTGCTTCCCAACATAAAACTCAGATACCAGCCTGGCAAAAGTAACAACTGTTATCTGGATCCCATCTAATGGGAAAGTAATACAGAAATCAACATTAGTACTATGTTACTTGTCCTGGTTTCAGCTGGTATAGGGTTAATTTTCTTTTTAGTAGCTGGTACAGCACTGTGCTTTGGATTTAGTAGGAGAAGAATGTTGAGAACCCTGACATTCTCAGTTGTTGCTAAGTTGTGTTTAGACAAGGACTTTTCAGCTTCTCCTGCCCAGCCAGCAAGAAGGCTGAAGGGGCACCGGAAAGTTGGGAGGGGAGACAGCCGGGACAGCTGCCCCAAACTGGCCACAGGGGTATTCCATACCCTGGGACCTCAAGCCCAGTATATAATCTGGGGGAGTTGGCGTGGCAGGGCAGATCGCTTCTCGGGAACTAACTGGGCATAAGTTGGTGAGTAGTGAGCAATTGCATTGTGCATCACTCGTTTTGTGTATTCTAATCCTTTTATTATTATTGTCATTTCATTGTTGTTATTAGTGTCACTGTTAGTTTCTTCCTTTCTGTTCTATTAAACTGTTCTTATCTCAACCCACGAGTTTTACCTTTTTTTTTTCCAATTCTCTCCCCCAGCCCACTGGGTGTGGGGGAAGTGAGTGAGCAGCTGCGTGGTGCTGAGCTGCTGACTGGGGTTAAACCATGACATTATCATAATAGACATGATGAATGAAATGACAGATGAAACCCATTTCATTTTACATCATTAATTTAACTTTTACATACGGTGCAGCATTCCTTCTGTCTCCCTTGTCAATAACACTCTGCTCAAATACTGAAACAAACCCTACGCATGTTACTCTAAACTATTAATTTAACTTGACCTTACAGCGTGGATCACATCACCACTCTGCTGGCTTTCAGCAGAACCGTAGATGCTTAAATCAGTTCTGAATTAGATCCAAAGTTTAAAAGGTGGCTAAGGGGCCCACTTTTAGAAGAGACCAACTCATGCCAGTCTTAAGTAAGTTTCACTGAAAGTTTGGGTGGTGGAGGGGAGCAGGAAAAATAAAATAAAATTAAATTAAATTAAATTAAAAAAAAATAAAAAAGGTTCTTCCATGCATTTTTAAAAATAAGAGGTGGGCCAGATTGCAAAACTATTCAGAAACCTAAAGATGCAGTCTTGACGGGCAGAATTCTTAAAATGAACCCAGTGATTTCCACGGGAACTTGGTACTTGCAGGTCTTGAAAATGCCACAGGATATCAGCCCCTTGTTTAGATGCTGAAGTACCTCTGAAAGTTAGTTCTTAGTCTCCTAAGTTACCTGCACTGTTTTGAAAGTGTTCTTCCCAAACCTGATTCTCATTTATATTAGTGCTTCCCACAGAGTGAAGCTGAGTACAGAGTTTGACTGAACTAGGTTAAGAAAAAAAGACAGCAGCACGAGATCTGAATTTCACTGCTTTTAAATTTTAGAAAAGAACTCTAATGTAACCCTAATGCAGCTTTTTTAATTTCCTTTGCATTTCTTTCCCAGCACTTCAGTTACAGTAATTGCAGAGTTTCTAAACTTTCCCTCTGATTATTATTCAATTCTGTCATTTATGTACATTATAAATGGTCAGAGGAATTTTGGAAACTATGACAAGTGTTCCAGATCTGAATATCTACCACTGCCAAAACAAAGGACTTAAAAAAAACAAATCTGAAAGTGTGCTACTCTGTCAAACACTGTGGCTTGTTCTTTGAATATACATGTTTATATATAGATATTAGATATTTTCACTGAGACACAGCTGCCAAATCACAGCTTCTTTAGTTTTAAATGTCAAAACATTAAAGTTTCTTCTGTCTTCCTATGTGCAGCAAGGGAAAAAAGACAGAAAAGAAAAACCTGTTCTAATTCAAAGAAAAAATGCTGCTGTCAAGATGAATTTCAAGTAATCTTATAAATGACTTGTATTTGATAGATGATGCAGATACATTTTTCATTCTTAATTTTAATAATTAATATTTCTGAAGAAGAACTAAGAGCAAAGTTGCCCACAGAACACAGTTGTTAGGGGTTGTGCTGATTTTGTTTCCACCAACCGTGCCTTGTAAGTTCAGGCAGGTTTTCCTCAAGCACACTGTCAGTCAGTTTACGTACCAGTTAGCTGTTTCTACAGGCGTCAGAAGCTGAGTAAATCCTGGGCTGCTGAGGTTATGCCAATTTCCATGCTGCCACGACTAGCTGGCAGTAATGTCATTAAATCTATTACGGGCATATTTACACTGCAATTCAGTTACAGCAAGGCTACAGTGTAGCTATACCATGAGCCGTATTTGAGAGAAACACCACTTCCAAGCCGTTATCTTCATTTTACTGGCTTCAGCACAGCAAATATGGGAAATGATCAAAATAGAGACCAATTCAGCAATCACTTAGTGCATTGTCAGGAATGAGTTAGCAAGGCTTAAGTATATTTCTGATGAGCCAGAGAGTGCCTGCATCTTAATAAGGGCTGACTGGAATTTGGTGGTACCTCCCAGCAGACTGAGAAAGGAGCAAGTCTGAAGACCAGATTCACTATCTTTACAACCTTCAATACAGAGCTCTGTGCAGCGCCCTTCCTTGCCAGAGCAGGCTGACAGAGGGAAGTTCAGCTGTCAGTTTGTTAGTTCTTCACTTCTTATCAGTGATTGAACCAGTGTTAAAAAAAATGAGCTTTCAACCTGCAGAAATGCAGTAATCAATTGCTTACAAACCAAACAAATCTGAATGGTCCGTTCCCCCAATTTAGGGCTGTAAGCTCTTTCAACTTTTGTACTGACAGAAGAGCTTTGTTATTGCTGTTAGCCCAAATAAATCATTATGGTGAACTCACGGACAAATTCTGGAGTTTCTCATCTCTTCTTATCTTCTCAGCTGGCCTTGTGCTCAATGAAATCAGTGCAAGGATGAATTAGGCCTACATACACAAATCTTCTCAGGAGGAAACAAGCCTGTCCTCTGAGCCATATTTTAGGCTCTGGGAAAAAATCAGGATAATTTCATACTCCCTTAATCAAGACATCAGCCAAAAGCAAAACCTATTACTAAAACCACAATCCTCAAAACCTACACACAAAACTGAAATATAAAGCTGCTAGGGGCAGACAACCAGACAGGACTCAGCCTAGGCTTTGGTTTAGAAGTATGACAGTACAAATGTTTCACTTTTTAGAAAAAGTTATGAGAAATCATATGTGAAAGCCTGGCTCCCATGAAGTACGATTACACTAAGCCCACTGACTTCAGCAAGCCAGGACTCCTGCCATACCCCGACACGTCAAACCTGGTGGGCAGCTGTATGAGGAGCAGTCCCCATACAGGAAAGGTGAGAAAAATATTATTAGCATGAGAGAAGAGCTGTAGGACTGCTGATCTCATGAGGTAATGGTGCTCCATAACAAACAGATTTTAAATAATGCAATGAAAATTACTTTTTGCTTCTAGGATCACACTTGCATTTGGCCAGGAAGCCATTCGGAAAGGGACAGTCCTACACTGAACTACTAACCATGTGGAACAAAACGGGGGTTTTCTCTGCCATGGGCTGCTTTCCAGTAACTGACTGCTGAGGCTGCAATCTCTCCAGCTGCTCCTGGAATCTGTGTCTCCTCTGTCTCTCTTTCATCTGTTCTTCCTTTTGGGATAGTTCTCTTTTACTTTCTTCTGCCCTGAAAAATATACAGATCCTGCTTTGCTTAAGCTTTTCACTTGGGAAGAAAAAGCACCCTTGCTCATCTGTTTGCATTTCTTTTTTTCTTGTATTTATACCACACACTTGAGAGTGAATCATGACATGAAAGGCTAAAATAGATTTAGAAAGTGCTTATGGTGTTTGTGGGGAGACACAAGAACTTGTCGTTGGAGGAAATCATCTCTCTAAAAAAAAGCAAACCAAAGAAAAGGAGCAGACCTCAAACCTCTGATAAGTGGTGACAATCTATTTGGAGACTGGAACTCCATTAAGCAGAGGCATGTTTGTGATGTTTCACTCCCCATCTCCACACCAAAATTCTCAGTCTAACTCCATTTCCTTTCCTATCTGCTATAATAGTGCAAAGTTTCCCCTGAACCAAGGCCTTCCATCTTTCTGTATTTTGATGTCTGCAGAAAGATTTCATCTGTCATTTCCATGGAAAATATTAAGTTCAATTTCTTCTGAAGTCTTCAATTCTTCCCCAGAGTGCCCCAACCATAATTAGAATAGCAAGAAAGAAAAATTCGTTAAAATCATTGTGAGCTATTACTCAGCAACAATAAATAACTCAGATTCTTGTCAAGCCATGGTCTGCCATCTACGTGGCAGGCTAACAGGTAGACAAAACGGAGTTTTATAGAATTGACGGAAGCAAGGACCTTTAATGTCAGGAATCCCATAGAGAAAAAAACCTGCAACCAACCATCTGCCATTTAACCCAAGTACACAGTAGCTGCAGTGTCTAAGTGGCAGGGCAGGCAACTGTTTAACACTGAAAAAGTAATAGTCTCTAGAGCAGGCAGATCCTAATTCTTTCAAGGGCTCATATGTCAAAGTCAAAATGTTAAATTTCACTCTGAAAATAGCAGGCAGAATATGACCTTTGAAAAGTCAGTATAATGGAGCTCTCCCAAATAGCTGGGCAGGTGCACAAGGCAACCACCTGATTTCACTTTAAAATTAGACCTTATGCAGAATACACTACATTAAACCAAGCCCAAGGAGGCAGAGGCCCAAATAACTCTATTTCCTCAATTGATACCATTCTTATTTCTCCCCTCCACCCCTTCTTTTTTTAAAAAGCTTTCCAAGGTATGCCTGTGGTATCACCCATTCCTCATGGGTATACTACTTTGTCCCTCTAAGCTCTTGCACTTTTCTTGAGGTCAAAGAGTCAGAATTGCTTTGTTCGGGAAAAAAGTTAAAAGGGGAGACATGATACATCTTCCAATTTGTAAAAGGCTTTTTATGCTGAGAAACAGAATAAACCATTTTCCATACCTCCTGGGAACACAACAAAAAATAAACTTAAATTGGAGACAGGATAATTTAAATTAGACTTAAGGAAAAGCTTCACAATTGTAAGGATAATTAAGCAGCGAAATGTACTACGTGGGGAGTCAAGGAATCCTCACCATTGAGGATTTCAAGACCAAGTTATGTAAAGATCTGCCAGGAAAGGATTAGATTTTACCTCACTCTGTATTGGTACAGGGAGACACACCCTTCCAGACCTATCTTCTATCATGCTGTGTTTAGCAAATCTCAGTAATGTTCTTCATAAAAGACATCAATACCTTGTTATCCTCCACTTACATAGAACAAAAACTAAAGCAAATGGCTAAATTCACCATGTCAGAAGTGCCATAGCATGTCTAATCCCAGGCCAGTTCACTGACCTACTAAGTCTGGCTGCCTTTAAACCTTTAAGCAACAGCTGCCAGGATTGGCTGTCTTTCTAGGTAAGAAAACCAGACATCCTTTTGCTCCAACTTACAGACTGGACAAGTAATGTTCCTTAATCTTAGACAATTAGATAAGCCATAATCAAAACCACTGATGATTTTTCTTGTGTGATACCTTGGCAATTCTGTTGTGGTTAGAGGACAGTCTGAAGCATTTCCTGAATTTTGAGCCTTCTCAGCTTTCATTTTGTTTTCTTTTTCTATGTCAGCTCCATTGCCCCCATGGCTTGACAAGGGGGTATTTCTTTTCTCTGGTTTCAGTCTCCTCACTTTCCTGGGAATCACCTTATTTGTCTCTTGCCTCATTTTAAAATATTGGTTTTGACTTATTTTAGAGGAACCTATCTCTTCCAGACTTTCTGGATCCTGTTTCATGCCTTCAAGTTTTTCAGCCTGGGTAGATGTTTTATGAAGAAGCTCTGAGGCTTCTTTACGGGCTGTATGGAGTTGTTGCAGTAGCAGGCTTTTCCCTGAGCGATCCCTCCTGCAAAGAAAGTAAAAACCTGATTTAATCAAGATGAAGTATTATATGAATAAATACAAACTCTGAGGAACTTCTCATATGAGTGACAGTTCCAAACAAGGACTGGGCATCCACACGAATAATAGCTATTGGTATTAGCAGCACCAGCACAGAGGCAACACAAAACACTACAGTGACAGAACATGAAAGCGATCTTACTGGCAATTTACTCCCCTCTTCTGCATTTCAGGCACAGCACGCACCTACTAGAAGAGCCCTGAATAAATGTAATGTTGGCATGGAAATTAGAGTCTACAGATTTTTGTCCCCTTTGGACACAGGGTTGGGATTCAAATACATATATAAGAAAAGTTCTTCTAATAATTTTTGGGAAATTTTTTGAGAGTTTGGCTTAATTTCATCTATGTCTCCTCCAGGTTAATGAGGCTGCTAAACTGCCAGCAACCACAATATTGTGATAGTATTCTGTTCTGAAATGTCCTATCATGACATAATGGGCAGATAGGTTATTTTGTCTTGCAGTTCTGTTCAATGATGAGTCTCCCAAGCCACCTGCTACAGTAAGACTACCATCAATTTCTAGCTCATCTGGTGATTATGAGCAAATAATACACCTTATTTAGTGGCAGCTGAAAAGTACACAGACTAACAGATTGTTTGAGTTGGATATTAATGATTTGGTTAGGTGGTGCGTATCCGTACACAGCATTGTACTGCTGTACTTATCTAAACTAAACCTATGCGTTTGAGTTGGATATTAATGATTTGGTTAGGTGGTGCGTATCCGTACACAGCATTGTACTGCTGTACTTATCTAAAC
>JAVKLA010000061.1:2531345-2563953 GCA_034782735.1 Sagittarius serpentarius
TAAACCTATGCTTCTCAGAACAAAGAAAAAAACTCAAACCAGAGTATTCTTTCTCCTTAAGGATCTCACCTCTCCTGCCATCGTATCCAGAACTATCAAATCAACATTTAACATTGATGGCTGGAGTACTCAGCAGTATGCCTAAGCAGCGGCAATTTTAGGGGAGAGCCACGTATTGGAGAGCAGCCTTATAGTATAGTGCTAGAGAAGGCACTGACTACTTGAGCGCTCCAGGGATAAACCAACAGTGTATTTTCTAGGCTAGGTGCCTGGAGATCAAGACGACTAACTCTCCGAGGCCCTAATATGTAGGTATATTGCAGTACAGAATATGTAGCCCTGTTTAATAATTCCATCCAGACAAGAGTGAAACTGGCATTGACCCCTTGTGAATGAGATCAGAATCTTGCCCTGCTGAGACCCTGAGGCTTTCTTATATAGAAACAGAACTGCATAACATTTGTCAGGCATTTCATTTGTGTCTGTTCTTTAGCAACATTAAAACAAATCAAAATCCAATCAGCTAAGCTCTGCTCTCCATCACTCCAGATTTACACTGATGCAACTTCTGCATTTGCATCAGTGCCAGTGAGAGTTCCCCAAGGATCATCTTGCTCCTGCTTTATGCTGTCTTTGGATTAGATGTTCTAAATTATATTTAGTGTTTAGGCTTCGTTCCTTGTTGAATCGTTTATTCTTTCACACCATTTAAAAAAAAAAAAAAAGCAATTGGCTGGCACAACAATACAAACGTTCTGCTTGTCCTCTGCACTGCTGTAATGTGAACTTACATGCATCAGACTTCTAAATGTAATCCAGAGCATAAACGCACTCAGATGTTTAAAGCTTGACATAATCTGCTTTGCATTAAACAAATGTCTAACAACTATGGGTATGAATCAAGCACTGAGTTTAGCAACAGGAAAAGGCTGGCATCTGTGTATACTGAAGAATTTACAGTGCAGGATTCCACCCATCACACTCTCTCCCCTTTCCCCTCCTCCTCTCCCCGCCAATTAAGGAGAATTGCGAGCATCCCTGCCCACACAATGTATTCAATATTCTCTTTAAATCAAGATCTATTCTAGACTGTTTTATTGTTTCTAAAAATAAAGGTTTGTCTGAGTCAACTCCCTACAACATTTTCAAAGTTTGGTTCTGAGTCATTTAAAAAACCAGTTCTCGTGTCACTCAAACAACTCTGGAGAAGGAGTCAGGCTTCCCAGCCACCCAGGTCTACCCTACTTGTCTTTTGAGCTGTTTCCACGCAGCTGTACAGGAACAAGGTGCTATACTGCCTCAAGGATCAACAACTATTTTCTCACTTCGGTATCTTTACCACGCAACAGAAAAGAACGATCTCCTGTGGCCAAATTGAAGCACTTTTATTATTGCGCTTTTTTGCAGTGAAGACCGGGAATGAAGGTATTTCAGTAAGCAAGCTCTCACTCTGATCACTGTTAGGGCAGTTATTTTAGTTTCAGCAAAAACAAACATTGTACCATTTGAATTAGGGTCCTGGTAAAGAAACTTACATTCTTCTTTCTGCTTGGTCCTTAATTGTCATAGTCTCTTCATCTTCAGTGGAGCTGTCGCTTGTACTATGAAACAAATTAGACCGTATTAGTTAACTCTGTTCCAACTGGGTGTTGGCTTTTCATCATTTCTAGGATGCAAATTTAGAACCATTATGAAAAAGGGAGAGATACTTTCAGGGAAGATCTCCAGGTGTTATGGATAGTTCTTCGCACTATTACTCTAGCAAAAAAAAAAAAAAAAATTAAATTCAGGAAACTACATCAAAATGTGTTAGCTGTTTATTAACTATTAGCTCTTTACTAACCACAAGTTTTCTTCTGGTGACCATTTTCTTCAACCCTTTACTGTAGCAAATATACATCCTGAGAATGGAGCAAACAGCTACCTCGGACACCATTAGCTCTCAGGGAAAGGGCATGTTTGCCAGAATCTGCTGCAGGTTGAGAAGAATTTGGCCTCCCATGACTGACTATAAGGCCCTCTTATCACACAGGAGGCAGAAATCAGCACCTACAGTTGCTTGCAAGGAATGTAGCAAGGGATGTCCATTTTGTGCACAGTGCTGTCAGAATGCTAGCCCAACTCAACCGCAAGCATTGCTTTGCAGTCACTGCCTACTCCTTTACAGATGGAAGGTTTCTAAATGTTATTTCCCTGGATGATTTGCATGTCCTTTCTGTGCTGCCTGCATCCCCACACATTTACTTGTTCTGAGACAAGTTATTCTCTCCTGAGAATATGTCTGTGCTTACATAGGGGCTATGCCTTCCTACTAAGGTCACAGAGGTGTGGAAGAAGAGAACACTTTTCAAGTTACATTTCACAAGTATGAGATGCAGAGAGAAGGTTTCAGTTTCCCACTTCTTATTACTTACTTCTCACTAACAATAAAGCCAGAATTTACCTTTGTTTCTCATCAGGGAATGTTACTGATTTCTGTGGTTTAGCATCTCTTAAATCCACGTACACGGTTACAGGCTCTGGCAGGCACTGTAATCTCATCACGTCTGTCCTTAGAGAACTTCGTGAAGATGATGGCAAGGCAACATCCCTAAGTATAGAAAACACTGTTTCAGCATGTCCTCCGCCTTATCCAGACAAGAAGTCCTGCAGGGCATGGATTATGATCAAAATTGGATTGTGAAAGGAGCTTTGTGCTTGGCTACTGTACAGATTCAAACTCTGCTTCCACCACCTTTCAAAGCTGAACTCAAAGACTCAGCTTCCCCTGAGGAATACAGACCACAGGCAGCAGGATGAGGGATATTTAGTCCTCAAAAACTGACAACGTCAAATTGTTCTGTAGAACAAAGGCAGGCAGTTATACTACCAAAGAGCTTACAAGTTTTAAGAGCCCAGTATCAATCAGTAAAAACAGGTCCCTTTTTCCTCTCTGCCTCCTTTGGCAATTATTTTTATCTTTCAGAGCATACAAAGTGCAAATCATCTTCGTGGCTCTCCCTGCTCTGGCAATGAGAATACTTTTCACCTTCCTCTCTACAGGCTTGTTTCACTATTGTTTCCTCTGTGCTGCCACCACTGATGTTGCTCCCTCCAAACAGTCTGGAAATCCACTTCCTTCACACAGAACCCTCCAAGATGCACTGACATCTCCACTGATTCCTAAAAAAAAAATCATCCTCTATACTTCAGCTAAATTGAGGTACCAGTAAAAGAAACTGGGACCCCAGATCACAAAAAATGTGGCCATGATAATTTGCTTAGCCTTGTTTTCCTGCTTTTCCCATTTGTCCCAAGGTGTCTGGTAAGGTCTAGACAAAGGCAGTGGTTGAAGGAGAATGCTAAGGTGGCAGGATACTGACTGCTGATCATCAAATGTACATGAATGACTGAATCTTATTTTTTTCCCTTTCACATCCCTGTAGTGTATTCCAACTACGATACCAGCTTTCTGCGGAGGCTACAGAGAAAAGCACCTATACAACACCATGAGTTTCCAAGTATCCCTACTGGCAGTCATGATTACCCAGTGTATATGACAGAAAAAGACCTACTTATTCTCTTGCTGTTCTTCAAAGGAGAGCTTGGCTGATGGCCACCTGCAGTGTGGAGACACTGTCCTGGTCTGGCTGGCACACAGCTCTTCTAGCTTTTCCATGAGCTGATTTTCAGATATACTCCTGAAAGTCTCTATGGAAGAGCAACAAAAAGAAACACCAGTTGTGATCTTCTGCCATGGGCTCACCCAATATACCCTTCCCCATTTTCACATCGTCCCTTTCTCTACAGCCTGTCAGAAGGGGAAGAGTAAAGATATTATTGTCATCTGGCTCTAAGTCACTTCAAACCTTCATCCATCTTGTCTGATTCACTCTTAGGCCACGACAGGCCACAGAGCACTGGTTTCAAGCTATGAAAGCAAGATGAAATCTTGAGGGGAGCTAATTAAACATGCTTTACAGAGGCATTAAAAAAACCACTAAGATTACAACATTCAAGATGATGACTTAAGCACAGGAACCTGAGTTTTATTTATTTGTATACACTTTCAGCAAAGTTGGTATTAATTTAGCAATGTTACCATGATCTGCTGAGGAGAAAGCAACTTCTGCATGAGTGTTATCTTTCTGCTGCTCCAGCTCCTCAAGAATCTTGTCTAGATCCCATTTTTCAATATTCTGAAAGAAGACAGTCAAAATGGGATGGAAAATTCACTTCCAAAAGAGTGCTACAAAATAAAAGTCCCTTTGAATCACATTCTTTGCGGTAATTCCATCAGATTCTTCTGGCATGTATAAATGCACAAATGGCATGGAAGTTCACCTTACTTATCTCCAGTACTGCGTCACTGTCACTTGCCAGTAGATGAACCAGCGTGTCACTCTGGACACAGTTGCTTCGGAATGAGCCTCAACAGTTGGCACGACTAACAAAAGGATGTTTACTGTTTGAACACTGCTTGCCTCACATCATTGCCAAGGCTCTGCATATCTAGCATAGCCAAGTGCAGTACAATTACTAAGAGAAACCAGTGCAGGATTAACCAGTGTTCATTCAACTAGAACAAAGGTGGAGTACCTTCTCCTTCCCCACTTAAAAGTGCAAAGTCTAGAAAATGTTTCTGGAATGGACTGAACCGACAGCTCCTTAAAAGGAGAAACATAAGACCATCCAAAATATCCACCTGAGCCGTCTTGACATAAGCCGGGACATAACTCCTGTTATGTCCCCCACATGGCTCAGTCTTCCACATGCAGTCACGCGGTGGAGCCTTTCCAAGAGCAAGTACTCCCCTTCATCCCTCAAACCCACTAACAGTACCGGATCCCCACATGTTTTATTTCCCTCTGTCCATCCCTCCAAGTACCTTTCCTCACCCTTTCACTGTCTCCAAAAGATGATGCCCCTAACTACAAAGCCAGCTTGCTTTAAGCAGTTCCACAAGGAAGCGCTGTAATGAAAGGAATGCATTTACTGTATCGCTTTGGACAGTGCATCTATCCAGCTGCTTCATCTTCTGCTGAGGCTTTTTCCTCTGAGAATCATGAATCCTTTTGATATAGGCTACAGAAAACCACTGGATATAGTAAAACAGATTAAAAGATGGCCTGATACAAGACAAAGCATACACATTCTGATCCTGAATAATGCTGAGAACTTCTCACTGCCACTAACACGAGAAGGACTTTTGGCTTTTCAGTTCTTTGAGATGAGGCCCACAGCCTTTTCCTCCCCCTCCAACTTCTGACCAGGGCAAATTCCTGTTCCTCTAGGTACAGTTGGCATCAGATGCTATCTCACAGCTGCTTATCCCACACTGAAGATAAGATCATCAGTTGCCATGAATCACACATACACTGGCTGAGGGTACGCTCACACTGCACACTGCTAACTTAGGGATGAGAGCCAGTCTGCGATGACAAAAGTTCACATGCATTTTAGAGCACTGATTCCTTTCCCCTCTGAATATTATTTGGAATGAAAGTTTTAATTAAAAATCATACCTGAAATATCATCACTAGAACTTAGAAGTACTCATGTTTGGTTTTTTGTTTGTTTTTTTTTTAAAGGAAGGTGGCTGTCAATTATGACAATTATGTCACAACTACAACTAACTTGCATTTTGTATGGCCACTCAAGGGGTTTAGAAAAGCAGAAGCAGCCTCCAGAACAGGCAGTTTCACCTTGTAAAAACCTCTGTCATCTGCCCCTCCCATTTAAGAGAAGATTCTCACTCTTTCCCGAGCAATAAATCTTCACACATACCTGAACCATGATTAGATCTATTCTAATATTACATGCTGCAGCTGATGAAAGGTAAAAGCCCGATGAGAGTCACAAACTGAAGTCTCTCACACCAGTACAAAGCTAATACTGGTTCAACAATGTCATTGAAATTTATTGGTCTGGAAGAGTGAAGAATGACTGACAAGTGAGCTTATGACACTGAGAACCATGTCACAGGCCAGTACAGGTGCAGTTTTATCAAACAACCTGAAGAGAAAGACAACATATGCATTTGCTTTAATTATGATGCTGTTAGTACTAAGCTTCTTTTTCAGTAATAGTGCTTAAATACAAATCATTATAATAAAAAGATCAAACGACCATCTAACTTGCTGTATTATGGCTTTATCCTCCTAACCCTTAACAGGAATAGCACTATTGTAAGGTACTATACAGGGTCCAGAAGAAAAAGAAATGAAGATTTGCACAACTCCATTTCTAATATGGAAAGGGACTTAAGAAAAAGAAAAAAAAATTTTTTTCAATTGAGCTGGTATGATTAGAATCAAGAAGAAACTGTGTATTAGTTTTAACAACTTTACTTGACATAAACTGAGGTACCTTGCTGAGCTGGGAAGTAACAACCACCTTTCACATCTAAGCACATACATCATGCACACAAAGGATATGAAAGTGAGAATACACTCAGCCTGGTCTCAGTACTCACCCAAAAGCATCTGACTTCAGTTCATTGAAGTCAGTGATATCAAACACGTTCTGAAAGGAAAATCATGCCTCCTGAATTAATGGAGCAACTGACTTACACGAGGTGAGGTGGAAATTAATCCCAGAACCACTTAAAAAAGATCCCTTCCAATAACGGCATAGTTAGATGATGCACCACAATTCAAAAAACAGGCAAGCAGCTGCATTCTTTGCCTATACTAGAAAAACTCTAATACCAAAAAGGTTTTTTTTGTGAGTGTAGATGAAAGGGGAAAGGAAACATCTTTCTTTGATTCTTTAGAAGGCTTTAAGCAGAAATATCAGGTTCATGTTCTGTGCCGATTAAGTCCTAATGACCTTAAAAATCAGTACAGGAAGCAGAGATGTGTAACTGTAGTACTGAAGAGCACAACCTCTCCACGCTGGGGCCACATACCAGTTAAGCACACGTGCTGGTCATCCCACAGATCTAAGCACCTGCCATAGGTGGAAGAGATTTAAGACTTCAGGAACAACCCTAACCACCTTCTCTTCTCACCTCCAGCATTACCACAGTGCTACAGAAAAGACAAGATGCTGGAAGGCCGGAAAGCTCACTGTTTTAACGCAGCTTAAGGACCAGAAGAGTTCCCTGCCTTCCCAGGGACAGGTGTTGTGGTTTGCTTTCCTGAGCAAGACCACGAACCATGCTGCTGACCCATGGCTTTTGCTACCATCATCGACTTCTAATGGCAGCTCTGTAAGAGCTTTTGGGAGCTTGCATAGCACATGACCCAAACAAAACCCAAATTCAGGATAACAATGAAAGCAACAAAGAACGCTGTCGTGTGTGCAGAATTTAGCATTTCTGTGCTTTATTTTAGTAGGATTCTGCAAGCAATACACTGTGCCTTCCACCCCACAAGAAGCACTCCCCAAAAGTCTTTTTTGGGCCACTTACCTCCAATGACAAATGGGTCAGTTCTCGAAGATGATCATCGGAGGCTTCTTCCTTAGCAATTCTTTCTAGACTTTTGCTAAAGCTATGTGAGGGAGGCTTGACATCTAGATCTGGGTGGCCTGGTGACGGCTCCAGAATTATTTTGGAGAGTATCTTTGTCTCCATCAGCTTTCTTCTCTCTTTTTGACTGCCCAGCTCTTCCACAGACAACGCTGTATTAAGCCAGGAGTTCCTTCTTTCCCTGACCTGTCTCCTGCCCAGTTCTTTCTCTTCAAGGTGATCTGTGAAATCTACAAGAGACTCTTCAAGAACAGCTCCCTTTTGGCTTGGAATTTCTTCAGCATGGCTGGCAAGATTGGAAGTCTTATCGTTAATCATCTGCACATCTTCTTTTGCAATGACTTGGGTACCATCCTTTTTTTTCTGAAAGCCAAAACTTTCCAGATCGCCATTCCAGGTCTCCCACAGGTGTCTTGCTGTTTTCTGGGTTTGCTACAGGTAGAGAAAATACACACACATGCAAAAAGTCATATCTCCCTAAGCTCTAGAAGCTGAAAATAAACCAAAAGAAAGTGAATGGAAGATAGCAGCTCCAACTCAGACACCATCTGAAACAGCACACACCATATCCATCATGGAAAACAGTAAGACTATTTACTTTCCAGAGACTTTTAACTTCAGGAAGTGCTAAACATCCTTGAAATTAATTTTCCTTACATGTGCTCATCATATGACATTTCTTACACCAGGATAAACAACTGGAGAAAAGCAGCACAATGTTAGTCTTCCCATGATGGAACAGTAGCATCAGCTACTCCTCTTCCAACTTCCTATGATAGCTAATCTTCATCACTGCAGAAGCAATGTAATATTTTTACCTCAGAAAAGCTGTTCAAGGGATAAACTTCATACTTGTCCTCCTTACTACGCTGTCCTAATTTACATAAAATGGTGGCTGAAATTATTTCAAACCCTGAAAAATTTAGGAATCATTGCACAGTGTTACTGTTAGTGCATAGGGGAAAAAAAAAATCAGTAAAAGGACAATAATAAAAACTGTAAGGAGATGGGACAAAAATGGTCTAAAATCTCAAGAACAGAGAAAACTTTAAAGGGTCACTCTATAAACAGAAAGAAAGATCTCGTCTCTAGTGGGAGAAAGTACTGGGGACTATGCTCTTCTATCGCACAGTTCAGTGGAACAGGTCAAATAACAGCAGCTACCCACACTGGAGACAACCAGAAGAGTGGGGTTACAGTAGTACAGCCTGCACACAACAGCCAACAACCTGCATGTTTGAGTCTTCCAGGGAAAACTCCATCAGTTCTTCTGACAGGTCAGGAATTAAGTTTGGCTGTTCCCGCTGGAAGATGAAAAGCTCCCCATCACTCTCACAGTCAGACTGCAAACCAAAAAAGAGAAATTAAATGAGAGACTGTAATACTCACCAAAATATCTGTTTACAGTGACAAATCCTATGTTGTCATCACTTGACTGAAGTTCAGAGACAAGATTTTTCTCTGCAATCCCATCCTCACTGGACAGTCTGATAGCCCAACACTCGGCAACCTAGGCTGTCTTACAGCAGCCTAACACTTGAGCAAGCTACAATTGTAAAAACCATGTAAAACACTGAATTACCACAGAGGTTGATGACTAACATCGCTCTGAGCAAAGCAATGAGAAGAGTGGGCAAGTTCTCTAACTCCCAAGTGATTCTTTGCACTACCTCATTCACCATTGCCGAGCAGCAAGAGCAGGGCTGCTCCCTAAGGGAAGGGGAGCTGGGAGGGGAAGCACGTAACTGGAGAGGCAAGGGCCTCACCAGGCAAAGCCCAGTCCCACACTACCTAAGAGGAGTAAGCAGGACAGACCAGAGGTAGTGACCAAGCTGAGTCAAGAATCCAGATCATAAGGCAATCTTGTGGTGATGAGGCAGGGCAGAGATCAAGCCTGAAAGTCAATTCACAGGTGAAAGTCTGGATCAAGCAGGACTATAGCTAGAAACCAGTACTCCTCTAACATAGCTCAGACAAAGAGTGAAGGCCCAGACCTGAGCTTAAATAGAGCTGCTGGGCATGTGGATGGGAGCCCCAGCTGAGGCTGGGCAGGGCCATGAAGGCTTATTATTGCCATCAGGACCCTGACATTCACTACTCAGAATGCAAAACAGTATCTATATTTGGTTGGACAAAGTTTAAATAGCTTTGAAAATCTCTTTTACAAATATAAGATATGCATTTGAGGTGAATCCTTATGCAGAGACACCAAAGTGAGATTAAGCACCTCCTCAGCAGTCAGAACACAGACTTCCTGCTTATCCCTTTGTTTTGCAAGTGTTTTCAGTAACTCACACTGCGAAGAATTCTCTCTGTCTGGTATAATTAATTTTTCTTAACATGAAGCAAACTGAAACAGAACTTCTTTCCTCTTAATAAATTACATATCAAGGTAATGAAAGAACTTCAGGGCATAAAACACATTTCTCAGTGCCCTTTTCGAATGCAGGAGCACAGCCCATTCAGGTTACAGACCTCAGATGCATAAATGTATCTTCACGCAAGTAGAAACCGCTCAGACAAAGGTGCAGCACTGAAACTGCAGGCTCAGCAGGCTACTGTTTCGCATTAAGCAGGAGAGGGATTATACAACCAGATCTTTTGAATGCAAATTAAGGGTAGCATGCAAGTGCCAAATAGATTGCCTCAGTTCCTTCAGCAGGAAATTTTTTCCACATGTAACAGAAACAGAGAATTTGGAGACTGTTTATAAGTAAAAAAAAGTCCAACATGATTTAGAGTTACAGAATGGTATCTGGCAGCAAAGTACAAAGCTATCTCTCTGTCTTACCCTTACGGTACACTTATACAAGAAGAATGCCTAAAAATAACTTCTGAGTGTTGGGCCTTAATCTATAATATACAGACACATATTAAAATGCAATGGTTGTTTTAAATAACTAAAACAGAATGTAGTTAGAGGGGAACTGAGAAACAGTGAGGCAATATAACTTGTCCAACATGTTAGTGATAAAGCCAGGTGTAGAAAACAAGTCATGGAATCCGTACCAACACTTCATCCACGAGATCTCACTGCTTCTGATGACTGATTAATAATTACTAATAAATACCCCCATGGCAGCATGGTTCCAAAGAATACAGTGAAAGGAGATGGCAATTACACTTTGACAATTAGAGATAATCCAGAAGGCTGTGGATTAATGTACAGTGTTACAATGGTCTGAACAGGTAGCCCATCAAGGATACCATACTAGCTGCTCAGAAATGCCTGGCTAAGGCGACCTTCTCTTGCTTTTGAGTGCTTTTTCTAAAAGACAGTGAGAAAGGAAGGCAGGTTCCTGTGCTTACTGTGGAGGCGTCCGAGTCCAGAGATGGGAGCTGATCTCTCACTGCAGCAAGTATGGCTCCCCATTGCAATGTTCTGTTACTCTGAACAGGAGCTGCAGAAGGCTCAGATGGATGCTCTGTATCCTCACTTTGCTCTTCTGAGGCCATTCAAACAGCTTCCCTTCAATCGAATGAAAGATGAGCTTAAGTACACCTCATGAAAGAACACAAGGGATAACATCAGTACAAAACAAGAACAAAGCAGGTGCATTCAGGGTCGGCAGAATTCTGAGCACTCCCAGGGTTTTCACTGTCAGCAGTGAACAATAAAATCTGCATTTTTGGAGTCATTCCAATGACTCCGAATTCTAATTACTCATTCCAGTAATTCCCACCTGAGTTTAAAGGGCTGAGAGCTTTCTGCCCTGCTCACCATAAACACCCATAATTGGGGCCACACAAGGGGCAGTTTAGCCCCTCATTTATGAAACATTTTTTGGGATTCTTAGCCAGACTGACTTGTAACTGTGTTCTCAGAAGGGTGTGTTCACACTGCCTGCACGGAGAGGGAAGAAACACAGCGAAGGCAAGGCTGACACTTCTGCTCTCAGCTGGTTTTTACTCCTCTTCCCTATTTCTCTCATGTTCCCCTCTTCGCTGCTCCAATGATAAATTATTTATGTTAGTTTTTTTTCACTGGATTTGTATACAAATAGTTGACAGTAGGCACGCTCTTGGATTTTGACCTCTCAAAGTGTTTACAAAGCGGACTCTTCCCTTAAGTGTTCCTTGATGCACATGAGGAGTTGAGACAACACAGTCAGGACTACTGCTGTACTAACAAGTTGCGTGGTTTCCTGGGGAATCAAACATGAGTGTAAATAATTTGTTTGGCAAGAGAGGTTAAGAGGTTTGTCATTATGTTATTCAGTACTGAAATACCTGCTCATATCATAGAATCATAGAATGGCTTGGGTTGGAAGGGACCTTAAAGATCATCCAGTCCAACCCTCATGCCGTGGGCCACCCACTAGATCAGGCTGCCCAGGGCCTCATCCAACCTATGATTACACTGTCACTATTATTTGCATTGGCATGGACCGACAAGACTCCTCTAAACATGAAATGAAACTCCTTTCATGCCCTGGGAAGTTTACAACTTGCAAAGCACCTTTGCAAATACTGCCTGTGCCATATCCATACAGTGGCGGCTTTGTTCATGCGAGACAAGCCCTGGATCTGATTTAGGTACAGTGGAAGGAAATCCCCAATGCTGGAGTACTACACTCTGACAATAAGCAGAGGCTGCTAAGGGCAAGAGTCGTCAGTCCCATGGGGATAAAAACTAACAGCCTACTGTGGCTCCCGCTGCCAACCTGAGAGAAGGTCACTCTCCCAAGGTTAACGATGTTATACTGGATCTGACTTTGGTATCAGTCATCTAACCCAGCATCTTCTCTGGGAGCAAGCAGTACTCTATGTTCAAAACAAAGTGCAGACTTGTTAAGACAGCTATAACACAGCAGGCACTTTCTGGA
Organism: Sagittarius serpentarius; assembly: GCA_034782735.1. NCBI lineage: Eukaryota > Metazoa > Chordata > Aves > Accipitriformes > Sagittariidae > Sagittarius > Sagittarius serpentarius. Next base: position 2,543,625 of record JAVKLA010000061.1, read on the forward strand.
GAGCTTGGGCCAACTGAGACATGAAATCCTGAGCTTCTCCATGTCACTAGAACTGACATTTCCTGTCACATCCATCTCGGGAGCCTCTCTGGGTGTGACAGCAGGGAGGGAGAAGCCGAGAAGATGCAGGCAACAGCGGGAAACAAACCTTCGCTTCGGGGCGGCGTTCGCGGGCAGGCAGCCCGCCGCAGGCCTGGGGATGAGCGAGCCCCTGCCCTCAGCACCCGCCACGCCACACCGACAGGTTTCGGGACCCGCCGTGCCAGGCGGACGCCCTGAGCGAACCCGCTGAGGGAACCTCCTAACAACCGCCAAACTGGCGGCCCCCGCGGCGCACGCGCACCTGCGGCCCCCCCCCCCCCCCGTCGCCATGGCAACGCGGCCAGCCGCTGCCTGCGCTCCCCCGCCCCGCGCCGTTCCGGCGCCGCTCCCTGCCGCAGGCCCCTCTCCCTTGCACCGCCCCTGCCCCTCACCCATAGCACCCAGCGGGCGGCCGCGAACCCCCCCTACCCCGCTCCCGCCTCAGCCCCGGCCTGGGGTCCTGGCAGAGGGGTAAAACGAACCGACGTGACTTATAAGATGAAGAAAGAAAAAAAACAAAACAAACAAAAAAAAAACCAAAAAAAAACCCAAAAAAACAAAACAGGAGGAGGCCAAACGACAACGGCGCAGCTCTGAGACCGACGCGATCGTCGCTCCGCCCGCCCGTGCCACTTCTGGTCCGCTTTATTTTCCCCCGTACCTCAGCCACCGGCTCGAGTCCGCCCCGCCTGCTAGAACCGCCCGCCCTCCCGCGGATCCCGAATCCCATTGGCTGGCCTTCGCTCCGCCTCCTCACAGAGGCACCTTGTATTGGTCCGGCGCCGCAAGGGGCGGAGTCTTCCTTTCTACCGCGGAGGCTGTTGGGCTTTGTAGTCTGGAGGCTGGGCCGGGCGGAGAGTTCCCAGCATTCCTTGCGCGGGCGGGGCGGCTTCCGGTAGCGGAGCTCACCGGGCGTGCAGGTGAGTGGGCGGCGGGGCCTGTGCTGCGTTGGGTCGGTGGCTGTTCTCTGGTGACTGTGGGGAGGGCGGTCTTGGGCGCAGCCGCCTATGCGGCTGTCCCCAGGCGGTCGCTGGTCTTGGTGGGCCCATGGCCTGAGCGGTTCCAGTCTGCTAGCTGAGGTCTACCGGTCCCGCCGCGGGGTAGGCCGGGCCTGCCCCTCGGCGGGGCCGAGACCGAGTTCCTAGGAGGGCCTTGGGAGAGCTGTGGCCCGGTGAGATGCAAGGGTAACTTGCCTGGAAACCCTTTTGCTGTGAGACTTCTGCTAACAGCCACGTAGTCACCGGTTTGACAGCTACAACCGGGCTTGCTCCTCTTCAGGCATATCGCTGTGCAGCTGGAGCCTGCCCGGCCCCGGGCCCCGGAGGCTGTGCTGGCTGGCTGCCTTGCAGTGCTGTGCCTTGTCAGGCATAGCCCCTGTCCTGGGAAATGCACTCCCTAAGGTGGCTGTTGAAGTGGTTTTGTGCCTCTTTTCTTGTCTTTCTGGGAGTGTATTGTGTGCTTCAAAGTGCCTGAGAGTGCCAGGCTCGTGGTGCAGATGAAGAGCTCCGTGTCTTTTCAACAAGCACGCCTAGGGTTGAACCTAGGTGTTGTGGGTCCTCAGCTGGAGCTTGTGCTGCAGGAATACTTTCCCTCGCACACCACTATCGTGTGAAACCTGTTGCGGTTCCTACAGCTCTAAAGTGTGTTCTCATCTCTAGTCAGTCAGCAAACAACAGTAGTGCGAAGATAAGATGTTCTGGCTCTGGGAGTGCTTGTTGTTGTGACTGAGCTGGTAACAACTACTTGTACCTATACAAGGATGTAACGAGGCTTCTTAGTTTCTCCAGTAGGTTGTTGCTGAATTTAGTGGAGCTGGAACTAAGTCAGGAGCAGAAATTAAGCATGTTGTGAGTTTGATGGCTCAGCTGGAAACTCTAATAACCTCCACAGTTATGCTGTCTTGGGTGTCTTGTGTCTTTTTGGGACAGAAGGACCCGTGTGGATGTTACCTGTGCTTGTGGAAGAGGATGTGAGAGAATGAATTTAGCAGAGCCAGTGCAGCTTCATGGTGCCTCATGAGTGGTGGTTAATGAGCAATGTTGGATTTGTTCTGTGTCCGGGACTGGTTGCCTCAGTTGCTTCTCAAATTGCCTCCCACTTATTATAGCATTGCTCTTCTGCTATGCTTTCATCTACTGTTACTTATTCCTTAGGCATATCCTCCAAAAAGGTATACTAAGGCACTTTTTGCTGCAGTTTTCATACTAAGTTCTTAATGGTATATTTATTTTTTTCTGCCTTCTAGTTTTCTCATCTGCTCAGACAGCAAACTCTGAATCCAGGACACTGTGGTATTTCCTACCTGCTCTGAGTCTCAGCACTGTAGAGTTCTGATTCTGATAAATAGCTAGCTGTTGATGTAGTAAATATAATATTAATAACAGCCTCACGGGGCTGAGGAAGGTCTCTAACAAATGTTAACTTAATTGCTCTGCTCCAAAGCAAGAGAACAGCCTGTAAATGTTCAGGAGGTCTTTGTCTAGCTTATTCTTAGCAACCAAATCTCTGCTGGTAATCCACCATGGTACTCTTGTCTTTTACTTTTACAAGAATTTTTGTGGTTTTAACCAAAATCTTCCATGTTACAACTTAAGCCTGTTATGTCCTGTTATATTCACCATGACCACAAGGAAGAGATTATTTCTGTCCTCCTCTCTGCAGCAACCATTTATGTAATTGAAGGCTGTTATCACACGTTCCCTCCAGGCATCTCCTCTTTAGACGGGACAACCCTGATTTCATTCCATCCAGTCTTTTCATTTCAGTCCTGAGGGCTCTGATCACTTTTATTGTTCTCCTGTGGATTCTGTTCAGCTGTCCTCTGTGTTTTCTCAGGTGCTTGCACAGCTGACATCATACTCCAGTTCAGGCTGGGGTGAAATCTCAAGAGTTTAAAAAAAAAAACAAACCAAACAAAAAAACCCCACCAAAAAACCCAAAGATGTAGGCAGTTTAGAGCACAGTGCAGACAGTAGGAATGAGGCTGAGAGTCTTGAATATTCTGGAGTCAAGCATAACCTTTCTGTCATGTTGTCATGATTTAACCCCAGCCAGCAACTAAGCACCACGCAGCTGCTCACTTACTTCCCCCCACCCAGTGGGATGGGGGAGAGAATCAGAAAAAAGGTAAAGCTTGTGGTTTGAGATAAGAACTGGTTAATAAAACAGAAAGGAAGAAACTAACAATGACACTAACAACAATAAAGTGACAATAAAAGGATTGGAATACACAAAACAAGTGATGCACAATGCAATTGCTCACCACTTGCTGACTGATGCCTGAGCAGTGCTCCTTCCCTGGCCCATTCCCCCACTTTATATACTGGGCATGAGGTCCCATGGTATAGAACACCCCTTTGGCCAGTTTGGGGCAGCTGTCCCGGCTGTGTCCCCTCTCAACCTTCCAGTGCCCCTCCAGCCTTCTTGCTGGCTGGGCCTGAGAAACTGAAATGTCCTTGACTTAGTTTAAAGACCACTTAGCAACAACTGAAAACGTCAGGGTGTTATCAACATTATTCTCCTACTAAACCCAAAACACAGCACTACACCAGCTAGTAAAAAGACAATTAACTTTATCCCAGCCGAAACCAGGACACATGTCAATATTGCCCTGTTTACTGTGGATCAACTTGTCAAAGTTGTGTTGGTAACTAGTACCTGATGTGGGGCTGATTCTGACAAAGACCAAACATCTGTGTTTTTTATAGTTAACATATCCAGTTAACAAGGAGGTCTGCAGAGAGAACAGTGAGCTTCACTTTCATCTGAATGTGCTTCTCCAAACTGTCCTGGATTTTACCTCCTTTAACTAGCTGTGAATGTGCCTTTTTGCCTTCCAGGGGCAGCTTTAATCTGTTGTAGTGGAAACACTCCTACTTTTTCCACTTAAATCCACTTATATCTCCTTGTATTTTCACTGTGAGGTATTCAGGTCTTTCATTTGTGTTCTGCCCTGCATATTCTTGCCTGAGGCTGTTGGATTGCCAATGTAACACAAATTGCTGCTATTAGGTAAAATAGGTGCTTTTGCAGATTTCTTAAGAAAGGAAACGTTTATTACCAGCACCCGCTCGTTAAGTAGAATGGATGGTGCTTTTGTAGTCTTAACAAACTGAAAAAGGAAGAGTGGGAAAAAAGCAAGGCGTGGGAGAAAGGATCCAGATGGGGAGTAAAGAGGTGGGAATTAAAGGCGTTTTGCTTATGTTGTAAGAAAAGGGGCTGGTGCTTGCAAGACGAAAAGACTCCCAGTTCTTTAGAAAATATAAGTACGGTTTTGAAAAGTTACAGGTGAGGCAATCAAAAGAGCAACTGCTGCTGAAAAGCATATTCCTGCTCTCTTTTATGCTTCAGCAATGCCAAGTTTGGCGTTTGCATGACCCCAGAATGAATCAGTCTGAGAAATTACACTGTCCAGAAATTATCAGGAGAAAGAAAGAATATTTTATGTTGGCTTAGCTGCCCAACGTAATATGTAGTGGGACCAGGCAAACCCCAGAAGCGCTGGACGGTGGGCAATGAGCCTACAGGGAGGGGAAAGCACTTCCTATTGAATTGACTTGAATGTAGCCTGAAACTGCAGCTGAAGACCTCAGATGATAGATGCAGCTGTGTTGAACAGCTTCTTATGAAGTGCCAAACAAGAACACTCTCCTGTGAGTGGTTAAAATGATTAATATGCAATTGCTCCCTAAGGCTAGGGATGGGAAATAAACCTTTCAGACAGTCATGAAACTGTACGAGCTTTGTAATTAAGTTACTGTCTGCAGGATGGCAGACATGCTCAGATAATGAATGGGCAGGTGCACTGCTTCGCGAAGTGTTTCAGCAAATCTTTCCAAGATTCACAGAGACGGGACTGGGCTGCTTCTGAAGTGCTGAAACAATAAATGGTAGAAACAATCTACTTACAACCTGATGTAATGAAGTGTGTACCCTATTCAGGTGATATTAACTACTTTTGAGGACAGTGGACAGTTGTCATTATTAATGACTGTGTCTTAATTTAAGCAGGGCCATCCTGTAATATAAGACAGATGGAGAAAGACCAGGAACATCTGACACATGAATTCTTAATTCTCTCTGAATTATCAAACATGCCGACCAAGAATTACATCCTTTTGTATAACACTGAGCATGCCGTCAGTGCTTAAATAGGTGTTTAGTCTTCTCTTGACAAAGGTATCCAGAGCTGCCTTAGGCATATTTTGATTAGAAGGGGAAGAAATCAAGCCAGTGCTTCTGAAATCTTAAAATGAGATTTGAAAGATGGTTTTATAGCATTATTGGCTTTTATTTTTCTAGTGTATTCAAATCCCAGAGTCCACTGCAGCAACAAAGAACTGCCAGCAAAATCTCCTCAGCAAGTCTTACTGCTTCAGGCTAAGGAGGCGATCAAAGTAGAGGTAGGAATTTGAAAAATTATACCTCTGAGATGACCGCACTTTCCAGGCCCATGGCACCTTGGAGCTGTAGTGCTGGTGGGTGATGCCGTCTTCTGTAGAAAATGGAGATCAGCAGCTGAAAGTTCTGCTTTGCTTTGGTTACTCAGGGTGGGATGTCGGAGCTGAGCGATGAAGCCAGCGAGTCGGAGCTGCTGAGCCGCAGTCTTTCCATGTGGCATGGGGTCGGTCAGATGATCTGTCGGGAAGAGCTGGACGTTCCACTGGACTTGCATACGGCCTCCTCCGTCGGCCAGTATGAAGTGGTGCAGGAGTGTATTCAGCGGTAAGGAGGAGCTGGAGAGGGTGCAGGTCTGTGGTTACTTGCTGCCAGTTATGTTTTTTCACTGGCTGTCATACAGGTCGGTCTAACATTGCAACAGGAGCCCATCGCTGGTACTCCCAAAGGGTTTGTAGGCACAAAGTTTCAAGGGGCAAGTCTGCTGATAAAAATTATCTCCTTAGTGATTTGGTGGAAGTTGTGCTAGAGCTGGTAGGCTCTAGCCCACGCAGGCTTCAGTGCCAGAATTTTTTTCAGCCTTCTTTCAATACGGCGATGGTAGCACGAGGCTGCAGGAGCCTGTTGTGACCTACAGCTCCAGGACAGTAGTTCAGCTGAATTCTTTTCTCTGTTATTTAGGGGAGATCTGGATTTAAATAAGAGGAATTGTGGTGGCTGGACTCCACTGATGTATGCTTCCTACATTGGCCATGACACCATTGTGCACCTGCTGCTGGAAGCGGGAGTGAACGTGAACATCCCAACACCAGAAGGGCAGACGCCGCTCATGCTGGCCTCCAGCTGTGGAAATGAAAGTGTTGCTTACTTTCTTCTACAGGTGTGTATCCCATAATAAATAGGTAAAGCCACACTACGTGGTTTAAATGCACAGGGTAGGATTCTCCACCAGTTGCAACCAAACTGTGCAATTTGTGTTCTGTTGCAAGTTCAGCTTCCTGACAGGGATTTAAACTCTCTTGGTATCGCAGCACAGAGGGGCAGTGGCTAAGAGACCCAGCAGAGGGGGTGCAGTAAAGAACATTCTCTGTTCTCTTGAAGCAAGGCGCAGAGCTGGAGATGAAGGATATTCATGGTTGGACTGCCTTATTTCACTGCACCAGCGCCGGACATCAGCAGATGGTCAAGTTCTTACTGGACAATGGGGCAAATGGCAACTGCAGGTAAGGAGGAATCTGTCATTTCATTTCTCAGAAGATATCTCATTTCAGATATGAAAGCAGCGGTTGGCATACGAGTACACTCGAACATGGACAGGGAGAAGATGCCTGCTTTTGTCTTTCCACCCGTACCGTAGGAAGTATGGCACACTCTGTTAGCGAACACGAGGACAGGTGACCTGCCAACTGAACAGTGAAGTCTGCCCATGTTGTCACTGTTTATTTAACTAAGATCAAGAGAAATTAGATGTACTGCTTGTTTAATTATGGGTTAAACTCTGAAGGCAAACAAGTGCAACACCTTCTGAACTCAAGTGCACTTTACAGGTCTCTACTGAATTTTCTGTGTACTTGGAGTTCAGTTTGGGTTTTTTGAAGTGTGCAGTGCATTCCTGTGCCTTGGGAATTGCTTGTACATTTATGCATATTGAATTACCTGAGGTCAACAAGAGGTTCTTGCTTTGTTAGCTCCTGCAAAACTGATTTTGCCACTGAAAGGCAGATCTGCAGCTGGAAGAGTAATCTGTTGCTGTGCAGCCAATAGAGTAACACTTACTGAATCTCCCCTGGGAGTTTTACTGAGATAGACCAGAATGCAGTAGAACAGCCAACACACAGTAGATTTTGTGATCAGCTGAGGGTAGAGGCTGGAGATGCCCTATTAGGGTAGGGCAAAGACTGCAGCATATTTCAGCTTTGATTATCCTAGTCCATGTGTGCGTGTTTATTCTCTCTCTAGGGAGCCTGTGTATGGATATACACCTCTGATGGAAGCAGCTGCTTCTGGCCATGAGATAATTGTTCAGTACCTTCTCAATCATGTAAGTGTCTAGGCAGTTCTCTGTAAAGCTGAAAATACGTGGTTTCAGCCCTCAGAGGAAGAACGAGTTTGACACCAGACTTTTTACAGTGTTATGTTTGATCCTTGATGACAGTCACCTCTGAAGTCCCAGACTTCCAGGTCTGTTCTCAAAGTATCTGCTTTCTGAAGGCTAGTACTCTGATTTTACACTGGTCTTGCACAAACAGGAATGAGGTCTAACTGTCCAGATTTAACTGAATAATGACTGAATTAGAGAACAGCTAAAGTGGTAATTATATTGTGTTTACAGGCTTGCATGCTTGGGCTAGTGGGCATCTTCTGCCTCCAAAATCTTATAAGCATGCATGTCCCTTAATGTTGAATAATTTGGTTTTAATACCCCCTTTAACTGGTCCAGCTTGCTTCCAGAAGGAGGCAGCAATGCAAAACATTTTTCATATGAAACAAACTAGTTCCCTGTGGCGATGCACAAGAGCCGTATACCTGGGCTACTTGGCATTCAGGGACTGGGGAGACTGTGGGTAACTAGAAAGGCAACAAGGTATTAGTGGAGCTTGAACTGTCTATCAAACGTGAGCCTGCATTTCTGGTGGAGGAAGTAAGACAATTCTTTGGCTTCTCTGAATTTTTGTGTATAGTGCCCTCTGCTAGGTACATTTTAAACATATGTTTTTCCTGTAGGGAGTGAAGGCAGATGTCAGAGATAACACTGGAGCCACAGCACGGACACTGGCCATGAAGTATGGACATACGAAGGTTGTGGGGCTGATAGATTTGCACGCAGCCCCAGTGCCCAAGGTCTTCTGCAGGGGTCCAGGTAACAGAGATGTTTTAGCTTGTTCATCTTAAGATACAACCTGAAGAGAGGTGTTTGATATCTTGAAAGTACGGGGTAGTACTAGCTGGTCTGTCCTGGAAATTCCAGCATTTCTGAGGCTGGAAGAGGCACGGATCCGACAATTTTTTTTGTCTGCTGGCCCTTTTCTGACCTTGTTTCACCCTCCCTCTTTTAACATCTCTTTTTTTCTTTCCGCTGCATTTACAGGACCAGTAGCAAATAAATTAGGTAAATGAATTACTGTGCTGCTAACAGTCTGTGTTTGAACTACAGGAAAATATGAAGAGCTGAGTTCCTCAGATGAATCATGTTCTGCTCCCCAGAGACAGAGACCTGTTCGTAGGACCAAGGGTCCCAGCATCCACGATGGGCCCCAGGCTTTGGCTAAGATAACAGCAGTTGGAATCGGGGGAAAGAAGAAGTCTTGCTATGGTGAGAATAGTTAGGAGCCTAATTGAGAGTCCTTTGACGTCCCAAATGCATTGCAGCTATTTCTGTGCCAACAGGTTTTTTTCTCTTCATTTGAGTGTCATGTGTGGTTTGTACAGAAACAAAGATCGCAAACACCATCACACAAGGCTATCCAGTCTCTGGTTTAAAAAGAAAACCCCTTGAACTCTTTTGTCAGGGCTGGATATTGGTGAGTGGAACACTTCTATGGAACAAACATTGTTCTTACCTCAATTACGGTTCCCCTGACTTTAGAGAGCAGTCCAGCTTCCCTTTTTGAGGTAGGCTCAAAAGTTCCAGAGCCCTTCTCAAGCTGATGACTGAGGAAGTGGTCACACAGCCCAAGAAATCATTAATCACAGAAGTGAACTTGCTGCTCCTAGACCTGTCAGTTTTGTCTTCCCTGATGCTTGAAATACTACTAAAAGTGAGATTACAAAACCTTTGCAATAGGCCAAGAGAAACATGATTCCAGTTCAGACATCAGCCCCTGGATGCAGTGGTACGCGTTGTTTTCTTGTGTGTGTGTCATAGCCATAGGTATTTCTCAGGCTGCTTACCTAGGTGTCTGAAATAGCCAAGAATATGGACTTAAAAGCATGTTCAAAGTTTGGCTCATTCTCTTAATACAGATACATATTATCCCATGGGCAGTGGCTGTATCGAAATGATACTGTCAGCTTCTCAAATCACAGTGGGATGCTACTAGTGTTTTAACATGGATGCAGAGGGGTTGGTTTTACAGGGTGTGCTTGGCTGGGGGTGGGACATAGCTGGCACTTGCTCTCTTAAGCAGATGTTTTTGATAATTTCGGTATGAAGAGGAGAGGAAATGCTGAAAGCTGATATTTAAGATGCATCTCTGCTATGAGGCTGTTTCCTCTGGCTTTTTTTCAATGCAACTGTCTGAATCAAGTACAGCTGATGTGGGTTTGTGTGAGGGAAGACTGTAGGCATATACATGTCTCAGTTTTTCTCTGTGCTTTTTAGAATGAAAGCTGCTAGCTGAGAAGACAGTCTCTTCTCTTGGTTATTTTGAAATCCCTGAGCGGTTGCTTTTCCTGCTGGAGCCTCTCTGGTAACTTGCATCCTAATCTTTGTTTGTTCTCTCTTCCTCTTGCACACAGAGCAGGTCCCTCCTCAGGGCTACGTTACCTTCAATGATGATGGCAGCTGTGAAGCAGACGATATTCGGAACCGGGATGTTACCTCCCCAATTAATGAGCAGGATGTGGAGAGCAGCAGCAGCAGGGGTAAGTCACTGTCTCAGAAAATAGTCTGGATTGCCATGCACACCTGGATGCAAGACCAACCCCTTGGCTTGTGTGTTCCTTTCCCGCTAAGGTGCTGAGGATTGGAGTATCTCACGAGGAAAGGCTGAGAGTGCTGGGATGGTTTAGCCTACAGAAGAGAAAGCTGAGTGGGGATTTCATCAATTTGTACAAATAATCGGAAGGGAGGGTGTAAAGAAGATGGTGCAAAGCTGTTTTCATTGGTGTCCAGTTACAGGACAAGAGGCAGTGGGCACAAACTGAAGGACAGGAGGCTCCCTCTGAACATAAGGAAATGCTTTCTTTTGGGTTTGGTGTTTTTGTTTGGTTTTTTTTTTTTTTTTTTTTTTTTACTGTGATGGTGACTGCACAATGGAGTAGGGTGTGAAGAGGGGTTGTGGAGTGTCCATCCTTGGAGATGCTCCTGGACATGGTCCTGGGCAACCTGCTGTAGGTGACCCTGCTTGAGCAGGGGTTTGGACAAGGTGACCTCCAGAGGTGGCTTCCGACCTCACCATTCTGTGAAGCAGCACAAAGGAAAGATTGATGGGCAGTTCCTAGATTAATAAAGGATAATGTGGCTGTGCATTGGCTCTGGGCTCAAGGAAAGGCCTTTCCTGTACTAATGGGAATGCGGGCTTGGTAGTAATAACCCACTTTTCCATCCCGTAACCAAGAGCCTCACAGAAACAAGCACACTCAGCCTTCCTGTTCTCTGTGGTATTAAACAGACTTGGAGGAAGATTAGTGCCTGACATCAGACATGTGATTGTCTTGTCATGAGTGCTGCATATGAAGCCTTGCTCTGGGCTTCTCCTTCCTTTACACCTCCAGCAGGTTTTGCTGGTAATTGTGTAGCAAGAACAGCACCGAGTGTAAGGATGTTGAACCTCAAACTTTGTTTTTTCCTGTTTCTTTCCAGAGGATAATGTTTTCTTCACCAACAACTTAGCAGCCATCAGGAGCAGCAGCAGCAGCAGTGAATGCCTGACCAAAGCCCTGGGAGTCAGCAGTGAAGGCTCCTTGGAAAGCAATGAGGTAGCATTTCCAATTTTCCTTTCTGTGCCGTCAGCTTAGCCAGTGCTGTCACCCTTCCACATCCTGCTATGACTCTGCCTCTGCAGGAGGCTGTAGTACCAGCCGGGTGAGGAAAGGTGGTATTACAGGAACAAGAAAACCAGTTTCCATATTTGAAGATTATGGATTGGCTTGTTTGATCTCTGGCTAGTAGCCAACTCTTGGAGCACATTCACTCTAGAGCAGGTTGTTGATGGCTAGTCAGTAATTTTTAAGCTCTCTCCAGCTTCTGAACTCTTTGCAGACTTCTAGCTAGGTGGTTGTCAAGAAAGGATGTGACTTGCTAGAGCTGGGTCAGTCCTTGAGCTTGGCAAGGTAGCAGGCAGTACAGTAAGATTTAGAGCAGCACAGCAGTGCTGTATTGGCATTTCTGAAATACAGAGAGGGGAAGAGGTTGGAGGTTACTCCATGGTTCAAGTCACAGCTCGCATGGTTCAAGACTGTCCTGGTTTTGGCTGGGATAGAGTTAATTTTCTTTTTAGTAGCTGGTACAGCGCTGTGTTTTGGGTTGAGAAGAATGTTGATAACACCCTGATGTTTTCAGTTGTTGCTGAGTCGTGTTTAGAGTAAGTCAAGGACTGTTTTGCTGGTCGAGGGTATTAATTAAGCTTGGACACCAGAGTGGAAGGCATAGGCTGATTTTACTGTTAATAACCCAATAATATAGGAAATAAGCAATAAGAAATATAATACAGAAAATAAGCAATAAGAGAAATACAAGGTAATGCATCCAATCATTATGACACAGGAAAGACCATAGTGATTAAGAGAGATACATCACCAATTGCCCTAATACTTCACCATCACCCAGATGCGCAGTCGCTGGGGAGCCCCGGTTGCAGCGAAGATTTGGAGAGCCTGTCCCGGCCATTGGGAAGTCCTACGCAGTGCGTCCACCCGTAGGTGAGGCGTCCAAAGTCACTGCAAGAGGGTCCAGCTTTTATACGGTTGAATAAACTTATTTTGAAACTTCAGGTGCAGAACATCTGGTGTTATTCTCCTTACTGGATTCTGCCCAAAGCCTGGCCAGGGCCTAAGGAGGAAGCCAGGGGAGTTCTTCTATTTATTTGGATCCTGCCAAATGTCTGGTTTCACATGCCTCTAAATAAAGATACAAGGCCAAATGCCTGGTTTCAGACACCTCTAAGTAAAGGAAGACTATTCTGCTGGTCAGCGTTACACAAATAAGTGTTATAACAAAGCTTTATAGATTAGCATCAAAATATATATATATTCATACTAAAGTAGATCAGTAGCACACTATATAGAGGATTAATACTATCCATGTTAGATATATTGTTGGGTTGTGAGATTCATCTAGAGGACAACTTTGATTTAGGGCCTACAGTTCAGGCCCCAGCACTTCAAGGACTTTTCAGCTTCTCCTGCCCAGCCAGCAAGCAGGCTGGAGGGGCATCGGAAAGTTGGGAGGGGAGACAGCCGGGACAGCTGACCCAAACTGGCCAAAGGGGTATTCCATACCCAGGATGTCATGCCCAGTATATAAACTGGGGGGAGTTGGCCTGGCGGGGGCAGATCGCTTCTCAGGAACTAACTGGGCATAAATCGGTGAGTGGTGAGCAATTGCATTGTGCATCACTTGTTTTGGATATTCCAATCCTTTTATTATTATTGTCTCTTTGTTGTTGTTAATTAGTGTCACTGTTAGTTTCTTCCTTTCTGTTCTGTTAAAATGTTCTTATCTCAACCCAGGAGTTTTACCTTTTCTTTCTGATTTTCTCCCCCGTCCCACTGGGTAGGGGGAAAGTGAGTGAGCGGCTGCGTGGGGCTGAGTTGCTGGCTGAGGCTAAACCACGTCACCTTTGGCCTTTACATTTTGTGGATTTTTTTTCTCTCTTTTTCAGGATTCTGACCATGCAGACAGTCCTCCTAGTCGGAAACAAGCCAAGAGCTTTAAGATCAAGAACCGCTACAGCAACAGTGATAGCCAGTGGACCCACTGCCCAGGGAAAGCTGGGGGCTCTAGTCAGCACCTAATCCTTCCTGAGCCTCCTGCCTATACAGGGCCCCAGGTAACTATGCACAGAAAGTTCTCTGAAGTAATGCAGGCTGTGTCACCCTATCAAGCGTGGAAGGTTTTTCCAGGGTTGCCTAAGCTGCTTTCTTGGCCTTATCAGACAAAAGGGAAGTTGTCACCAAAACACCTTTGATTCCAAACCTCTGCCCAAACTTAAATGCTCATGAAACAGCAATTTCTTGTACAAAGAACTGTTTGCTTAGATGTTGCTGTTGCTTGGACGGGTATTCTAGACCCTTCAGGCCTGTGGGTGTGCTACCAAACATGGCTGTGGGGTGGGCTAGGGCAGATGTTGGTGTGTCTGTCTTCTCTGCGTTTGTTACAAGAGGTGATGGCTGCAGCCGACAGGCCGGTCCTGTTGTGTGACTATGGAGAAGGACAGTTAACCAGGGGAAGTCACGGTTGCTGCTAGAACCCAGGAAGGCATAACAGCAATATGAGGAAGCAGAAGTTTATGATTAAGAGAAATGGTAATGCTTTTGTTTGTGAGGGTATAAATAAGTTTGTTTTGCGTGGGCTGCAGGACCTGGCAACATTCCTTGAGCAGATTGGGTGCCTGAAGTATCTGCAAGTGTTCGAGGAGCAAGATGTTGACCTCCGGATCTTCCTGACCCTCACAGAGAGTGATCTGAAGGAAATAGGCATCACGTGAGTGTCTGTAATGTAGTTCTCATCTTTCCCCTTACAAACCATGCACACAACCTGCTCAGGAAAGTTTAGCTAGTGAGTGCTTTTGTGTGGGAGACGGCCAGAACGTAATTTTGATGTCCCCTAGTTCTTGGCTGTAACAGGCTCCTATTTTTGGAGGTGCCTTGGAGGAACGAGGAGACAGACTGCAGAGTTCCTCATGGCATCCCACCGGGCCTAGGGGCAGATAGTGCAGTGTTTGGTCCCTGACAGTTTGCCATTCTCCAACCAGTCTGTTTGGACCCAAGAGGAAGATGACTTCTGCCATTGCCCGATGGCACAGCAATGCTCGGCCGCCCAGTGATGCCCTGGAGCTGGCCTACGCAGATCGGCTGGAGGCTGAGATGCAGGAACTGGCCATTCAGCTGCACAAGGTAAGAAGTCTGCTATGAGCTGCTCAATGCAAGAAGTGATTGGTAGCATATTTTTATGTTGTGTCTCAGCCTGGGGTAAAGGAAAAGACATAACTTTTGGGGGACACACTTGGTGTCAAGTAGATCAGGAAAAACCCTAAGTGCAGCTTATCTACTCCTCATCCTCTGTGCTCTGTGCTTGTGAAGCCCTTGTGTTGCTGTTTCCCATCCACCTGAGAACTAAAAGGGCGAGTAGGAGGAATTGAATACTCTTTTTCAGTAGTGTCATTTTTATGGTGAAGTCATGCAGCCGTTAGTCAACAGACTTCTGTTGATTTGGGAAAAACAGCCTACTGAGTAACTGCAAATGGAGAGGAAGGGGGAATTGTAACTGTGGGGCTGGTCTTGGTGTGGAGAGAAACTGTATTTGGGGTACAAGCCTTACCCAGCTTCCTTTCCCACTGGTTTGGGGGCAATTTTGCAGGAACCGTCTGGCTGCCTAAGCTGTTAAAATAGCAGGGACTCCAGGGAGGTGTCGCAGCAGGCACATATGAGGGATGTACAGTACTCCCAGCCTAATCCTCTGTTCTGCTGTGCTGTAGAGGTGTGAAGAGGTGGAGGTGATGAAGGGCCAGGTGTGCCAGGAGCAGAAGCTGCGTGCAGTGGCTGAGAGCTGTTTGATGGAGCGGGATGAGACCTGGAATGCTATCCAGTGCCAGCTCAGAGAGGCTCAGGCCATCACCAAGGATGCTGGAGTCCTGCTGGATCAGATCAAGTAAGTCATTCCCAGGAAATGGCACTGAGGCTACTGGGAAATGGGATTTGGGCTGCACAGGGATCAGAGGTCATATTGGCAGTCTTACAGGCGATGCTTAGGGCAAGGCAGGATAGCTCACCAGGCATCTGAACCCATTTTTGATCTTGCCTGACTTTCTCTAGTGGAAAGCCACAGCCACGTGAGCAGATGTGAAGCCTTAATCAGATGCGTGAGCTATAAATGGCCTGACTTTTCAGAGCTGCTGGGTGCTCCTCTTTCAACTAGAAGGAACCAAAAGGCTGAGTGCTTTGTTTGTGTGGATATGAGACCCAGTGACCGGGGCATAACTTGGTGATAGGGTGAAGGCAGGAAAGAGTTTCTAACTTCCAAACTGTATCAAAGGACCTGCTATGTCTTGTGCTGGCTAGTGAAGAATACTTTTCTTGCAACTCTGACACCTAGCAGAAAAACCTGCCCTATTCATTCACATCACTGAGTTCTGTCTTCCCCTAGCTTTTGTTGCCTTCGTGGTGCTTTTCTTCCTGCACCACTTGGACTCCTTTCGTGGGCCCTGTTCTGTCCACTGATAGAACAGACACGTCCTTGAAGGTGGCATTCATCCTACTGCTTGTAGATCCTAGTCCCGCAGGGAATGGGCTCTGCTCCCTACCAAGGCAGGGTGAACTGGGATTGGCTTCCGGAAGGACAGCAGAGCAGTATTCCCAGCTGCAAGGGGCAGAGCACTTGTCTTTTCCCCCTGGCAGAGGAGCTGAGGCTGCCTGATAGAAGGCCCCTGCCATGCTCTGAGGATACACCGTTTGAATTGATGGGATGATGATGATGATAGCCAGAGAACTTTGCGTGCCTCTCTTGCTTTAACCTGGTGCCTGTCCTAAGGTAGCTTCGTTTGCCCATTCGAAACCTTGGATCAGGCTTGATTCTCATATAAACCAGGCACAGCCCTTGGCTTGGGCTTTCTCCTGCTCACCCCGCCCCCTCCTTCTCTTCTCCCCCCGCAGCTCCTCTGTGGACAGGGGCAGAGATTGCTGTGGAGATGGGGCGCAGTGGAGAGCGCCCTGAGCTTTGTCTGGGGCACGTCTTCCTCTTCCTGGGAAGGAACAAGGAGCAGTTTGTAACCCAGGGCGTTAGATGCGGTCCCTCGGCACCCCAAGCAGGTACTTGCAGGACGTAGGAGTGCGCAGACTGGCATGTTGTTCCAAGACGTGTCCCTGTGCACTTCTGATGGGCTTTGTCTTGTTTGGCAGATCCTGTCAAGCAGAGCTGTCCTCCCGGCTAACCCAAGAGCAGGCAGTCGGCAGAGTGCTGGACACAAAGGTGCAGCTGGGAACCGGTGAGAGCAGGCGGCCTGGTGAGCGTCCAGGTGAGGAAGAGCTTATCAAGCTACAGAATCGGGTGCAAGGGGTGGGTAAAGAGCCGGAGACCCCAGAGCAAGCCACGTGCTTGTCTTTCATTGCGGAAAGGATGAAGTTAAGAGGTTACTTGGAAACGGAGAAGCAGCCAAACCGTTAACTTTAACATAAAAATTCTTGCTCGGGGAAAGCATTTAAAGCACACAGGACATTTGGATTTTAACTGCAGCAGAGTTTCAACTTTTGATTCTTAGCAAGTGGGAAGTTTTGGGGTCTGGGAGGTGTTTGTGGCTAAAAATGCAAAGCTGTAGCACAGACACCCAGTGGCAGCCCTGGTTCGTGGGCCTGTGACTTCCCCTTCCTATGCTGCAGCCTGTGGGCACCTCAGCTGTGTTACCACGCTGTGTGCTAGAGCAAGGTCTGAATCAGAAGCTGTGGTTGCTTCCCTGACCCAGTCTGGGGGATTGTGGTGTTCGGTCCGTGGGGCAAGCTGCTGTACAGGGCTGGGCAGGCTGAGCCCACCAGCTCCTTACCACGAGGAGTCAGCAAGTGATCCTGCTGCCTGTGACGTGCTTCCAGAGATGTACTCTTTGCTGCTTGTGTTTTAAAAGCGAGACAAGTGGGGATCCTGTTGACTTCTGTCCACTACATTTAGTTTCTTTGAGATTCTTTCAGTGTATGACCCAGCCATATGTTTACCAAAAAAAAACATTCTTAAGTGGTAGACTTGCCAGAAAAAAAACCCTCAGTTTGTCACAGGCAGTTGCAGCTCTCCTCCCGTGTGACTCAGAACCCCGAACTAGAGTCGCTTTGGGTGTGGGCCCTTCACAGCAGCGCCAAACCCTTGTCTCCCCTCTGTTACAGAGAGTGTGCAGATTGATTAAACGTGTAGTTTCTCTTTCTTACAGTGCTGGAAGGATGGCCACCTTCCTTGAAGTCTCTGAGCTTGCCTGAGCTGTCAGCTGTCCTAGAGGAGTGTGTGGGAGAAATGGGTAAGGTAGGGGAGGACTCTGGGCACATGAAGTGACTGTTGTGCTGGAGGGGAGGCATGGCTGGGCAGGTTTTTGATGATTTGGCAGTGGTAGTCTGGAGGGACCTAACAATCCCCTCTTGTTCGGGGAAGCCTCCGGGTCCCGAAGTTGGTGCTGGCATTTTCTTGCACTTATTCTCACTGCAGACCTTGGGCTCTGCCTCATCCTCTGCTGACGGGTCCAGGCTGAGGGAAGGGGTTATGTGGCCCCCTGCATCTCTCCTGCTCAGTGGTCAGAGCTGCCTGTGAAGTGGTTCCCAAAGCCGGTGTCCTGTTCTCCTGAGATAACAGGAACTTGTCCCAGCAACAGGCGGTCAGAGTAGAGACACTCCTGGTTTTGGGGCACTGGAAGCTGCAGGGGAGAAGGCAGCATGAAGGCAGGATGACAGTGGCTGACTGCAGACTGCACCCTGTTCTTACACTGCTTGCTGGCCTATTGCTAACACTAATTTTTCCTTTTGGTTTGTCCTCAGGAAAAGCTCTGCAGACTGTGACTCAAAACCTCCAAAGACTCCAAGGCCCGGGGCAGAGCGAGCAGAGCTGGCTAGAGCTGTAACAAAGCAGGAGGGTGAGTGGGAACTGATGACAGCCACAGAGGGCTGTGGCATTGCAGGGGGCATCGTTCCTTGCAGCAAGTAACAGCCTTCTGCTGCACATGCCTGGGGCTCGCTCGTAGCCTGTACACTGAGGCTCTACTCTGACTAGTCCTTATGTGCTCTCTCGTTGGTTGTCCCGTTGGAAAATCCTTAGTCCCCCTGTCTCTCTGTCCTGCCGAAAGGGTGACTGTCCCCCCCGCTTTTTTTTTTTTTCCTGGTGGCTGCAGGAGTACTGACGTCGGGTGACTGTTCCACCCGGAAGCTGAGTGTGCCTGAGAGAATGAGCGCGGGGGTCGTGCCGGCAGCACCGCAGCTCTGCTGAGGGTGCCGCAGCAGCTGGTGGATGCATGGAGGAAGGTCTCAGCCATCAGAGAACGTCCCTGGGAGAACGAGGGGCAGCAGAAGACAACAACCCAGCAGCTCTTTGGGCCTGACTGTTGTCTGGGTTCGCAGGATTGTTGTTGTTCATACCAAAACGTAAGGTTAAGAGGAGAAGCACCGAGCCCAGAAGTTTTATCTGTCTTAAGCTTCGTGCAGCCCTTGTCATGCAGGGCTGTGTGGTGTTTGAAAGTTGACAGCTACCCCCAGCAATCAATTAATTATCTTTTTCTGCATCCCGTCCCCCCCCAAGGCCTCTGACACTTGCTCTGCCTCCTTCTATGCCATGTGGATTGGCACAGAAAATGTATCTGAGGCAATAAGGAAAGGCAGGTTTGTTGTGGATAGGTAAAGTGAGTAGAGTTTGTAAGGTCTGGCTCACTGAGCTGCAGCGAATCTCATGCAGCCCTAATCTCTAGCTGGAGTGTCCGCTCTACTGCCATCCCAGATCTGTGCTTCAAAACCTCTCCTCCAACCAGCCCACCCTGGTTCGGTTCAGATTCTTGCCCTCCTTGGCGGTTGTTTTGTCATTGTGTGATTTAGTCCCAAAGAACTCGGTTTTGTGGTAAATGCTTTATGGCAGAGACTCCGTCGGTCTGGTTCATCAGTACCACGATCCCAACACTGACAGTGGTTGCAAGGCAGACGTTCCCCTGGAATGACGTGAGAGAAAACGAAGAGTTTGAGATGGTTCATTCTCTTGTGCCTCTGGCAAGCAGCAGAGTGCCAAGGCAGGCAGAACAAGAACCGAGGGATAGATCTGTCCCACATGGGAGATGGGCAAGAGAAATCACGTCCCAGAGGTAGCTGCGGTGCAGAGCTTTGGTCCTCAACCACTGCCTGCCTTTGATTTCCAGGCTTTAGTGTTTGGAAACAGTTCTGCCAAGGCATTCTTGTGTTGGCGGTGTGGGTGTTTTCAAAGGGCAGACAAATGGTGCAGGAAGAGGCTGCCTCCCCAGGAGACTCCTCCATCCATCTCTTGGAGCTGGGTGAGCAGCCACAAGGGCTCTGGTGGCAGTTAACGTTGATGTAAAATGGTTTCCAGTGACTCTCTGTTCCTGTGTATTGCCGAGTCCTGTGGGCGGTGGGGAAACCAACAAACAAAACCTGAAGTCTGAGAGTGATGGCCTTGATGAGTCTGGAAGAGTCTCTTTGGGAAGAGGAAGAAACCGTGCGTTCCTTCTGATTTTTGGACCTTGATCACAGATGCGAAAATACAAAAATCCATTCTGGCTCCATCCTTTGAGCTCGTCACCCCTTCTGATCAGCTGCCCAAGACCATGTAGGCAGGCTTGAAAGCTGGTGTGCACTTGGTAAAGGTGACAGCTAGTTCGACTGTCCCACTGGCGTATCTGTGCTTCCTGGGGACAGTCTTTGGGCACTGAGGCAGGTATGGCCCACGCTGATGTGAACCTGCCCTGCTGGCAGCTTGTACGTGCTTGGCAGTGTGCTCAGCTGTGTGGTGCTGCTTTCTACTCGTGTTTAACTCTCAAACTTAACGTGGCACGCTTTTTTTTTCATCTTTAGTAAATGACATGGGTGTATGCACGTGGGCATCTGGCACTAGCTGCGCAGCAGGCAGTGGGACAAGGCTGCAGGAGATTTCACCCTGAAGAATTAGTTTTGATAAGGTGGAGCCAATTCTCCCAAAGCTTCTCAGAGTATTGAGGGTGCGCTGGGAAGAGTATTTTGGGCTTTGTCCTTCATCCCCTGTTGCTGGAGGAATGGTGGGGAGTGCCAAGGCAGCTTGCACTGCCCTCTCCCTAGCGTTGGTGGTATCTCTGGCTGCACTAGTATGGGGTTGTCAGTGCTGTGTCCCTTGGAAGCCCAGACTTGAATTTAAAAGGCAAGATGTCTGTGGGGAAAGGGTAAAAGTTTTCATAGCAAAAAAAAAAAAACAAAAAACAAAAAACCAAACAAACAAAAAAAAACAAAACACCAAACACATACCCTGCCACCCCCC
>JAVKLA010000061.1:2582086-2613593 GCA_034782735.1 Sagittarius serpentarius
GTGCTTTGCAGGGGTAAGGTGGTGCTTTGCCAGATTGGGCCGGGAAAGGAGGAGGAGGAGGAGGAGGAGGAGGAGGAGGAGGAGGGGGGGGGGTGGGCGTGGGTTGCTCTCCAACACGTTCGAGGGCGAGCTGGGTAGCCTGGAAGATCTCCTTCGCTACTTGCCAAAACGCCTGTTTGCTGTCCTTCTGAGGAATAAGTGGCTCAGTCCTGCCCGTGAAGGCACGTGGGCCGCTGCTGGTGCCTGGCACCTGGAAAGGTGGGCACGCTGCGCAGGCTGCTGCGGCAGGGTAGCCTGGGCATGCCCCGAAAGTGGTGCTGGCCCTCAGCTGTTTTGGGGACGGAGGGGTTTTCTACAGCTTTGACGTCCTATTTTGCAAAACGGAGACAAATAACTAGGGGCTGAAGAAGCTGCCTTCTCTTGCAATGTGGTCTGGGTCCCTCCCAGCCTTCCACCTGTCCTAAACGTTAGATGTTTGCCATCTTATGGTATCATGTGATGGAAGAAAATGTGTTTTTACCCAGGACTGCAACCTGCTTGCCTCTGTTACGCTCAGCAAAGCGTTCAAATCACTCACCGCTGCAGGGCGAGCTCTGTCTTTCCCTCTCGACAGCAGATCTGAAAGGGCTTCAAAAAACCACCGCGAGGCTGCCGACCCCGCTTGTGATACGCGAGACAGCTTACAGCTGGGGAAAGAGAGGCACTAAGCCTGCAGAAGCTGTGTTGTGTCACGGGGCAGGCCACTTGGGGTGAGGCTGACGGACCCTGGAACCCCAGCTACTGGTTGAGATGTCGGGATGCATCTCCTCCAGCAGCCTGACCAAAGCCCACGGCTTTCTGAGGCTGCAGGCTGCCGGGCACGGTGCCGTTACCGCAGCACGCTTGGCTGTTTAACTTCAGCTTGCGGGGAAAACTCCCTCCCCCTCCTCACTTTGGGGGAAAACGAAGTAAGAAGACGACTCACTGGTTTCTTAGCAGCTCCTTGCATGCGTTACTGCACGAGCTTCCCAGTTAGCTGGCGGAGCAGGTAGGTCTGAGGCTGGGCTGCACCCTGGGGTGAGCGGAGCGGCTGCTGCTCGCTGCGCTTCTCTTCTCCCGCTGCGCGCGAGGGGCTGGCTGTGCTCAAATACAGCTCTCCTTTGAGGCTCGAACACAAAGAGTCTGGGCAGCTGGGCACGCGCGGTTGTTCTGGGCTCTTTTTGGCATTAGATTTCTGTGTATGGAGCAAACCTTCATAAAAATGTGGGGGTTTTGAGTTGCGTGTATCTAAAAGTATCGACAGATGCCATGAGCTGGGCTGAAAACAGCCCCTTGGATTTTTCTGTGTTAGCCAGGGCTGCTTGAGTGTGAATTTCCCTCTGGTGATAGATGGGCCAAGGAATCGGCGTAAAAAGCTGAGGCTGTGTAGCCCCCTGGTTATTGCTGCTTCTGCTGCCGCGGGGAAGCTGTCCGGGAGCAGCGGCACGGACTCCGCGCCTTCTGCCTCGGCAATTTCTGTCTTCAAGGAGCTCTGCTTCCCCGTAGAAGAACGGAGAAGGTTTTTAGCTCTCGGTTACTGGCTGGGCTCCTTTCTGCTGGGCACCACCGGCACCAGGGGTGTGCACGACTGGCTCGGAGGGCGATTAGCAAAGTGGTATCAGCAAACCCATTCACCGCTGAGGTGCGGGCGGGCATGGCCCCAGACTCCTGCTCTGCAGCTTTCCCGGCCTGGAGGCCGTCCTCCCGTGATTCAGCAGGCTTCGGACTAGGTTTCAAGGGGTTTTCACTTCCCTTTTAGTTAACGAAACCTGAAGCTGGGTCCTGGGTTCACTGGCAACGTGACGTATTTTTTGGAGCTCCAGGAAAGAGAGATTTCTGGATGTACGTATCACCTCTGCTCATAAGGAGGCACGGACATCCTCATCACGAGGGTTTTTTTGGATGTGACCAGAGATCTTCCAACAGCTTAATGGCTGACGAAGGTACCCAGCCTGCAGAGAAAGCAATTTGTCACTTGCCCAGGGAGCCAGAGATCCTCATTACCTAACCGAGGGGGGATAATAATTCCCCAAATCCCATAGTACCTGCAGTGCAATAGCTTTTGCTTCACCAGCAGAGAGGTTGTAAGGTCTCCCTACGTCTGCCGTATGCTCCAGACGGAGGCAGGTGACACAGCCGCAGCACAGACAGCTGCTGGGAGCGATGCTGAATTCGTCTAGGAGGAATAGCTTCCTCTAGCCTCAATTTCACAGCTGAGTGTATTTTTGCAATAGAAAAAGGTAGTTACAAGAAAGGGGTTATTTCCAGATGAGGCGTGTCCCTGCTATTGCTCGTCTTCCTGCGATCGTGCCTGGCTCGGTCTGGCTGGCGTTCCTGCCAGGCGGTGAACCTGGATGCTGGGATCCCTTCGGCTTTGCTGAGAGCGGAGAACCAGGGTCCCGCGGGAGGACTCGGCAGTGCCATCCCCTCCCCAGGCACTGTCACCCACCTGCCTCTGCAGGTAATGGGGTTACCTGGGTCGCAAAATCTTCTGCCACCCCGGCTGTGCCCAGTGCCACCCCAGTGAGCGCCCGCTTCCTCTTGCACCACTCCGGCTGTGCCCCGTCCCCTGTCTGAAGCCCCTCCATCACTCCCACTCCAAACGTTTCCTTGTCACAAACCTATTTTTAGGTGTATTGAACATAAACCAACTGCCCTCACCTTTATAACAGAGCAACGCTTAATTCTGCTGCTGAGATCACGGGTTTCTGCCAGCGCAGGGACATAAAGTTGCTGGACTGGCTCAGCCCCAAGGTCTGTTTACCCAAGACCCCAACTCACGGAGAGGCTCTCTCGGCCGATGACGGTTTAACACCGAAGCACAGCTGGGAACAGAAGACAAACCCAGCTCCCAGCACTGCAGGATCTTCCCTACAGTTTGATAATCCAAAAGGTTTTTAGGCAAGCTGTTTCTCCTCCTGGCAGCATAAAAGGTTGTACACTGAAGCAGCGGCTCGCCGTTTAAATGCTAATATTATTTCTGTGTTTCCCTTTGAGCTCTTTCTCTCTCTTTTGCAGAGGACAGGGCTCAATCCCCATCCCACCGCGGCCATCAGCAGGGCTCCTGTTGCCCTGTGGCTGGCGGAGCGGCCACTGGGCTCCCCATCCTGTGGCTTCCCTGGCCGTGGTGGTTCCCAAGCCCACCCGAGGCCGCGTGGTGGGGGCCAAGGGCGCAGACCTCCATGATCCCACCAGCCGCTGCCAGCAAGCAGCACCCTGATGGCAACAGGGGAGGATGGAAAGCCACGCTTGGGGTGAAGAGTGGGCAAAGGTGGCACCTCCGCAGGTAAGGAATATGTGGGATAATCCTGGAAGAGCCCTCATTTCCACTCATTTGTGTCCCTAGTTTTGATGGTGGTGCCCAAATGATGACCGCAATTAGTTAAATGGCGTAGCGGTGCCAAGACTGGAGCCTGGCGCAGGGGACCTTGCCCAGGAGGGCTCGCTTCACCCTTGCGCTGTGCAGGGCTTGTACTCCTCACCTGCGAAAGCAGCGTTTTGCTTGGTGATCCTCGTCATAAAGGGCAAATTGGGTAACCCGTGATAGCGTTCTTCCAAGCCTCCTTTGAGTCTTGCTCTTTGTCACCTCAGCTGGTTGTTGTCTGTACCCTTCCCTCCAGGTAGATCAAGAGCCCAAATGTTGGTGTTGCAGAAAAACACACCAAAACTTTTCGTGAGAAAACAATAGTTTTTGGATCCCTTTGCCTTGTAGTGAAGACGATCTGGACTTTCAGCTCCCAGGGACACAGGGAGTGCTGTGTTTTCTATAAATCAAGCTGTGCCACGGCATCTTAAACTGGGCACGCAGAAATTCGGCAGATTCTGGGAAATCAGCACTTAGTGCTGGCTTCAGGTTGCCCAAATGGCACTCTGCTTTGGAGGGAGCTAATGGAGAGTGGAAACACAATCTTGTTTTTCACTGCATATAAATGAGGACCCAGTGTCTCTCTCCTCTCCTGACCTGTCAGACAAAGCCTGAGGCAGATCTGGAAATCTACTTGCTTGGGGATGTTTCTTCATCCTAAGTAGCTTCTCTTGCTTATCTGCTGAGTGATCAAACGGAGGTTGTTGATTTATTACCCCTTCCGCTTGATACATGGGCTGCTGTTTATCCTGGGTACCGCGCTCTGCTCTCAGAGCTCTTCTCTAATGCCAGCACATTAACAGGGAGGGAGCTGCTCTGCAGTGCAATTAAAGGGAGCGTGACATTCCTGGATGTTTTCCTTCCCCAGACCCAAAGGCTCCAGGTTTCCCCGGGCTCCGCGGCACAAACAGCACTTCACTTTCCACCAGCGATCCCCAGCTATTTCCCCTTCTCCTGGTAGCAGTTATCTTCCCTTCCTCGCTTCTGGAGTGATGAGGTTAATGTTAAATAAAGTGGGAAGGAAGAAGTCCGCTCATGAAACTCTCTTCCATGCCAACACCGAGGAGTCTGCAAGCTGAGCCAGCCCTCAGCAGCAAACACAAACCTTGGATCGTGTGGATGGGGGCAGCAAATGTTGCAGCCTGGGGCTGAAAACAGCCTTTAGGTGAAAATTAATCCATCCCAGCTGGGTACTGGGGGAGGCTCTGATTAGAAGAGCAAAAATTGATGCCCAACTTACAAGTAAAAGCAGAAAGTGGATGTAAAAAACTGAACATGAAGTGTCTGTATGACACTCCCATACACCAGCCGAATGAAAACCTCACCATTTTCCACCCTGCCTTTTTTTTTTTCCCTTGCTGCAGCAGCCCCTCTCTGAGTGAATTACTCTGGCAGATTCCCTTCCCAGTCTCTTAAGCTATAAAGGGTCTTTTTGTAAAGCTAATATCCTCCTGCAGCGTTTATCTAACAGGTAAGTTGGGAAACAACCCAGCAGAAACAGGTTGTATTTCCTCCACCATCAAGACGGCCATGTTCTCATTTTTTTTTCCCCACAGCACATGAAAGGTGACTTAGAGAATACTTAAGTGTACAGCGACTTCGCACGGGGGTCTGCTGGGATGTAAAAGAAGCTTGAGGCCTTCTTCCCCAACCAGGAGGGCACAGGTGAGTGTTTTGTTATTTTGTGTCTGAGGAATCTGAAGAATGCCTGATCATCTCAGGGTTTTTTGTATTCCTCATTTAAAAAACACTAGAGAAATCAGTGTAGAAATGACTTGCTTTCTCACTTAATCGTATTTTCAACAGCATGTTAAGTCCTAGCCCTGCCAAGAGCTACAGTGCTGCTATCCCTGGGATCGAGGACTGAATTTGCAGCATGAGAATAACCAGGTAAGACGACGTCAGAAAAAGAGCAGGAAAATCCTGAAGCTCTCTTGCTTTGCAGGTCATTTTACAGAAGGGCACCGGGAAATGAAGGGACTAAGGTGCTGCTGGAGGGAGGTTTGCCCAGGCTGGGAGCTCCCGTCTGCTGGCCAGACCTCCCTCCAGCACCGCTTTCCCCGGCCCCCCGGGCAGGGCTGCTGGGGGGGGACTTGTGCTCAGGCTGCCAGAAGCTTGTTTTAGCTAGAAAAAGTTCTTTCTTGGTTTTAGATGTGTGGATTTCTAGACAGATACCAGGGTGCAACTTTGAATGAAACGGGGTACAGGGTGTTCAAGTGCCCCAGCAGGAGCCGGCGCGCAGCCCGACGCAGGAGAGCTGGGCAGGCCGGTGCCTGTGACGCTGGCCTGGGGACAAAGCCCAGTCTCAGAAAAGCCTGGTTATCTGTCCTGTTGTGCGGCCCTCTTAGAAACTGGGTGATTCTCCATCTTGGAGGGAAAAAATCAAACGTAGCTGCTCTCCTAACACATGGGAAACCAGGTGGTGGGTCAGGGGGAAGAACAGCAGTTTATTTGCGACATGGCTGCACCAGAGCTGTTGCTGGAGGCACGAAGCAGGGGCACAGATGAGTGTCCGAACACGCGACACGGATGCAGTTTTCCTCCCGTTCCTGTAGTTCAGCCTGTCCCTGGGAAGGTGTTTGTGGCCGCAGTGGTGATGCCACTACCTGCACCCCCACTTCCCAAAATCTCCGCCAGCACCGCTCGCCCGGCCGCTGCGCACAGTTTCTTCCTGAAATTTAGGGCACCAAAAAAAAAAAAATCTTCTTTCCAATTAAGTGGCAGAGGCACCACAGCTGTTCCTTGGGGCTGTCTGCGAGCTGGAACAAGTCCCATCTTCACAACCAGCTCATGGCACTTGTCCGCCCGCCACGTCCCCGAGCGCAGACCCTTGGCAAGCGTGGTCCCAGGCAGCCTGACCCCACGTAACTGTTTGCCCCATGGCAGCAGGGGCATGAAACAACTCTTTACAAAGCACAATTCCTGGTTACCGAAGGAAAAAAATGTTTGGGGCCAATCTAACAGGTACTGTAATGTAAAGGTGTGAGAATTTGACTTAAAAACATGCAATAGCAACTTTAATGCCCTTTTCTGGGGAAAGAACAGTAGAACACTAAAAATAAAAATATATTTATTGCCCACTCCCCTGCCCTTCATCTGCAGGAAGACGGCAACAAGAGTTCAGATGGCTGAAAGGACTGACTGAAAGATTAACAGAGCTGATTATATACATATATGCTCAGAACCTGGCAGGTATGGCGGGGGGGGGGCGGTGTGCACTGAAGGGATGGGGTTAGGCGCAGTCTGGGACGGGGAGCTGCTACTGAAGGGTGCAACCAGCGCTGCTGGGATGAGATGGGGAGGAATGACAAAACGCTGGCTGAGGGCCAGGAGACTCTGACTGCGAGATCGATAACTCTGTTTCAGATGTAAAGAGTGTTTGGTGAACACAGCAAGGAAAGGGGTCTCAACAGGCAAATCATTAGATTTATTTTGCTGATCCTAAAATGGCAGTAATGAGGTGAAGCAGCAGCAAACATACACAGAGGTTGTACGTTGAGCTCCATACGCAGAGGAGGGGGATCCTGTATGGGCAGATGTGGCCAAATTGTTCTTTCTCCCCCAAAAGAAGAGTGTGTCTTGTGGGCAGAGGAGGTTGGTGGGGTGCTACAAGGTCTGGCCGTCCTTGCGGCTGAGACGGTTTCTCCTTCCCTGTCCTTCCCATATTTCTTTGATCACAGAGCTTGTCTCCTGCTGTGGTCCGGACACCGAGGCTCTCCCAGCGCACGGAGAGGCTGTGCACTGCAAACTCGGGCACTAACACATTTGCAGCAGCCAAAAGGGACTCGATGGCAGGTAGCCTGGATCAATGATGTTCAGCTGTCCAGGTTAATGGTTTTTTTTTGTGAAATCTTTGAGTAACGGATGCTCATGAGCCAAAGGACGACTTGACTTCAGTGATGTGTTTGGGGATGGGTGGGAGCCAGAGAGAGGGGCTAAAAGGTGTTGGCAGAGTCCTGCAGCCAGAATGGAGGATGAGATGAAGCCAACAGCCTGGGGTGTGGGAGGGTTTGCCTGGCCCCACTTGCAGCATGCATAGCACTTGTCAGCCCCGAAGTGATTTGAGGAGCCCCAAAATTCACATGCACAGCATACGAAACAGCCAGAGGAGGAGATTATTTTCCATGAGGTGTTAAATAATAGCTGTTGCTTCTGTCATGCCCAACTGCGTTTCAGAGCAGAGCCGTTCACTGCAGGGGCTGTTAATTCCTTATCGCCAGTGGTTAAGGCTGCAAGGTGGGGTCACCACCCTCTGCTAGAAACCAGCCTGCATGGCCGTCAGTGCCTCTGGATGCTTACACACCACTGGGGTGGTGTTTGCCACCCCTGGCTGCGTTCCTCCTACACCTCTACCGGGCCCCCAGCAGCAGTTGTGGCTTCCTACTGCCCTAAAGAAATGAAATTTCATCTAAATGAAATTAGAGGTTTGGATGGAGACCAGGCACTGCAGATGTGCAGTGAAGATATTACCATCTGTACTCGGAAGCTTGCAATGTCATCTGATAGCTCACCCATTGTCACAGAAACCTGCGCCAAAATTTTAGATTTTCTTTCCGTTCCAACAAAATTTCCAGCTTTTGTAGTGATGAAGGGGATGGGGCGGGGAAGCGTGATGAAGGGGATGGGGCGGGGAAGCATCCCTCAAAAGCGTGAACTGGGCTGTGGAATGGGGAGCTGTTTCCATGGACGTTAACTCGTGTGTCTAGGGAATAAGTAGGGATGTGTAGCATTTTTTCCTTTGGGTGTGGCTTTCTAGAGAAGGGAAGGTGGCAGGGAGAAAGGCTTAGCCCTCGTGGTTGTGGTGTGAGCTCCTGCCGTGGTTATATGGCTGCAGTTTGCTCCTCTTTGGGCCCCTATTTAGTTCAAAGCTACATCCACTCCACTTCCAGTGGCACATGCTAATATTAACACATAACAAATATTAATGATATTTATGTAAAGTGAAAAGCTGAGGTAAACAGTACACGGACAATTTATTTCATTTATTTTACAGCTTTGGCCTTCCCCCACGTATTTCATCCCACCTGCCTTTTGCCTGCTAGTCAACGTAACACAGCAGTAGAGCAGGGGAGGGCTTCCTTCCTTCTCTGGTCCCTCTGCCCAAGTTATTGGATGGCTGGTATGCTCTTGAACTAGTGAATTATTTAAGGTTTGCTATCTCATGGCCTTCTGGCATAAGAAACTCGGCTTCTAATCATGTGTCCTATTTTCTAATGCAATTACTTTATTTCAATATTTATTCCTTCTAGGATACATTGCTCTTTCCTTGCCTTTGATTACTTTTTCAATCGTGTGGATAGGGTACCGCTCAATATAGAGCCCATGTGTGCATGTCTTATATATGCTTGGGCAGTTAGAACTGGAAAACTGTGGACTGCTCTGCAAAATGTCCTAAAAGGTCCATAGATCAGCCTGACATCTAGATTATTTTCAACTCATTCTACCCTGTGATATTGATGACCCTGTCAGTAAGAGCTGCGGCTGCTCCGTCCAGTGTTTCTGCGGAGTCTCGTGGTCAGCGCTCCTGTTCCTTTAGGACATCTGAAACCAAGTGTTAGCGGAGAAGCTGTCATACTGTTCTTACTTGATGCATCAACATGAAAACTGCTGCTGGTTATATCTGTAGGGGCAAACTCAGGACACCAAGAGCCTCTAAGAAGTTTGTTATGAAACTGCTGACAGAATGGGTCAGTGTCAGTTGTGGGCAGGAGCTGAGAGGTCGCAAGAAGCTGTGTTGGCTGGCCCGGGGACACTGGTTTCTGCGGATGTCTCTGAGGGTGGACAATGAATGCACAGGGGTCTGGCTCTGCCGCCGGGCAGCCATGTGCAGTCTGGGCTGAGCCAAAGACCTCTTGTGCATTTCAGCGAGTGCTCCACGTGCTGCAGTTGCTGTCTGCGTGGCTGTGGCACCCTGGATGCCCATCAGAAATGTGTGACCGTAGAGGGGAAGGTGTTCCCACTTGCCTTCCTGCTGGTCCCCATCCTCTGCTCAGCCCTGCGACGCTCGAGCACCTGGGCAGAGCTGTGCGCCGCCGGGCTCCTCGCCTCGGACAGATCCGGGTCCTCCTCTGCAGAGCGGGTGGAAGGTGGATGCGCAGGCTCCAACAGGACCGAGAGCTGGGGACGCAGCCCTCCGGGATGCGGCAGCCGTGGGTTTATGTCCACTCAGGCGAGGTGAGGACGTGGGTTTCCATATCCCTGGTGACTGTTGTGCTGTCCCGTGGGAGAGCACGGCCGCCTCCTCAAACCACAGCAGCCACGGTTTAATGTGGCACAGGTACTCTTGGGCCTTCTCTGAAAATAACTCTCTTGGCTCTTAGCCCTCCCTCCCTGCTCCCTGAATAACACATTGAAGACAGGCTCAGCAAAGCTCCCGTCCCGGCTGGATGCTGCCTTGGGCAGAGCGCTGGTGGGTAGCCGGTGTGCGACAGCAGGGAGCTGTGGAGTCCCGGAGCCGTCTCCCAGCACACAGGGCACAGCCATGACACGCGAGTCATCCCAGATTTGGCCCGGGCAGGGGGGACAGCCTGCCCCACGGCGGCAGCCATCTTGCCAGCAGGCCCCGCCACCCCGCAGAGCAAGGGGTGGGGGGGGTGGGGGGCCGGGCACCCCACGGAGCCGCTCGCTTTCGCCGCCCCGGCTGCTGAGAGGGTGCCCCGGGCAGAGCCAGCGCCGGCCTGGCCCGGGAAGGGCCGTAGGGACCCCGGGGCCTGACCCGCCGCCATGGCGGCTTCGCTTTCCGCAGGAGTTTGGCCCGGCCGCTGCGCCGTAGGGGGGGTTGCCATAGAGACGAGCGGCCCGGCCTAGTGCGGCGGCGGCGGCGGGGGCAGGCGGAGGCCCGCGGGCTCCCCCGGCCATGTCGTTCCGCGACCTCAGGAGTGAGGAGCCGCGCTCAGGGGCGCGGGGCGAGCGGGGTCTGGGGCGGGGGGACGGGACGGGCGGGGAGGTGGCAGCCCCCGGGCTCGGCCCCCCCTGAGGCATTTCCCCCCTCCCCGGGCTGCCGCGGCTCGCTGGGGCCTGCAGCTCCGGCCGCGCCGGGTGCCTCAGCAGCCGAGCGGGTCCCGCTTTTCCCTCAAGTTTTGCCCTGTGGTTTCCACTTTAGAGATGCAGGAGGGCAGCGCAGGCGGGTGAGGGGCGCTCGGGGTCCAAGCGGTGCCTCAGACGAGGGCTGCGGGAAAGCCTGCTGCGGGGTCGGGGCCTTTCTTTAAATTGACTGGCAGGCTGCGCTTCAACAGGGCATGGGAAACGTGGAGGACTGGGACAGCACAGCCTCTGCATGGTGGCGGTCACCGCAGTCCGTCGTTCGCTTCATTTAAACGGTGTGGTTCGTAGAGAGGAACTGTCTTAGCAGCGTTTCTGCCCAGTGCAGCCCTTGTTAAAAAGTCGCCTTTTTACTCAGGCGTGTTTTCCATTGAAATGACATTATTTTTTTTAAATCACCCATTCAGGATTTTTTTTTTTAACCGTACTTTGAACAGGGCATACCTAGTGGTAAATCAACAGCATGCTGTGGGAACCGGAGTTCTTGGTAACGCCCGTGTTGGATATGTAAGAAGGAATCCCTGCTCTTGCTTGTTTTTCAGATTTTACTGAGATGATGAGGGCACTGGGGTATCCCCGGCTCATATCCATGGAGAATTTCCATACCCCAAACTTCATGCTTGTTTCCGAAGTGCTTCTCTGGCTAGTGAAAAGGTTGGTGATCAGGCTAACAAATGCTGGGGCTGATGCTGGGAGGTGCTAGGTATGCCCAGAGCTGATGTTTTGGTGTGAAAGTGTATTAAGAAGTTTAAAGAGGAACATAATGATATTTAGTCATTCTTTGAGATCAGCTGTTCTAAATATCAGATACAAAATGTGGTAAAGTTTGCAGGTTTTTAGTTTAATTATATAACCAAAGAAAATTTAAAAAGTGCTTTCATAGCTGGAGTAGAAAATAACACTTGCTCCTGGCAGAGATTGCATCCTGAAGGTGGACATACTTATTCAAAAGTAGCTGTATCTCTTTGACATATTCTACAAACTGCGTTACCATTCTGCCTGTATCTGAACTTGTACCCCAAACAGGGCGATACATGGTGAGAACTTACAAGATACAGTTAGTTCTTACCTTGTTGCTACAATTGTTATTGGTTCAACCTGGTATGGTCTAGCATCCATGCCATGTTTAAAAAAAAAATAAAATGATACAGTACTAATCTACCACTATCCAGTTGTAGTTTTACACTCACTTAACCCATTGACAGACTTAGGTTAAATATTTATGAAACTCAGGGTGCTAATCAAATTATACATAATCTTCTTTCTCCCATGTAAGTGAAAAAATAAACTAAGTTTTTTAAGCTACTCATAAGGTCAAATATTACAATTGAAAATATGACAGTGACCCATTTCCCTGACTGCTGGCCTGGATTCATAATTAGTATCCATTAAGTTTAGTTACCCAGCTGTTAGAAATTTTCTGAATACTGTTGCAATTGTAATAAAACAGGGAAATGCTTACGCCCATTCAAAATTACTTGGATTAAGTTACCTAAATGTTGTTTAAAATACTGCCATTACACTGAAGATCTAAATTACTGGTTGTTTTCAACTCGTGTAAAAACATAAATCAGTGTCCCTGTAGCAGTAAAATAACAGAGCAATTGCAAGAAAACAAAAATACTGTTTTAAAAATATGTTTCTCTAATGGACCTGAATGCTTTTAAAAGCTTGAACTTCTGCGTTATAAGATTACTGGGAACCCTACGCCTAATAGTGAAGTGCTTCACTTTCAGACCAGATAGCAACTGAACAGTGGCATCCTTTACTCTTATGGGTCAGAGTTATACTTGACACAGGCAGACAACTTTTCCAGCTTCCAGAAGCCTTTTAATTACACTTTAAAGCAGAGAGGCTTCTTTGCACATGCCTTGCTCATAATTTCAAACGTGATTTGAAAGCGAAGATGCTTTTTTTTTTTTTTCCTGCCTGTCCGAATGCTGAAAATCTCAAAGGCTTTTATGAGACTGGGAATTTACTTTTTTTTTTTCCTTCTATAGGTTGGTGGCTTCTAGAAGCTTCTGCATTTTACTAGTGGTTTTTTTAAGCATTTCACAATCTTTCAATTTGCTTTTTCATAAGTTTTGTTTACTTGTGAAAGTAGTATGTTTGAAATGATGTCTGAGGGTGAACTTTTCTTGTGTTTTTGAGAGAGTGGAAAAGTGTCATAACATTTTAAAGGGACGAGATGGCTGTTTTTGTTATTAGCAACAACAGTAATCTAATACAAGTCATTTTAACGTACCACCAGAAAGGCCGAGGGTATTAACTCGGTCATATGCTTGGTGTTTTAAATTGTGAAACCACACATGATTACGTTTAGTTTGATTTATATAAGCAGCTTGTGATGTAAGTAGTAAATTACTTCTGAAAATAAGTATTTCACAGACTCGATTGAGCCAGCTGAATTTTGCTCCTTTGCGAAACTGACTGAAAAGATGTATTCAGGAGCCCACAGTAACAATTCCTTCTGGAGAAGTGTCTCAGGTTTTACAGCTTTTGCAGTTTGTACGCAAACCTGTCGTACGCATTCCAGGGTCTGGTTACCCCAGTCTGCGGTAGGAGCTGAAGATTTATTTTCCAGTCTCGTACGTGCTTGTTTAGTTTGATTTTTGCCTCCCAAATGAGCCAGTCTCTTTAATATAGCACACGTATTTCTTGTCAGAATCTACATGTGCTTCTTCCCACAGGTATGAACCTCAGACTGATATTCCTCCTGATGTGGAGACAGAACAGGACCGGGTTTTCTTCATTAAGGCCGTGGCTCAGTTCATGGTAAGCCTGCCTAAGGAGTTGTGCTTAAGCTCATTGAAATACCGGTTCCATATTAGCTTTAATGCTTTCTCTTTTAACGCCTTACGATTTCCTTGCAATGGGGGGCTGAGTATGTATTGTATTCTTGTGCTGTTATAAACTTGAACAGGCCAGGGCCTGCTGTTACTGAAATCAAGTAGTTGTGTACATCTCTTTGCAGGCTTGGGATCTAAACATCTAACACTAAAACAGTATTCATCCTTACCACTTCATGTCTATAAAAAGGTAATGGTGGAAGATACTGCTGTAGATATGAAGTTTTTTGAAGCCATTTAAATGGGTTCAGGAGAGATCCCATCATATTTATTGCTAACTTTGGATGCCTGATTCTTTTGTATGCTTGAATAGTCAACATTTCTGATGTTTTCATTATGATATAGAATCATATATTGGTATTCTGTTGTATGAGCTTTCTCACTTACTGGATCGAGCCATATTTTTCTCAGATCAAATCTTTTATCACATTATGCATGAGCATACTTAATTGGGCCATCAACTTTTTAGTCTCGTGGAATAAAATAACATTGTCCTTCATATCGTTCTCATTATTTTGATGCAGCATGAGCCTTTGCTGTTATGACACACTTACACAGCAGTCTTAATCAGGTGGAAAAAACTTAATGGGGTTGTGGGTTGGTCTGGAAGCAGTGGAAGTCTTTATGCCAATACCAAAGATTAATTTCTTACAACACTCCTTTGAATTTTTCAAATATGTTAAAATGACATTATAACCAAGCCAGCTTTTCCCTTCTGATTTGTGATGATGTCCACCATAAAATTTCTGAATTCTTAATTTTAGTATGTTCCGAGCATGATACACTTCTGTACATACCAGAATGCACTTTTGAGCCCTGGAGCATCATAAGATGTAGTGAACGGACCTATTTTGTTTGGAGGGATTTCCCCGCTCCAAGTCAGGCATATTTTAAAACGACAAGTATGGAAGCGGTAATAATGTTATGCATACATTTCCTTTTAATAGCTGATTTCATGTAAGAAATCCCAAGGGTTTTGAAGAATTACGTAATATGATTCAGAAAATGAAATGCATGGAAATTTCTTTAATCATCCTGTACTTGGTCTCAGTTAATATTACAAGATAATATGGGGATTATGCTAGTTTTTCAGCATTTTCGGAATAAGAAAAGCTTGTAGACATTTCCTTAATAATTCACTGTCCATGGAATCCACAGTTATCTTCTCCAGTAGCTAATAGCTTTATGCATCCATAGCCAGGTGTGAGACTTGATGGAGATAGATTTGTCTCAGAAGAGAATATCAGGGTAGATTAATCATCATGAAATATAACTAGAGTATTGCTGTCCTTTACTGAACAAGGAGTAAAGATGTGTTCGTTTTTTACAGAAATTATGTATTGCTCTGTGTTACTGGTAGTTTGAGAACTTACCAAATCTGTCCTTTTCAGACCCAGAAGTTCCTGAAGTGTCTGCAGGGTTGTCTTATGTGGTTTTTTAGTCATTTGCCCACCTAGAACTGCCCTAGTCTGTGTGGCTCAATACTTGGCTCTTACTCGAGCCCGCTTGGATCCAAGTGTGAGGTAGAGTGCAGCAAAAAAGCCCCTGATGAGTTTAGTCTCATAGAGCATTCACGAAAACATATTTAGCAAACCAAGGGACAAACTTTTTGCAAAAGGCAGACGTATTTGTTTTTTTAAAAAGTGATGGGAGAAGCAGTTGATGTGATGCCTGCTAATAATCTTCCTGAGTGCTTTCCAGGAAGTACTGTGTGTTCAATTCTGATTTCAGCCTGTGGAGATTTAGAGCCACTACTTCAGTACCCAGGAGACTATCCTAAGTATTAAACAAGACAGATGAGAGCAATCCTCATTTTTCTTATCGAGAATATGCCATCGTACAATGAAGAATGCAAAATGTTTGGGCTAGACAGGCTAAAGACCATGACTCTGCAACTGAAGGCCCGGAGCACTCAGCTGGGAGTTCTGGTTCTTCCCCGGGCTGTTTTTGCATTTCCATCCCACTGTCAAAATTTGGCTCTGTGATAATAATAAAGCAGATTTTAAAGTAAAGCAAACTTTCTGGCTGTCAATGCCGTTCTTGAAGTATATTTCTATTTCTCTTTTCTATTGCATTGTAATACTCTGATCTTCAGAATAGATGGAGATGATTTTTAATGATATTTTAAAATCGTTTAGGGTTGTTATAAAATAGGTCTCAAGCTTTCCAAACATGAAGTTACCTTCTTGAGTAAGCAGTGCCATTAGGGCAATCTGAAAAATATATGTACTTGTCAGTGTGTTTCTTCCCTCTCTTTTAAGTAGTCTTTGAGTGAAAAACCTTTTTTTTAATCCTTTTACTAAACACTGATTTTTCTCTCTTGGGGTTGAATGGAACGGAAATTGCCATCCCTGTCTATATCAACAACCTTTATGATGTGGTGTGTTAGTCTTCTTTGTGTAAGGCATGTTTAACAGATTCTGTCGATTTAAAGACCTGCTTCTCTTAAAATGTAATACCTACAGTTTCTACGATTACTTTTTTAGATTCCTCCTACTGAAAGGGAAGGAAGGAGAATGTATCTAGCTTTCCACTTTGTGTATTGGCTCATTTGAGGTCACGCTGGTCAAAATTTTCAGAAGCGATTAGGGTTTTTGTACAAGTCTCGTATTCCCCCAGCCTAGGGTGTACAACATCAGTAACCTGTTCTGGAAGTTTTGACCTCGCTTTTCAGCCGAGTTCCTGCTGGCAGGAAGCAGATGTAGAGTCAGTTTCCTCTGGTGGGTTGAAATTTTGGGACGAGAGAGGCAAGAGGTAAACATTTCTTGGAAATGGGAATGTGACTGTAAAGTCACAGTTTGACAAGACGCGTACGAAGAAACGTGGGCCAACAACTATTTGCTTTGTTTCCATTGTTCTTTGAAGCGTTGGAGCTAAATCCGTGGTGTGAGATGTGGTCCTTTCTCTCTTCAGTTTCACGGGAAACTTTCCTGCAGCCGATTACTCAGTGAAGCTCAGTGCAGAGTGGGCAAAACTTGTACCAACGATTTTAGTGTTTGCGTCTCTTGCTGCAGATTGAAGGTCTTGCACGGTCAGAGCCCTAGGGGGGTGTGAATTGCTTACGGTAATACTGTAATACCAAAGTTGTGTAATACCACGAGGGAATCGTGGATAGATTCTTTCTGCCACACAGTATTCCCAAAGGATAAACATTTTAGCAGAAGTTTCATCTTAAAAAGTTACTGAAAAGAAGATTTGAAGTCATTTGGATGCTTAGTTTTTGTATCCATAACTGGTGATCAGTTTTTGTTTTCTTGCTTGTTGAGTCGTACCATCAGGAAGACTGCCTCAAAGTTTTACCTGAAGTTTACCTGAAGTGTTGGCTCCTTGTGACTATTCATGTATAGTATCATCTTGTCAGGAATTTAAACAGCATTTGTGTCCTTTCTGTGGCAGATGTATCATTTCTATTATGCTCTTTTTTCACCTGTATTATTTTGAAGTATAAAAAGATAATATTATAATTTTTAATGTTTTTTTTTTCCTTACTGGTCTGCCTGTACTTTTCAGAGATGGAAGACAAGGGAATAAAATCACTAATATCATAGCAGGGTAAAATTTGAGAGAAACAATAAAATATTCTGAAGGTACTGCTGGAAGAGAAGACAGTTGAGTTAGGATAATTGATCTTATTTTTGTAACTCATTAAAGGTGAAATTTACCCCTCTGCAGCATCATCACAAGACCTGGGCAGCACTTATATTCCACTTAAACTTAATTTGAATTTAAGTGGTGCACAGGGTTTTTGCTGATCTTCATGCAGGGAAGAATTAATGGATAGTATGATTTTTTTTCATTCTGGCAATTATCTGCAAATGTTCTGACATGCAGAAAGGTCACACGTTTTGGAAAAATTTCTTCTAGAAACATCAGCAATACGGTGAGGCAAACTTGAGTTTCCAAACACAAAGATTTATTTCTGTAAAGCAGAGCATGGTGCCCCCAAAAAGAGCTTTTGAGTGAAGTGTGAAGAGGTAAATGAGGATTTTGTTCTTTGTGATGCGATGAATTCATTCTTTCTTCCCAAAGGCTACCAAAGCTCACATAAAGCTCAACACTAAGAAGCTTTACCAGGCAGATGGCTATGCAGTGAAGGAACTGCTAAAGGTCACTTCTGTGCTTTATGGTGCTATGAATACCAAGGGAGTGGAACATGCAGATGTGAGTGAGGAAGACAGCAGCAAGTTCAAGTTTGATCTTGGCTCAAAAGTAAGGAAAACTCCTACTCTTATTTTGGGCAGCGCTTTTGTGTTAACTTACGAAAACCAAATCCATTTTCTATCTGAAACTTGAGTAGAGAATGTTCTCGCAAGGGAGTGGGTATGGTTTTAACTCATACTCTCTGTAGTTGAGGTTATATGCTATGATTTGTTTTAATACAGGGCAACAGTGGCACAAAATTGGTTATCTTTGGTTTGGACTGCTGTTGAAATCATAGAAATATTGGAGTAGGCTGGAATAAAGACTATTTTCTATGTACTAACCTTTTTGCAACAGGAGGAGTTTGCAAAATACTGACTGAAAGTTGGTTTTCAGTCCGTTTGCATAGAAGGAAAGGGAAATCTTCGTGTTACCCTAACAGACATCAAAGCTGTTCAAGCCCTTAAAATAAATGCCATCTCTAGATATTAAAAGAAAACAAAACCAAACCAAAAAAAACCCCAAAACCCCAACATTTTAAGTAAGAGGAATTCCTGTTACTGCTTTTTGTTAGTTTTAGCACCTCTTCTATATTCTAATATTTTTAGTCTTTGTTTCTTTTATAGCTCTGCTATGTCATGCTTGCTTGTTGGGCAGTAATACTATCATTCTTGAAAAAATGGCAGAACCACAGGCAATTTTTCCTCTAAGTCTGGTGCGTGTCTCTGAAGAAAGCACCTGAAGAAATAATGAGAAAACACTTTTAGATGATCAATATTCATTACCTATGCAATGTGCTAGTCGCATACCTTTTGGTATATATACTTTTTACTTTTGCATATGAAAAAGGTGATATTTCCCTTTGCCCTGGGCAGCACGTGAACCAACAACTGGCCGAGTCAGTTTTGAGGAGGCTTTTTTTGTTGGTGGTGGTGGCGTAAAGAAGCCTATGTCTAAATGGTGCCTCATCTAGACCATTTTAAAACCAAGAGACAGGCTCACTCTGATTCCAGTGGACAGCTTCTTCAATACTATAGTAGAGTTTTGGCCGCTGTGCTGACCCCCTATGCAATTTTAACCTAAAAAGGGGAAAAATCTGTCATGGATTTTCTTCGTGATATTGAGGATTCTCTTTTGCTATTCGGTGTTGTTGCTGTGTTTCCAGATTGCCGACTTGAAGGCAGCTAGACAGCTTGCTTCCGAAATCACCTCCAAAGGAGCAAGTCTGTATGAC
The DNA here is from genome assembly GCA_034782735.1 of Sagittarius serpentarius. Lineage (NCBI taxonomy): Eukaryota > Metazoa > Chordata > Aves > Accipitriformes > Sagittariidae > Sagittarius > Sagittarius serpentarius. The sequence continues at coordinate 2,600,733 of JAVKLA010000061.1, forward strand.
TTACTTGGCAAAGAAGTTGAACTAAGAGTAAGTATGAACTGGGGAGTGTATAAGAAGTTGTGTTCACTGGGTGCTGCAAAGGAAAAAGGTGAAAAAAGTGTCAGTCGTTCTTTCTAACGGCTGCATCTAAAATGAATATTCTTTGAGTTTGAAGGAATGGGTCTGAAAGTTTGCCTTTCCTTCCCACTCATATTCATCCTTGGATTGCAGTAAGCCTGAGAGAACAGTTTGGCATTTTCCTTTTAGCAGGGAAGTGAAATACTCTCTGCAGAACTGTTTGAAAATATTAACTTCATATGCATGTTTTAGTGGTGGGGATAGACATATTCTGAAAGATAAATGATTAATGCCATTAGCTTTCCAAGTGTAAGGGTCGTTATTTCTGTTACAGTAATTGAAGGCCTCGCAAGCCTGCAGGGAACATATTCTTCAGCTTAGTTGTAAAATCACAAGCTGTTGCATGAAGTCATGGAAGTGTCCTGAAACACTGCCAATAAGTCTTTCAGTTGTTTTCTTAAATGCATTTATCTGCGATGCTGGAGGTTATTCATTTTCTGACAACAGACACTTAAAGAAGGGAAACCTGAATATTCTAGTGCTGGTTTTGGTAATCTTCAGGTTTGCAATATCTGAGCTGTAGGAAGTGCACCCTGTAAGAGCCGTAGACTGTGTGCCTTGACGGTTAATGCTCCTTGATCCTTGTTTGATGGAATACAAGTGTTTCAAAGGGTAGGTGATAAACAGGGCAGATTATCTGTGGAATACTGCCTTTTCTGCTAGATACGTAAGTCAGCATGATATGCAGCAGTGTGAAAGGCATATTTCAGAAGGGAGAGAGAAGTGATAAGCCAGTGTAATTCAACATAGGCAATTGTCACAAACCCGTTAATCAGTCACTTCTCATATTGCATTCTTTGCTTAATTTCTTGGCTTTGAAATAGTTTTTGCACAAATGCTTCAGAGCATTAAACCCTTTTTTCTCTGTACAGTATCCCTAAGACCTCCACTTAAAAGTCAAGTATAGGTCAGTATAAGGCAACGTTTTTAAAAAAGTGCTCAAGCATTGGTTTGAAATTGGGCATTGTTTAATCACATTAAATCAAGGCTTTTAGGAGTCCAGCTGACTTCAGAACTGGGCCCTAGAAAAGGGACTAGCACAAGTGCAGAGGGCTGAAAGCATGAAATGAAAAATCAAGAGCTGAGTAAGTGCTTCAGTGCAGCCACTTCTCATTGGGCCCATTAAGAAATCTTCAATGGAAGACCATTTAAAGGTGCAATCTCTAAAATGGCGGTATTTCCTATATACTGTAGCGAGTGCCTGTTTCTCGTGGCATAATGACCGAGTGCACAAGATGAGGCTAACCTTATACAGGTACGTGGTTTATATTTTGCAAAAAGGTTTGACAGATTGAACTTGTGGTCTTTTAAGAAATCCTATCTTAGGAAAGATGATTCTGTCTCATTAGCTCTAAGTTTGTATCCTAAAAGCACAAAGTGACACTATGACAGCACAGTGAGAACCTCCAGAGAGCAGCAGAAGAGACTTTCATGCTCTGTTCCTTATCATTTGTGACCGGTTCCAGCTTTCTTCAGTGACCTGCTAAACCTGAGGAACCCATTTTTGGCTTGTATGTTAAATGCAAAATTTGGTACATAAGCGCGTGACAAGTACAAGACTTGAGCCTGTAGCAAAGCAAGTAGGTTTCAGGGTGAAAGCCATGAGGCTGCAGTAACCAGTTGTTCAGTGGAATTCGTCAAGTTTTCCTTTTTTAATTATAAGCACCCAAATCTGCCTTTCACTTAAAGTATGAAATTTGCTCACCAAATGAGAGGCTTAGAGCCAAATGCTGCTGTTTTCTTCCATCTGGTAAAGCCCACAGAAGTCAGTGGAGCTGCAGTTCTTTCTAGGTAGCCAGGGTTGAGGGCAGTAAGGAATTGCTCCTCTTCATTTCACAGATCTTCCCTGGATCCTTCACAGACTTGGTGAGGTGCTCAGAAGATCACGGGGGTGGCATCCTCTGCCTGCCCTTCCCACCCAGTTCCAGGGTGTTAATTCTGACTTTGTATGGGGAATTAGAGCTTTGTCTGTAGGTATTAAATTAGTTGCCATTAATCTAAGGTTACTTTTGTTATTTTTTAATGTGAATGTTATTGATTTCCATTACTTATTTTCTTTTGATGCTGCATGGCTAAGTAATGCGCATAATAAATTGCACTGGCAGAGGGATTGCGCTGTTAAAGGGCTGTAGGAGAGCAGAATGGTTTATTTTTTCCTTACATTTTGTGTCCTGAAACCTGTTGCTTTTACTAAAATGCATGGACAACTATGATACTGTTGTAATGAATTTGAAAACATGGTAGTTTTGTGTTCCTTGAACCTCTTTTTTTTTTTTTTTTTTTTTTTTTTTTTTTTTTGTCGCAGTCCATCCATTTCCAAATATTTAAATGAAGGTTCTTGCTACCTAGGCTTAAACGGATGATATATCTTGTTTCTATCCTAAGAGAAGACTGCTTCATTTTCCAGCAGCTATAAAAGAAATGCCAGCATTTGGCACTAATGGGTTGACTAGGTCTGTTCTCATAGTCACAACCTTTACTACTTTATTGGGGTTCTTTTTGCACATAATTTGTATTGAAACTCTGTAGAAAAGCCTTATACATTAGATAATTTTTATTGTCTCAAGTCAGGGAACACTTAAAGTGCTTTCTGAATGAAAACAAATTTCAGCTAGAGAAGAGTTTATTAATGGAATAGTTCTGTTGGATGTATTGTAGATACATATTGATCTAAATACATCTGTGTATTTATTGGGAAGAGTTTGAATGTGTGCTCATTTTCTTGGAAATATGGTACTGTGCCTTTCTGATGCCTTTATTTCCTGACTGAATATATAGTTCTTATGTATGTGTAAGCTACTTTCAAAGTTAATCTGTAATGTAAAAAACCCTTTAATTTAAGAACGTCGGAAGGAACAAAACCTACAGGTTTTCATTTGCTGAATTCAGACTATAATGCTGTTAGTTAAGATTTTTGCGGGGGTGGGGAAAAGAACAACTAAAAGCTATACTTTTCTCATCAAATGAAAATCCCAAATGTAAATTTTGGTTTAAAAAAGAAATCAGGATTTATATTTGAGAAAGAGGAGGAAGGCATTTCCTGATTAACAGTCCTAAGGCAGCAGAAAGCTTAAATGTGAAGAGAAGCCATTTGGTTCCCAACCCTGCAGATAGCTAAAGAGATTTCCTTTCCTGCTCTCAGCGGATCCCAACTTGTGCAGCGGGTTGTGGAGCACCAGGTGTGGAGGGGGAAAAGTACAGGTGATGAACGTGTGTTACTACGGCTGTGTCACCTGCACTGTCACGCAATTGTTAAATGGGAGCTTGGCCCAGTTAACTTTGGGGAGCAATTCAGCACTAAGGGGAAAAGGGATGAAAAGCCTTACTTGATCAGAGGATCTTTGGAGTTAAATGTTGAATTCCATTGAAGCTGTATTGTTTCTAGACCAGCTGTGGATGAGCACAGCATGAGTTATTGCTGTCCTGTGGCAGTCCAGTTGTGGAAATGCAGAATTTTTATTTTAAAATGCATTTAAACCTTACATTTCCAAGATAGTTTGCAGTTTCCAGTCTTACTGGTCCAAGTCTTAGAGCACAGAAATTGCAAAGTTGGAATTCACGGAGTGTAGTGGAGTTGATGAATGAATTTTGGTATGACACAGCGAGATCCCCAGCTGAAAAGCAAATTGTATGCACGGAGATGTATGTCTTTATCATCATTATTTCCTCTAGTGTCAGGGGACTTTCTCTGCACTGCGTTACTATGTAACCTTAATTTTCAGAATAATTACAACTAGCTTTGGAAGAGTAACTAGACGCTTTGAGTTCTGGTTTTCTTTAATGTGTGTTTTAGCTTTTTTTTTTTTTTTTTTTTTGGATGGGAAGGTGGAAGTTGATTTGGATTTGAGGTGGGGATGCAGCATTTTGTATGGATTTCTTTCTCTCTGTTCGTACACTGTACTAAATGCTTAGGATGATTAAAAGAAATAGAAGTAAAAAATACCAGTGCTGTGACTAAGCCCGCCAAGCTCAAAATCAAGAAAAGCAGCAAGAGAATTTGTCTCAGTACTCGGGCAAAATGCAGCATCACTTCACTAGGCATTCACTTTGGGTTTCGCACATGGTGGCTGCCTCTGGACCTACGCACCTAACTGCTGCAGTCTTGTAAATGGCCAAAAGATGTTAGAAAAGCCAGTGGTCCTCTGTACCCTATAACAGCTGGTGATCATGGGGAAAATGGCAAGATGAATCGTTGGGGGGAGGGAGGTGTGATGAGGAGATCCAAATAATTCTTCAGCACAAAATAAAGCAGTAATGACTTTCATCAGTTGAGGAAGGAGGCTCCTGAGTTTTCATACACTGAACATCTGAAATCCAAAAGGAAAAATTCACAGCTATTTATAACATCTCAGCGAAGCTGACTGAGTGACTGCCACCTTGCATCTGCCAGAGGTCCTGTGGACACAGTAGCAGGAGCCTGTCAAGAAGTTGCCTTGCTTAGACTTGCTGAATTAGATTAGATGCAGAAAGATAATGAAGCAAAAAAAATCCAGAGTAAAACTGCCTCTGTGCTGGTGGCAGGCATAAAGATTTCTGACCTTCTCAAGGTTGTTTTCATTTTATTTACCTCTTAATTAGCTCTAAGCCTTGTAAAACTGAAAAGAGATGAAAATAATCTTTTTTTTTTTTAATATACTTACCTTGTGCTGAAGACGGGCAATGCACCGGGTCTGTTTTCTAATACTCCTCTTGGCACTTACTCCATCTGTGACCTTGAACAAACTGTTTATTCCCTGTGTATCCTCTTGTGTAAATAAAGTAATTTCTGTAATTTTGTAAATTAAAGCTTTTAGCAGCCGGATAAAGTGTTTCCCAATCTATGGAGGATAAATTTCTAAGTAAGCACAGGATATTGCTATGAGTGCTATTGTTACGTATGCACACAGTATAAGCTTGTTCCAAAAGTAACGGAAATCATTGGGAATCTCTTTACTGACTTCAGTTTGTGAAACACTTGAATTAAACTCTTAGGAGAGCCAAAGGCACTTAGATCCAGCTGTGGAACTGAGATGGTATTGGTTACAACAAAAAGGATGCCGCGAAGGACATTTAACTTGGATCTCTTTATTCGCAGCTTTTTGATTGAAGAACCCTTCCTCCCTGCCTCCCCCGCTCACGCTGTTGCAGCTTGCCGCCTACTCTTTCTGTAGAGAGGTAGATCTGATTTGAGGGACGGCTGCATTATTCAGTACTCTTTGAAAGTTAACTACAAAAAATTATTTTATTTGTAACATTGGAAGCATTTTCCATCTGCCAAATGTTAGTTCTGGGTATGAGATACTGCCTTGGGGGAGGCTGATAAACTGATTTCTCTCATTTCCTGTGCTTTTGTTACAAAGTTGCCACATATGATTTCTAGTGGAAATTTGTAACTTGAAATGGCCAGAACTCTGGAGAATTACCTAGTTTGCTTCAGTTTTGTTGTTTTGTTTTTTTTTTTTTGAACTGTCCTGCTTCTAACCAAAGCCTAACCTATCAGTTTTGAGAGAGAGGGCTTATTGCAAAGTGGGAAGACAAATTTAAACTTTGCAACTGTAAGGTGTAGTTGATGGCACATTTCTCCTTGCAGTTTGGTGACCAGTTATGTCAGTACACTGATAATTTTGTCAGCTAGTGGGAAGATCTGAACTCTTACAGCTCAGTTCTAGACTGTTTTGAAAAACCGTTCTAGTTTGGCGGGGAAGGAAATCGCATTTGAACCATCTTTTGTATGCCACAGCATTTGTCAAAACCTGTATGAGTCTGCAAGAAGTTCCCCTTAATTGGGCTAAATCAGAAACGCTGTCTTCTGAATATCTGGTGAGATTTCGGTTGTTCATTATTCCTAGCCTTCCTTTGTGAGATGCAAAGTATAGCCATGTCAAAATTTTAATTACGTAAGAGGAAAATGTGCTGGCTTAAGCATAAAGACAGTGGTTTTAGCTATTTAAAATGCCTTTGTTCCTGCCCAGAGAGAGCCACTCGGTATTTCTGTTGCTGGAATACAACAGCCACTCCACTTACTGCTGGTTAAGCTTTGCTGAGAATGGAAACTCGAGCTATATGGCAATGTTTACTGAAGTCAAAGGCTTGGTGTGAATTAAAAGTTCAAACCATCTCTTTGGATGGTATGGCTGCATACACAATGGCTGCTCCTACCCTTGCTGCAACTGTGCGTGATGGCTTCATGTATCTTTGAGGTCTGAAAGATGCTGCTGAAAAATACACTCTTTTCTGTTGCTTTTTTTCTCTTAAGAAAATTGTAACCCTTCCTGAAGTTTTCTTATATGTTATCTATAAGGAAAGGAAATTCTATTTCTAATTTTGTTACAGAAGAATGTGGATAAAAGGAGAAACTGAAAAGATTTTTGCCTGACTGGGTGTCTTGCCTTTTTGATGACCCTGCTCTCTTTCCCTTTAAAAAACAAAAAGCAAGCTCCCACCTGTCCATGCTGCCCAAGGACATTTCTATCTGTTTATATTAGGAGATTCACTCACAAACCTGTTCTTGCTCTGTTAGAAGAGAGATGTTCCTTGTCATCTTGGAAGAGACATCGCAAGCCACCTCCTGGTTAAGGACCCATTAAGTGACACCCTGTAGTCCTGTGGACTAATCCAAACTTTACCAGTGCAGCGTGCCATGAAACCTTACGTGGAGTAAATTAAAGGTGACGTTTCTAAGGATGTGGGAAGATAACAGTTAGCATGTGCTGGGGTTTGTGAGCTGAGGGTAATTTGGTGGAGTCAGCTTTCGAACCAGAAGAGCGGTGAACCTGGAGGGGTGCGTAGGGAGGGAACAGAGCAGCGTAACTTCATGCCTGTCAGAAAGGTTTAAAGTTCCCTTTGTTGCCTCAGCAGTCTGTATGCCAGCATTTGTAAGAGGTTTCTTCTGTCATAAAGCATATGTTCAGACTACTTCTTATCTGGCTGGCAGGCGTTCTGATTCCTTTTGGTCTGCAGAAAAATTACGCTTTCCAGTTGGTTCTCTGTCTCAGATCTTCTTGTGACATGCTTTACCCACATCGGCATAGCCAGGGGGTTTCGGACAGTGTTTGATTGAGGGCTCTGCATTGCTGAGTAGGGAAATGTCTCTGTGGATTCCCTTTGAGGACTGCTGAGACGAGCATACAAGAAAGCAGCATAGCCTGGATGCAGCAAAATTCTCAATTATCTTGAGCTTTAATCTCTTGAGGAGGAAAATAGGCTGTTAGGAAGTATCAGATGCCTTCAGAAAGTCTGGGTTATTTTTAATGTCCCTCCTGTACCTTCCTGTTTATATATAATGATGCTTAATGATCCATTCCCTATATTGGCCAAATGTGATCACAGCGTGTGTTGGTAAACTCCCTGAGTAATAAACTCTTCCAAAGGAGAGCTTTACTGCCTGCATTGACAGCGGTAGTTGCAAAACCCCTGTTTGCGGGGAGTAGGGGAGGTAATGCTTCCTGGACTAAGACTGAAGGTAGCAGTGGCAGAGAGGAGGTAACTTTTGTATGCATCAGGCTTACGAACTCCTGAAAAACAAGGAAGGATTTAACCTGTGGTCAAAAAATGTTTGGTGCAAGACCAGCGTGTTAGAAAAAAGCTTTCATTTCTTGTTGTTATCACAAAAAACGGTGTTTAGAAACCTCTGCTAGACCTTGAGGACATCAATATATACGTATATTACACCACATTTATTGTGAGTTGTGTGCTGGTCATGCTTAATTCCTTGCCTTGGTTTGTCACTGCAGTTCAGAAGATATGTGCATCCATTTATCCATACATCAAGCATGCAGGAACCTGGTTTATCAGTTTTTGATGCATAAAGATGGAAGACCATTACCGGTTGGAAATACTTCACCGGGCATATTTGCAGAATGGTTTTTGCAATAGTGGCTCTTCATTATTAACTGAGTATAAAGCTCCTGGGGGAAAATTCTCAGTAAGGGAAGTGGTGGGCTGTATTTGCAGAGATGGTGGCATCCTCCTGCCCCCACTTTTTCTGGCTAGTAAGTATATTTGGCTTTCTGCATGACGACATTACTGTGCAGCAAAGGAGTGTGTGAATTTAGGATGGCTTCAGTGTTTCACATTAACACTGCAGCACCCAGGGGAACAGGGGTATCAACAGGGGTGTAGGGAAGTTTCAGACTAGATATAAGGAAGAAATCTTTTATGCTGAGGGTGGTGAAACACTGGCACAGGTTGCCCAGAGAGGTGGGAGATGCCCCATCCCTGGAGACTTTCCAGCTCAGGTTGGACGGGGCTCGGAGCAACCTGACGTAGTTGAAGATGTCCCTGCTTACCGCAGGGGGTTGGACTCGATGGCCTTTAAAGGTCCCTTCCAACCCAGAGCGTTCTATGATGCTATGAAGTTGAATGGATTACCTCTTGCACAGTAGTGTATTTGCTCAGCAAGGCAACGCAAAGTAGCGAGTGCACTCAAAATCTGCACCTTAGTTCACTTTGCAGGAACCTCCGCATACAGACAAGTGCTAGCATCACTGCTGCTACCTTGAGAGTCGGCTGACTTTCAGAGAAGCTCTTCAGGTTTCAGTGGAAGGCCAAGCAATAGTACAACTATTTCCCATTCTAGGTCTGACATTTAAGCTTAAGGAGCTGAGCTACAACTGGGTCCATGAAAGTGCTTCTAGATTTCGGAATGGACTCACAAGATTATCCTTCATATAAGGATTCCGAATCGGTTTGTAACAGCTTGCACATGACGGAAAGGTACAATGTACCTAGAAAGTGCTGTCTGCTGTTCCCAGTTTCTGCTAAGGTCAGAAGGTGCTGGGAGCCGTATCTTGACCCTCTGCCAGTACTTGGTCTGAGGAGCCCATATGGTACTTGACAACATACCAGTTCCTTCTGTAGTGTTTACTGCTAATTCGTGATGCTTTTGTCTTATCTTTTCAACAATTTTAATTGTCAGTATAGAATATTTTTTGTCTTATATTTGACATGCAAGTGGGCTGAAATCCAAACTTGCAGGAGCTTTTACCTGGTTTTGGTTTGGGGTTTTGTTGTTGTTGTTGAGTTGCTCTTTTTTTTTATTCAGGAAGATGACAAAGTTGTACTGTGCTGGTTTTTTAATCTGCAATACAGGTGCAATATAGGCATTTAGTCTCACTTCAGATGTCCGAGGGTGTGCAAGACATTTGAAGAGGGCTGGCAAGTACAATACAGACTTAGGACATACCTGGAAGATGACAGTGAGCACATTTGTTCAGGCAATGGAGTCGCCTGCATGTTACCATGTATTTCAGAGATTGTGTAAATACCCTAAAAGGTACTGAACTTTCAGTCAAAGATAGGTATTCCCTAACGATCCTGGAGGGGCAGAGAGATCCGTGTGTTTCCACATCCAGGAAACTTAAGGCTGCAGAGCTCTGTGGGACAGGTCTTTAGTGACAGGAAAGGAAAGTCCTGTGCTGCTTTTCTCCATTTTATATTTCAACCAGCCTTTTCACGTTTAGCTGGATGTTTGGCAGTGAAGCTGCAAGAAGGTTTGATAAGGTTACTGTCTCTATACTTGTATCCTACAGGATGCTTTTTTGCTGAGTGAGGCAGAACTCCTGGTTAGGTAAACCAGTTGCTTCGTTATCTTTTGGCAGAAAGAAGCTGTACTGCGACACTAAAGAGTGTTGTGAGAATAATGGTAGCTTGTGGTGCTGTGTCAGGCTGACTTCTTCACCAAAAGGTGGTTGCTGCAGCAGACGGCCAGAACCGCAGCCCATTGCCTCCTGGAGAAGGCTGGCTGCTGATCTGATTCCTGTGGACAGAACCTCGGGCTTCTGCTCTGACAATCTGCTGTGGCCTTCCCCCTCCCTGGTGTTTGACCCAGGGAACCATCCCTCAGCAGGGATGCAGGTTTGAGATGAGTAAATTCTTTAGACAGATGGAATTTTGAAGGCTTTAAGACCAGTGTTATTTCCCGAAATGACTGCAGTCATGCAAAAATGACAGTTTTGCTCTAAGGAAATTTATCTTCAATTTTGATGCCAAAACTGGTGCAATTTGGGCAGAACTGGCTTCACTGTTAACGTTCCATGTCCTGTGGGGAATGTCCTTTCAGGCTGTGCTCTGTTTTGCTTGACTGGGCAGCCAGCTAGTCTTTGATTAGAAATCTTTCTTCCTTTGTAATGAAATTCTCATTTCTGAAGAAAACAAAGTTTTCAAGTCTAAACTAACCAGCTAATTTGTTAGTACTTCCAATTGGTTTTGTCCAAAGTGAGATTCAAAACTTGAGGAATTAAAGTCTCAGCCCTTACATGCAGCATCAAATATTAGTCCAACCAGGGAGGATAAATAATGCCAGCAAATGGTGTCTGTTGTGTGCCTTCGTGTGTTTTTTTTTTTTTTTTTAGTAATTGTCAGCTTTAGTTCATAAAAAACAATTTTACACCTGGCTTCCCTGATTTTTAATTAGTATTTATCATGTAAAGCTATAGCCAGGGAGCTCTTGGACACTTTGAACAGGAAGCAGGTAAACAATCTGCTTGTTCATGAATACCTCTCTGGTTTTATGTATGTTTGTTTTCTCAAGTTGTAATTAACAGGCATAGTCCTAAATTGTTCTGCTTCTTACCTCCTCTTGCCTTGATAATTTTTTCTGTATTTTTCATCTCTCCTGAGAACCCTATTTTTAATGGTTAATTTAAAGGAAACCTCTTGTGTATTATAATGTGTATTCTGATTAGTACACCTAATTGCAAAGAGTACGTTACTTTAAAAGAAAATGAAGGAGGCCATATTTTTCAGCTCGGTTTCCTTTGCGCACTTTTTTTGAGCACAAGGAATTGTGAGTACAGCCAGTGGCAATGTAATACCTGGTATTTGGACAAATCTAGAAAATTGGTTTTGCCTTCAAGTATATGGCCAGTTGCAAGGTCTTTCCTGAAAAGACACATTAAAAATGTTTTCTCTTTGAGAATTTTCATAGGCTAACAGGAAATGGCCCAGTGACAGATACCCAGGGAGAAGCTGTTACAAACATCCATTAAAAATTTGTCAACAGCTTTGCTACCCTCAACATATATTTATTTTTCAAATGTATTTCCATTATATATTAATATAATGGTCCACTGTAACAGAAGCTATAATGGTCCACTTGGATTCTCCTCTTGGTCTGTTGGGGGTGTGAGGAGGGTAAATGCCCTCACCTTCTCCTTTTCCAGTTTAGCCCTGATTCAGCAGTCTGAAAATACGAATTTCTGCTTTTACACTACTCTTCATTGGCCTGACACATTTTTCCAAGCAGGTGTGACTGTAGGACTGAACCTTCTTCTAGAAAATGATGTGGATTTCTGCATGAAGGCTGTGGTCTGTATGTGAAACTTCCATGGGTAGTAGAGGGAAGGGAGAAGATGACAAGACGTTAAACTGGTAGAAATTATTCCACCTTAAAAGGGTAGATACTCAGAAGTGTATTGAAAACCCATCAGTTACCCTGACCCAACACACGCTGCTGTGACTTGTGTGTGTTCTGTGGGTGTTTTACCAGGCTACTGGAAGGAGCTCGGTAAGGGAGTTGTTTATAATTAAAAACTAAGGTCCTTGGTGTTTCTTTTATCTCTTTTTAAAGTGGGAAGGAAAATAATTTCCTTCCCCCTGCTGAGTGATAAAACTATTTTGTTTGAAATATGTTCGCTCTGTAGCAGAGATCTCACTGTTGCCGTCAGAAGAACCAAGCACATTTGGCAGGGCAGTGTCTTCACCGGGCTGATCCTGGCAACCGTTTCAGTTCAGGCAAAGTCCTCACAAATAAACAGGCATTTTGTTGAGCTTGTTAAATGCATAATGTTCTTAGAATAGCTACTGAGCTACGTTATTCTTGTCCGGTCTTCCTCCAGAACTGTCTACCTGTAGAGTTATCAGGAATATGTGTTGTGCAGACTCTTTGTATCTTATTTTCAGTCCAATTAACTTTCTGCTGCTTGGAGCTTGTATTTCTGTGTGGACAGGGCAATGCTCACAAGCACTTTAGGCAGCGTAAGCTGTCGCTGCCACCAACAGATGTAGCTCCTGTTGCTATCCCCAACATAGTATTTCTTCTGCTTCTTTTCCTGTGCCAGGAAAAAAAAGCCTTTGTGCGGCATGTGGCAGGCTTGTTCAGGGAACCAGTCCATCAGAGGAAAAAGCTCAGTGCAAAAAGCTGCTTTTTTTTTGGCTGGATAAGCTCCCTGGTTGGGTTCACCATGCAACTCCCTGAACTTGGGTTGGTGAGGAGGGAGCTAGGCTGCCTGTGCTAGTACTTGCCTGTGCTAGTACTTACCTATGCCATCTGGAGTGTCTGGTATGGTAACTTAACAAAGTTAATTGTATCTGCTTTCCAGAGTTCATCTTGTAGTAGGCTGGGTACAGCCCGTTGCAATGTGCGTAAAGCATTTTTAGATTCTTAGTCAGATGTTCTCCAGGGAGATGCTATTTCTATCTTTATCCACCTGCTACCAAATGGTTTGCCAACATAAGATGATTTTAAGGATGTTTAGCTGCAAAAAGCTCCTTCCTCTCCTCCCAGTAGCAAACAAGTAATCCAGTGTTTTCATATAATGACCAGATCAGTGTTGTAAGACATCAGACAAGTGCATGCTGAATACCTCTAAGCTCATCTGTCCCCAAAACTGCTGAGAGTGGAAGAAGTTTATTCATCCTTTGGGGTCTAAACAAGGATCACTGTTTTGTGAGTGTGTTTTTTTTGTTGTTTTTTTTTTTTTTTGGGGGGGGGGGGGGGGGGGGGGGGGGGGGGGGGGGGGGGGGGGGGGGGGGGGGGGGGGGGGG
>JAVKLA010000061.1:2613693-2645761 GCA_034782735.1 Sagittarius serpentarius
TTTTTTTTTTTTTTTTTTTTCCCCCCCCCCCCCAAGGAGTCTGAACCACTTGGTTACCAGAATCGGAGAAGCCCATACATCTGCATCATCTGATTTTCATATGGGCGTAGGAGGCACCTGCTGACTGGCCCTGCTGCTGGCAGAGTTAGATGGGTTCATAGCGCTTACTGCTCCGCAATTTTTGTGTCACTGTGCTCATCTACCTACACTATTGTTTTCACGGGTCGTGTTGCGCAGATGATGAAATCTTCTGTGCTACATTGCGTAACTTGCTTAACATGTAATAACCAGTGCAGTTTCCAAAAATCTGCATTCAAGAATACTTGCAGTTCTGACAGTAGTGCTTACCTTGTTTTGAAAAGGTGCCTTAATTGCTCAGTGTTAATCTTAGCCTCACTTAACTGACTTTTTCATCATCTGCTGTTCTTTAAATCATCTGAGCCTTGGTGAATAAACACTAAATCCTACTCCTATGCAGACGAACATACCATTGTTGCTTGACCACCCTCAGTTCCGCATATATTGGTTCCTTGGTGTAGTGTCTAAATATATTGATGTATTTTTATTTCATAGGAAGCAAGAACAGAATCTGTTGCCAGACCTTTGGAGATAAATGAGGCTGAGAAGATGATGAAAATTGCCATTGACTGTGTTCTGGTAAGCAAAATGATATTTATTTAATTGGAAAATTATCATCCCTTTCCTGCAAGAAAAACGTAGCTCTTTTTATCAACAGCCTAGGGTTAAGAGTGCCAAAGCATGCACCGCCTTCAGCTGGCTGGACCAAGTAGTGCTGCACCTGGTTAGTTAATAGTTAATGTTGAACTTCAGTTAATGGCTAATGTATACTTTGGTCTTTAGGTAACATCAGATGTGTGAACACAAGTTCATCAAGGCAGAGGTCACTCTGTGATGACTCCTTGTGTCATGGTCATGAATATGGTCACTGACGATCCTTGTGGTTTATTTGGGAAACCTGTTGTGTTCAAAGTGAACAAGCATGTTAATTGAAACTGATAGCTTTCCTGGCAGAGTGAATGAAGTGTTGGCACAGTGATGATTGTGAGCTGGCAGTCAGAAATCACAGCCTGCAGCAGAAAGGGTAAATGATGCTAGCAGCAGCACCTAGGAGAACATGTTGAGACCCTCTCTGCTGTCACTGTCACACTGTATAGCTGTGTTGGTTCTATGTGCAGAAACATTCCTCCAGTTGATGCATCAAAGAACTGCCTCCCTTGGCCTCTCTTCTGGGAGAAAATGCATTTTAGTCATATTCCATGCCTGCGTTAGGAGCTCAGTTGTAGCCCCAGGAGCTCTACAGGAGGGATAAAAAATGCCTAAATCAGCACAGAAATCTGCATCCCATCTGCATTGTCTAAGCCATGTAAACTTTGCAGAGTCAGGGCTGCGAGGGGTGTACTTGGTAACTCCAAATGCGCTGGTACCTCTCGAGTTGTGCAGTTGGGCTCTGGAAGCAGGATAGCTGAGCTGGCCAAGGGCTGAGAAGACCTGGCACTGTGCTAATTAGTGCCATGCCAGTGTGTCATTCTGGTTCTCGTTTTGGAGGACCTTTTGTCTGTCCCAGTCTTGGCAACACTGTCCTCATTCCAGTGCTTGAGTTCCTGTATTTCTGAACCATTGGCTGCACTCACAGCCACTGTGCAAGTATGGTGGTTAATTAAATCCTACTGATTACTATAAGTTACTTAACTGCAAACTGTATCCAGTCCAATTGTATCATTACAAGGAGTGGAGTTCCAGATTTAAACAGCCAATGCATAATCAATAGGTACTCCAGGCGACGTTTCCTTATGTTTCTGCTCCTACTCACAGTCTATATGAATTCTAAATGTTGTTACTATGCATTGCTATTATGTGCAGTAGTGCTAATAAACTAATAGCAGCAGAGCAGAGCAATTGGCTTCTTGGGAAATAGCAATAACACGTATCTCATCTGGTTTAGTTCTGGACCAGTTAATGAAATGACCTATTATAGCTGAGCAGCACCTAACAGTTACTGCTGTAATTTCAGCAAGTGTGAGGTCCTCTCTCTCGCTCAAAAGATGCTCATGTTTTCCTGAGCATGAGCACACTGAATGTACTCAGCTCATTTTTAATAAGCTGGAATATTCCTACTTCTCCCTCCTGATTCCTGTAGCGTGTGTTGTCATGTTTGGGATGCTTCCCACATTTTGA
Organism: Sagittarius serpentarius; assembly: GCA_034782735.1. Taxonomy (NCBI): domain Eukaryota; kingdom Metazoa; phylum Chordata; class Aves; order Accipitriformes; family Sagittariidae; genus Sagittarius; species Sagittarius serpentarius. The sequence continues at coordinate 2,615,890 of JAVKLA010000061.1, forward strand.
AAAGATGGATAAAACAAGACTTAGAAAAGGATGCAGAAACTCAGATAGAGTAAGTTCTTTATAAAAGTGACCTTTATCTTGAAGAGGAAATAAAAATTATGGAAACTTAAAATTCCCTAAAACAGTACCAAGAAACAAGGGCATTTCTCATCTGTGTTCAGTCAGGTACTCCACATCAAGAGATGTCCTTACATATCCTGTCAGATTTTTTTGAGGAGGCTTCTCTCTATCTTTTACTGCTTTTTCAGTGAGAAGGGAAAATAAAGTTAAAGCCCAGGGCAAGCTGTGGGATTTTTTCTTTTATTCTTTAAGAATGTCTGGGGAAAAAAAAAGTATCAGGTATTTTAAATTTGTAAATGTCCAGTTAGTTCACTATCCTGGCCGCAAAGAACTTTTTAATTTCCATTGCCTAGCCAGTTTATGTTCTATCTCATTTTTGTAATGTTATTTGATAACATGAGATGTCAGTTTATGCAGAAGAATGTTCAGCATCTGAAAAATAATTCTAATTATTCCAGTGCAAGCCATGGTTCACCATCCTTCTCTTTTAGGAACAAGTCCAAAAGACTAAAGACATGTTGAATAATGTGGCTTTGGATGAAGCCAATCTGGAAGCCAAGATTGAAAAACGAAAATTGGAACTAGAAAGAAGCCAGAAGAGGCTACAGACTCTACAGTGTGTTCGGTAAAGATTATGAACTGATTATCTACTGCATAAATGAGTGTTAGCATAACTGATGGAACTGGGCATAGTTACTGCTTAGAGCAGCAAGGAGTGAAGTCTGTAATGAGACTGAGATGACGGCCTGTGGAAGAGAGAGATTCTTTTCTCTAGGAATGCCCACTCTGGATTGTAATTGTTCATTTTTCCATTACCATGTATTGAAATCAGAATTTCAGGGCTGTTAAAAGTGGCCAGAATATTATTTGTTGGGGTTGCTTAATTGCTGCTTGAGCTGTACAAAATGGTCAAGTAGCATGGCTTTTCTTTTCCTTTCTCATTAAACATAGATTGTATCAGGTAGTTCTCCTGAAAATGGCAACTGGTGCAAACATTCTCTCTCCTCCCAGAGGCTTCTAGCATTCTTAGCCAGCAATAATAAAAGTTCATTATGCATCCCGTATTAAAATCAGTTCATCTAGGCAGTGATACAGCCTGTCATAAAATCAAGATGTTCAGATTCACAGTTTGGGTTGATTTCTTGCCCTTAATTAAACTGCAGGTTTATACAATCTACAAGATCATGCTCTGTTTTTGACCTAATATGAAGGAAAAAAAAAAAGGAAATATTAGAAAAATGAGTGATGGAAGGAGTGACATTGATTCACATACACGTTTTGATCAGTAATACTTTGGAGGAAGTGTATTGGGTAGATGTGAAGCAGCAGTAGTGTTCTTTGGGGTGCAACAGTTAGCTCTGTAGTATAAGGACATCATCACTTATTGGTGTCAAGTCTAGTTATGCTTGTAGTGACACAGCACAGTTTTGTAGCAAGTAAGTCTCCAGCAAAGTAGGTGATTTACTGGCCATGCTACAAGCTAGTTTTTTGGAGTAACGAAACGGCAGGATAGTTAACTTAGGTTTGACTGCTGAAGGGGCCAAAATGCTGCCTTTCTGCCTGTTTGAAAGGAAATGGTAGTAGGTACACAATAACCTTTGCTACGTGTAATTTTTGCAGGATAGCTTAATGAGATTCTTTTTTCTTAGGCTTTTAGTCTCTGAAGTACTGTGGAATCTTAAAAACAAAGGTCCTTTTAGATTGGTTTAGTAAACGTGGACAGCAAGCTGCAAAACCAAAAATGCTTATTTCAGAATTCTGCATATACAAGTCAATATTTCACTGAGTAGTTTGTGCTTGTTCTCTCCAGTCCTGCTTTTATGGATGAGTATGAGAAGATTGAGGAGCAACTGCAGAAACAATACAGTAGTTACCTAGAAAAATTCCGTAATCTGACCTATATGGAGCAGCTCCTGGATGATCATCGACGGACAGAGCAAGAGATGTTTGAGGTAAGACAGCTTAGAAATGCTCAGCAAGACTGTATGTCCTGTAGTTCTTGGCCTTACAACAGAAAATGTTTTAATACCCCTTTGCCAAAGCAGCGCATTACTAGTTGTAGAGCCAGCTCTGAGTGACTGGCAGTTTACTGACAATCCAGTAAGTTTGACTGCTCTTGGACAAGCGTGATAATAGAGCTTTATTTTTTGAGTTAGTGAAGTTAAACCAGTGTAGTCATGCCCCTTTCCAGTCTCTCACTCCCCCAACTTGCTTTCAGTTGATGTTTTTTGTTCACAAAGAATGCTTTCAGCATTTCTAATCTTTTCTTACGTACAATGTATGTACTAAGAGTTATTAGGCACTTATTTTTATTGTCTGCCAGCAGCTGATGTATAAGGGTTTCTCAGCACAGGGCTTTTCAATTTCCTCATGGTAGTCCTCTTCAGTGAAAACAGCAAGTGTATCAGTGAAAAGATCAGATACACTGGAATCCTCTCTCTCATACTCTTCAGTTTTGTTTGGCAGAAATTCTGTTTTCTGTTGACTTGCTGAATTGTGTCAGTTCAGTGCAATTCTCTATTTTGTATCCTGCTGGATAATCTGCATCAGTATCTCATCTTGCTCCATACTTTTCTTTGGGTATTTATTGGACTGCCGTGCTTTCAGTCAACCTTTCATTCAGCTTCCTGTAGCTTCATGTTTTACTTGTTTGGCTTTTCACCCTTCTCACAGTCATTACCCAGTGTATCTTCTGTTCTTCACTGAAAACATGTTTCAGTGAATGATCTCCTCTTGGACCTCAATACTGGTGGGTGTGCTATGCCTTGAGTTAACCAGCGCTTCCTCTTTCTGGATCATCCTATCTTGCATACGCAGATCATGTTTCATTTTGTCCACACAACTTCCTCTTTTTCCAGGCAGAAAATACAGGATAGCTGTGCATAGTGTTCCTTCTGTCTGGCTATGCCTGCATGTTTTGCTTTTGCCATGTCTGTATGTGTCTACTGATGTGAAAACAAAGTAGTTTGACCCCACGTTTTTTAGTCTTCTCCTTTAAAATACTCGTGCCTGTATTTAGTTGTAGTAAAATGTTGTGACCTATGCTGAGGCTGCAAATAAGGCTCAGTAACTTTAAGTCCCCCTTCTCCTATAACTTGTCTCTCTTGCATCTGTGAGATATCTTTTTAAAAAGCCATGTCATTCTATAGAACTGATTGTGCTGAGAAGCCTCCTCTTTGACTGCCTGCACTCTGCTCCTGCCTGTCTGAGCCGCACAGTACAATGTACAGGGGGCTTCATAACCAGGCTTCAGGCTGTTCTGCAGTCTGGAGAAAATAAGGTAATTGCCATCACCTTTTGGACATAGGAAAAGGCATGCTGTATTCTGTTGAAGTCTCAAATATTTTGCTGCATTATTTGCTTGAGGGATAAAATAACCTGTCTTTTAAAAGGTAACACGGGCATTTGACAACTTGTTAATCATTGTGATCCAATTTCCCATTATCCTCCCTTTTTATAAGCACTGTCTCTGTAGATGTTATTTCACATATTGCTAATCTGTAGTCAGCTCGGTATTTTCATGTGTCTTGTTTTATAATGTTCTAGTTCTTCCCCATATTTTTGGCCAAAAAAAAAAGTCCTCAATTAAATCATAATCTTGAAATGAAGCCTAAAATCTGATTTTTCCCCTTCTGTTCAAATGCCATTGAGACTTAATACCAAAAGTAGAAACGTTTTGAACTGAGCTACCTGAAACTGTTTATAAATTCATGCAGAGAAGTTAGTAATGAGTTGGTGTACAGCTCTTCAGGGGATTTTTGTTAAAAGATAGTAAGATGAAGAAAAAGGCTTTGTCATTCAGGGCTGTGCCCGTGCTTAGAATATGGAGAGCACTTTTTATTTTCCTTTTTCTCCTTTCTGTGAGACACCTGGAAATGCACCCATATGGTTTGGCTTTTCATTTGCTAGGATAAGCAGGTAACAATGCTTCAGCATTGTGCAGAATTAAAGCGTATAAAAGCTTGTGACCAAAAGATGTGGTTTTTCTCTGCACATTTCTGTCACTTACATGCAGTATGCATTAGCAGGCATCAGAACTGGAAATGTCTTTAAGACATGTTTTATGCTAAAAGCAAAATACCATCAGGTCTTCTGCATTTGGGATGCATTCTTGCCATGTCTGGTATTCTGTACTTGGGTGTCTCTAACTATGACCTCAAGTGATCAGGTCACTTGTGCTGAACCCTGTATCTCTTAAATACATTGTGTTAGCTTTAAACCAGCATGAAGTTTACCTGTCAAGTCTAGTTCTATAGCTTGAGGTTAACCCTGAAAGTACCTGGAGATCATTTCATTTCACTTCCTGTGTATTAGTCGGTTAAATGTTTTCGCTAGGGAGTGTTTGGGAAGACCAAAAGTAAAAAGGGGGAAAAAAGTTACATTTGATAGTTGTTCTTCAGAAGTGGAGAGAGAGCATGGGGATCAAGAACAGAACGTTGGAGTATCTAAAACAACCTTTAAATATTTAAAGGATGAGACTCTAACCATCTCTTTGTGGGCAGCAATACAGTGACTCAGGTAGCCACAACTGCTTTGTTGTAGAAGCTGTTGCTTTGGTAGAAGAGGAGGCTATGCACGTGTCTCTTCTACAGCCAGATTTGCAGGAGTGCTGGACTTCAAACTGTTGTTTGAAGTCATTATGAGATGTCAGGGCTCAAAATCAGACTCCAGGACTTGGTAACTGAACGAGGGTGAAGAATCTGGGTCCCAACTAAACCAACAAACTTGCTGGTACACTCCTATTTCCATATTAGTGGGGGGACTTTTTTGTCTTTTATTTTAAAAAGGTGGCACACTGTTTAATCCATTTCAGATTAGTCTCTTGCCAACCTGGAACACCAGGGTAATTTCTCTCCCTTCTTCTGTCAGTCTTGATCTGTGTTTCAGGTGGTGCTTCATCGCCTTTGGCTACTTGTTGGTGAAACGAAATGGTGGGTCATTTATTACATGCTTTTGGAAAAAAAAGCAGTTTGCTCCAAAATGATGCTGCATGTTGTCCTAAAACTTATCATCTCGTGTCATTTTCAGAATCAACAGAGGAAGAAGTAATGAGGATAATTACATTTAATCCATTTTAATATGCACCCTCTCCAACTGCCCAAACCCACTGAAAATTATGTTGATTTTTTCCAACCCTGATTTGTCTTTTGTTCCACCAAACAAATCTTAATTATCTTCTGTAGTAGACGTGAGAGTCAACTCTTTTATCATTGCTGTGTGTTTTGTTAAATAGCTTGCCAGTAAAAAGCAACAGCAATGTAATTAGATTAATCCAGCACTCCGTGTACTGTTCAGTACTGAGGACTGATTCCTGGACCCCTTTCCTTGACTAGGTGCATGTTTTTAGGAGGGATTTTTGTTCTGATTGAGAGACCGTTGCTGAATAACAAGACTAATCTCTAGTGCACTTAGACTCAAAGCTGTTTTGTACCCTGCTAACGTTGTGCAGCTAATGACCTGGGCCAGAGTGCGTTTCCTAATTAGAAAAGTGATTTAAAGATTGTACCCAAGCACACAATTTTAATTAAGTGACATTGAGCAGTTGAAACACTCCAGCCTCTCCAGACTGCAGTGCTGGTCGTTTGTGTGTATTTTTTTGCTTTGTTCTTTCATGTGGTAGGTGTGCAGTTGCATGCAGAGGAGCGCTCTAGCTCCTGTTGTTGTCTTGAGCCTCCTGTTCCCTTTGCCTCCCAGTGTCCGTAATAATACGGAGCGGTGGTTGGAGAACAATTGCCAGGAGCCTCCTGCCAGGCACTGGACTGAGAAATCTCTCTCTGTGTTAAAAGGGACTTTAAAGGCTTGGTGTTGAGTCTGAACCGAATGAATGGCCAGAACTGAACAGTTAATTGATTATGAAATTACCACCTGCAGAGCACCTGCCCATTTGGTGTGAAAGCCCTTGACATGTATGAAAAATATGAAATTATTTGTCTGTTATCAGCTCTCATCTGTGGAGATGTCAGAAGTCCTCACATGACTCCTCCTTTGAGTGAGTTTCTCACACTTACTGACAAACTGTCATGGAGTACTTGTTATTGGACTCAAGGAATTTAAATAAGGGTCTTTTGTCTTTGCAGTTTCCTTAGCCTTTTTTCATTTTCAGCCACCTCTTTTATTCTGTTTCTGTTCTCTTGTGCTGCTCGTGGAATTAATCCATCTTCTTGCATTTCTGTGCAGAAGCAAGGATTTATGTGCCATGTCTCCTCAAAGATTTGTTCTTATTTTTCTACTTTGTAAAAAGATTCAGCACACTTCATTAATTTTTATCCTGTTTTTAAGATGAAATTGTTTCTAATGTTTAGACATGAAAGCTATTAGAACTTTGGCTGCTCTAAAAATCAAAATTCCAGGGGTTTTCAGGTTTGGGGGTTGAAATTTTCTATGGACTATAAATGAATGCTTCTCTTTTAAAGGACAACACAGTTCAAAAAGGCATTTTTGAAACTAGCTTGTGTAATGCCAGAATTACTTGACAATATCCTTTAGCATTTGCCTTTTCTATAGACAGTATATGCTTATTCTTTCTTGTGCTTCTCAGAGGACAAACGCTCAAGTACTTTCTTCTTCAGTTGCTTTCTCCTAAGGTATTTTTAAGACTGCTTTTATGCTAGTGCTGTGAAATCTCAACTAAGGAATACCACAAAGTGGTGGACACACGGAAGAGGGTGTTCCAAGCCACTCGGTCATTATCTTTGGTTTGGGATTGCTTAAACCATTTTTCTTTTCATCATTATGATACTATCAGTAAGCAGTCCGTATCACGATTAAGCAAGGACAAGCCAAATAAACAGACTGTGTTGTGCCTTTCCCTTTGCAACCCACCCTCTCCAAATAAAATCCCCTTTTCATTAAACTAGTGTTTGTTTTTTTAATCAGAGCTCCATACCAGAAGCAGATGCTTTATTCTGAATAGGCACATAATAGGGATATCTGAGTTCTGCTGCACTCTGAGATGCTCCTTGGTTCTACTTTTCACGTCTTTTTGCATTGAGCTATCCCATTTGAAATATTAAATCTAGATATTCCCATTGCGATGTCTGCTTACTGAAAGAGCCAGACAGAAGGTTAAGATGAAAAGCGGTTGGTTACAATCTTTAATCTTCTAGCTAATGTACATTTGAATTATGGCTGTTTGGTAACATTTTTATAGGTACCAGGAGAGCACTCGTGGTCCAGTGTTGCTGAATTATATTGAATATCAGATGTAAAAGTAAGCACAGGCATCTTAATTGCTTCTATTTTGGCATTTAGTCTGGTGTACAAGTATGACAGTATTGGTGCACTGAGACACACAAATCCTGTAATGGAGAAATGTGGAAAAAAATAGAGGAGGAGGAAGGGAATGCACAGGGAGAGAGTAGGGGCAATGGAGCACAGGAGAAAAAGGCAGAGGAAATTGCTGGCCTGAGAAATGATGGTGACAGAAAAGGAGAAGATGGAGTTAGAGAAAAGGTGGGAGGGCATGTGAAGAGCATGTTAGAGAAGGTGGAAGTGTTGCTGCGTGCATTCATTCCACTAAGGCAAAAATCTGCAATCCCCTACCAATACCACGGCAACTAAAGCTAGACTCTCAAAGGTACCTCTGAATGCCCTGAAGTAGTTGTGTGCGTACCTGCTCCTGGTGCTTTATTGATACTGTCTCCCATTAAAAGCTATAGGAGAACTTTTGGGGAAATGAAAACAATTGAGATCAGCTCAATTGATCTCAATCGGATCAATCAGCTCAGTGCTCAAAGATCCACATGTTCGTCAGGATTATCTTGACATCTGATGTGCCAGATGGGTGAACAAACTTGCCCTAGGATCCCAGATTTGAGGTCATTTGACTCACAGCTTCAACTTCTTCATGTCCGACAGACTTCGGAACTTATTTGTTCACAGACCTATAGATCAACCAAGAATTTATTGAAACTCTAATCACTACTTGTAGGTTTTTCTGAGCAATGGAAACATTCATATTCTGCCTTCAGCAGCCCATTAACTCCGTAGTAGAAGAGGTAAAGAGGTTCCTTGTGCATCAGAGCTTAGCACTATGCTTGGATATGAACCCCCTGCATAGGCTACTCAGCCTAGTTCTTTCTTGCTTCTGTTGTAAAACTGTCCTAATTCTATGTGAAATACTCTGCAGTTGGGGAAGGAACACAGGGAGAGTTATCTACTAAGTTTTGCCATGTACTAAGTCAGGGTGAGTTTCTCTGTCGTGCCAGCAATTGCTTCTTTGAAGTATGAGATGTAATGGCTTTCACTGATAGAGTAGCTTGGAAATCCATGAATGATTTTCACAAACAGAAATCAGACACTATCTGGTCTCTAATACTTTCATTTCTTAGGTTGTCTCACTGAATTTCTTCTGCAGTGACTCCACTCCAGAAGAAACACTGCATGAAAACAGTCTCTCTTTAGTGCATTCTGAATGTACTGCCTTTTAGGTTTTAAGTATTCTCTTTATCCAGTTTTATTTGGTAAGAAGATAGAATAAGTGGATTGTTCATATTACGGTCTTTCTGCCTTCCCTGTCAGCCTGCATTATGCTTTTGAATATTCACAAGTACTTTAGGTGTGTGAATTATGTAACGGAAATCTACCTTGAAATTCACTCAAAGTAAGAGACAATCAGATCACTTGAAGCAACACTGATGAAGGAGATCAATACCCCCCCCCCCCGCCCCGAGATCAACACATAAAAATCATTATGAGAAACCTTTTAATAGGTGATTAAAAGTCAAGGAATTGGTTGAAAGAAAAAGTTAAAATAACTTTTATTTTGGGACTGATGTTTTGCAAGTGATTTGCACCAAATTACATAAGTAGGCAATGTTAAAATGGTGTATGTGAAATTTAGGAGGTTTATACTCTGCTACTGGTACTTAGCAGCAGAGAAAAGTAGCTAGGAGACTAGCATTTTGATTTGCACAAGCATGTGTAATCTCATAATGTGCAAAAGAGCAAGGTTTGAGGTTTTTAAATGTTAAATAGTAAAATAATTCTCAGTTTTCTAGCTGTCTAGAAACAATTTCTGGTTCAGTTATGTGAAACATAAGAAAATTAAACACTATGCACGTAGGAACAGTAGACCTCTCGGATAGATGTCCTGGCAGAACCCTTGGCTAACACCCACCTAGCGCACGGGCTGGCAGTGTGAGTTACTGCACCTTGCACGGTCATTGCCTGCTCCTTTGAGAGCTCCAGAATACTGTTGGGATTCTTTGAAGATGATTCTGATATTGAGATAACTAATGGGCTGAATTTTGAGCCATACCATTTCAAAAGCATTGCAGCAGGGTCAAACATCAGGGCTAAGGATGGTAAGAAATCCTAGGGGAAACAGTACACCTTTCTGCCTAGGGACTGAGAGTCACATTTGTTTTCCTGGAAATTCATTTACATTCTCATTTGGGCTTACCTTGAGCATGATGTAGACCTGAAATCGATAGAAACCTCCATTTTAGGCCACTACATTCCGGGACCCTCCTTTTTAAAAATTTCTTAGCCTGGAGAGCTACACGCCTGTCTCCTACTCAAGCTTTATTGCATCTTTGAGATGACTGAGGAGAAACCCGACGTCATCAGAGCCTGGCCTGTTATGCATGATCTAACTCACTTTGGCAGTGCTGCATTCACTTTAAATACCTGTTGGTGGCCGTTTTCTAACACAAAACAAGGACTTCACATAGTGCATCCTACCTCTCAGTTCCTGCTCAGCCACAAGGATTTTTAAACCGACAGCTCCTGTTTCTTCATCTGTAGAGTAGGCTGCAATGATGCTTTCCTGTGTCCCCACTACTTAAGCTGGGTGACTATGTGGAGAACAACACAGTTACTGAAACTAGAGAAGAAGGATGCTTAAGGTGAAACCTGATGTTGTTGTAGATCATTGGTTGCCCAGAAATTATTACCTACTTGTTTTGTCTTAAAGAATCACAGCCTGATGCATGTGAACAGTCCTAGAAACAGTGCTTGCCATCTTCTTTCAAAAGAGAGATTTGTCTGCATCATTAGTCATCTTTGCTTTCTTCTTCTCTAACCCATCACAATGAGATATTTAAAAATAGTTTTATCCTGGTCTTCTAAGCTAGTAGCTAGAGCACTGTCCTGGTGAGCAGGAACTAGGCGTGCAAATGTTTTCAAACTGGAGAAATCGTATAAAACAGGCCTCTGATTCCTGTGCTTCGGCTCTAACAAGACTGTTAGAGAGGCTTGCTGGTGCTGCCTCTTAATTGGGGACTTGACTAGTGGGAAATAAGAAATAAATGGAAGTGTGCATCAGCCACCTGTTGAAGAGATTCTTTGCTATAAGAAATCTGGACTGTATTGGAGCTAATTGATCTCAAGATAGAAGGTGGCAGATTCCATTAACAATTCCTGGAACCATCAAGTTCACCAAGAACAACTACTCTTTAATACAATAAATGCTGTCCTTGAAAAGAGTGAATAATCCTGACTCCCCTTTGAACACTTAAGGGTGTGTGCTACCTGTGACACAGGGAGAGGATAATTCTGATGTTAGATTCTGGCAGTGATGTGACAGTGACTTCTTTACGGTGGTGAACAAGACATAGCTATGACTACTAACTTCCAATCAGTATTAATTTGGATGATAATTTCTTCAGACACTGCAAACTGACCTCAGGTTTACATTACAGAATTGTACGTTAATTCAAATAAATCACACATCCAACCAATATTGCTCGTAGGCTTGGTATGATAAAAATGTAGTACATGAAGGGAATGCTCAATGAGCTGGTATTGAGTCATTATAATTCGTATCTTCCACAAAAGCAAATAGGAAAAATGGAGAGGAGTTGTCGTTATGGTAAACTTGCATTATATCTAATGCTTAATACATTTGATTCACAGGATAGAGTCCGTCCTCTATCATGTCAATTTAGGCAGTAGTGAATTCCTGAGTATTATTGCTGACTTGAAGCTTCTTGTATGAAAGCATTTTAACTGGAAAATTCTGGGCAGAAAATGTTAGTTGGGGTCTTTTGTTGTTGTTATTCTTTTTTCTTCTTAATTCTGTTTAGATTTCTCTCACTTAGTGCTGGTGGATGATTTAAAGGCCTGTGATCTCGACTAGTCCCATGTTGTAATCTCTGCAAGTGCCTTACCAATCCTTTTGTCTTCTGCCTCTTCACAATCCTCTTGGGCTATACCCTGTCATAGATGGTCACATAAATCCTCAGCGGTGTGCTTCGTGCTGTTTTTCCCCTAATGTTCTGCTCCCTTGGCTCTGATCTGTGGTTCCTGAATGGTTCAGGAGTACTTCTTACATCCTCTTGGGGCCTTTGACTTCAAGCCTCTAGCCAGTTTTATTGCATCTGGACCTTGCTGAATCTGAAAGGAAAACCTTAACCTAGTGGAAACATGCTAGGTGTACCTGTAAGCAGGATCCCTATGCTGCTTTAACCAACTGAAAAAGGCATTTATGCTGGTACTTGTTTTGGTGAATCATGACAGCGCAAAACTCCTTGCTCTCAAAATGGCCCAATTTATGTGAATAATGAGATGGTTCTCGTCGGTGGCACAGCGGAGTGTGCTCTAGGAGCAGTGATGGAAAAGCAGTTCAGGAGAAGCATTTGGTATACATCATCTGGGTTTTTTTATGAAGGCTTCTCCACATTTATGGTGCCTCTTTCCCTTTATTGTTAAATGAATGGAGATAGTCAAGGGAAAAGTTACATCGATCTGAAAAGAAGTGATCCATACTATGCAAAATGCATACATAGGTGTGGGGGAGAACTGGCTGGCCCAGGAAGTAGTGAAAATAGGGTGCATGTGTGCATGCAAGAGGGATCCTAATTATGGGAGCTCCAGAAAGAGAGGGGGAGGAAGGTCATGGAGTGAAGGAAGATATGAAGCCTCAAGCTCATGAGAGCCAGAGTTGATTCCAGAACTGCCAGAGCTCATAATGAAGGGGATAAGGTTGCACAGAGCTGGACTGGTGTCCTTTCTGGGAGCTTTGATGTACCTTATGTCAACTTCCTTGAATTGTCATGCATACTAATGTATAGCCCAAAACAAGTACAGTACAGCAGTGGAGAGGAGTGTTTGAGGTGGAGAGTTTTGGGGTTGGTGGGTTTTTTTAATAAAAACCCATTCAAAATAGCTAAATAACTTCTAAACCTGCTTTCTTGGTGACTGATTCACAGATTAATTCTGTTCAAAGCAAGGTCAGCTATGGCATCAGATCACATTGCTCAAGAGTTTATCCAGTCCAGTCTTGAAAGCCTCCAAGGACAGAGACTGCACAGCTTCTCTGGGCAAGCTGTTCACTGTTTGACCGTTCTAATGGAAAACGTGTAAAGCGTAGGCACAGAAAAAAGTGGAGTAACCTGTGCAGAAAGCTTTAATATTGCATCAAAAGTTGCTCAAGCAACGTGCTACTGGGAGAATTACTTACTTTATGATGATAGGAGCAGAGAGCTGTAGAGCGAAGCAAAGAGAGTTCATACAAAGCATGAATATGGTACTCTAGTCTATAAGCAAGTTAGGAAACCCATTCCATAGTGCAAGAACAAACAATTACCAAGTTGGAATTCGTCCCCCTGAGCTAATTTGTGCTTTCTGTTTAGTCCCTTCCTTTTGAGTTCCCAAAGGGAAGCTATTAATGTCTAGGTGAGACCTTCATGTGTAGTCCGCTTATTCAAGAGGAACAGTAACTGATCTGCCTTAAGTCTCAGGACGCTACCTCTCAACTTCAGGTTGTGAAGAGTGCTGTTCACTTCCAACTCCAGTTTATCTGTTCTGCGAAAAGTGGTTATTGCAGTGTTTGAGCTGGATGTACTGAAGTCAGAACTTGCTAAATAATTATGGAAGCCTTAGGAAAAAGTGTATGCAACAAACGTTAAACCAATCTAATTATAAAATGTTTGCTGTGGATTGTGCTCCATGTGTTTTTCTGAATACACTTCACTGCCTGGCTTCACGTAGCCTGAGCATGGTATCATTAAGAGCTGCGACGTTAGAACAGCATCAGTGTAGGTGTCCTAGGCCATAAATTGCATCTTTTCCTGTCTCTGCCTTCTGCTACTTGCCTGACCCCACGCAAAGGCTCTGCTGGGCACCCCATTCCTTGTTGCTCTTTCCCACAGATCCCTGATAGCAGTTCACCTTCCTAAAGACTTCCCCAAAACAAAGTCATCATAAGAGCCTATGATAGATTTTTTTACTGTAATAGCTTTCCTTTATGATACATTTCATCTACATTAGAAAACATTTTAGCTTTTTTCCTAATTTTCATGATAGCATGAATATTCAGTATAATTAGCATGTATTTCGTTGAAAAGATAAACCTTTCAAGAAACTTTTGAGGTATTTTTGTGACTTTTGTTGATGAAAGTGTGCTTCAGTAGTGATCTGACAGATCTAATTGTTTATTTTGATAAATATGATCACTGGGGTTGGTGTGTCAGAATTTATTGGGGGAGGATGCTATGTTCTGTGGCGCCTGTGTACTGTGAACTGACCAACATGAATGCTGTTTGGTCTCCTTCTGCTGAGCCTGTGAAGTCAGATTTGGTGTTTCCCTTGGATAAGTGCTATTCTGTCAGCTTCAGTGGCTAATACTTTTGTGCCCCGTTTACTGAAGTACTTTTACTGTATCTATTACAGTACTCTCAGTGAACAGTTCTTCCACAAGAAGCAGCAAAATGCAAGGTTAGCAGGGTTTAACACAGGAAAAGGGTAACTTGGAAAGACAGTCATGTTGTAAAGTAGCGTAAGACTTGAGATTTTTCAAAAGAATTTGATTCTTTTGAAAACAGATACATCAATGACAGGTAATGGCTAGCTGGGACAGGAGAGTTTCAAGATGATAAAAACCTTTCTCTGAAGAAGGACAATGAATCAAATTAATAATTTAAAATAATGACACTACAATAGAAAAGAATCCCCATCCCCTTCCACCAACACTAGTGGTACCAGTATTATGTTAACAGTTGGTGAATTTCTGGCGAGTATCAGTTAAGTGTATAAAATACTCTCAAGTATGCTTTATGTGTTTCAGTAGAAATGATTACTGTAAAATCTCTATTAATGATGAGAGGCAATCACTGTTTCAGTACGTGAAAGCGAGGGAGAAGACGGGAATAATGAGAATAAGGAGGAGACAGATGGTCATGTAATAGGGGCTGATGATTTTCAATTCGTTCAATGTGTGCTCATCCGCTGGAAGGATGACCTCTGAAAAAGTTTAAAGGGCCAGCGGTGATGGCTTTCAGATGCTCCTTGGGCCAAAACAGTAAAGATGCATAAATGTCTGTAACAGCTAAGTATTTATTAGTTTGAACCTTGATGAGGAATCCAGAGAATCTGCTAGAACAAGTTCATGTTTTCTTCCCTGATACGGAGCTCTGTATTTGGAGCAGTGGCTCGTTTGTTTGAGACCACATTGTCCAGAGCACTGTACTTCATCTAATACTGGGGTTTTGGGGGAGTCTGCTGCTTCTGTATTCATCAGAAAGCTCTATCACAGTGATAGCACTTTGTGATTACTGAGGTGGCATCATCAGTCAAAGAATAACATCTAGATGCAGAACTTATCTCTGTGCCAGAAGACCAGGGTCCTGCTTTACTGCTGGCTCTAAGCAGCTGTAAGCCGGCTTCCCTGTGGTTCCACACTATTTACTGAGTGCAACGTTGTGTGATACGGAAAGAAATTTTTTTATTTTCAGTTTTGGTAACTTTTGTAAGGAAGCAAAAGTCCCAGTCAAATGACTATAGAGAAGAGATGGGAAACTGAAGGACCCCTCTGGTAATGTTGCCAGCTCTGACTTATGGTTTTGCTTTTTTACTGAAGTGAGACGATCTGCTAACAACAAGCATGTAAAAGTGCAAGGTTAAAATGAATATTAGTTTATGCAGCATAATCTGTGTTGTTTTATAGGTCAGCAGTTTGTCCTCTGATCCTTAACCATAAACTCTCAAAGGGCTCATCACCTATCAGAAGGCAATGTTCAGTGCATTCAGGCTGCTCCTTTGCAGGGGGAGCAACTCCTCCTCCTCACCTCCCAGCCTGTCCTTTCTGGAGTGCCTATATCCATCTAGTGCAACCCTCCAAACATGGAAGCTGTCTCACCATATTTCTGTAATCCTGATGGGATCAAAGCTATGTACCTTCTAATTCCTTCCATTTTGCTTCTTCCGATGTATGTCCTTGTGTTCAGGTGCTTAAGATGGGATCCTGCTTGTGCTGCCTTTGCAGGGAACGTACCAGAGCCTCCCTTTCAGTGTTCACAGTGCCCTCTTTTCTTGTCAGGCTATCATCATCGTCGTTCCTTGACAGACCTGGTTTGAAGCCCTCCTCATAGGTTAGCACGCCTGTTAGTAAAGATTCTTTTGACCCACTTTCTTCAGATGAATCTTACCTCTTTCCCATAGTCTTCATTCTTCAACAGAATAAAAAGGAACAAAACCCATAGCATTGCAGTCACTTTTAGTCAAGCAGAACTATAGCCATGTTCCAATTAAAATCATAAAACTGGACATGAATTTAGGGTGAAGTGTTTAATTGTAGTTCAGCCTATAGGAAGCATCATCTTCTACTCTTGAAGAACAGCTCCGGGTAGGTTGGTACCTCATGCTATCATGAACTTTAGCTGTGCAACCTCAATGTTGTGTTTGCTTACCTTTCTGTTGTACCTAGCAGGCTTCCTCTTATTAAAAGCACTGTCACATTCTCTATTCAGGCACCGCACAATTTCTCCTCGTCCTTGTATCTCAACTCTGCTGAATGAGTGGCAACACTCTATTATGAAAACCAAATGCCATTGTGTGCGTGAAGGAAGAGCTAATCTCAGCTGCTTTGTTCTATAACAAAGCAAGAAGCAACTGCTGACATTAATAGGCAAGGTGAAGATGAGGCGGTTCAATCCATCATCAAATTGCTTCACTTTAAGTGTACCACAGAGCAGTAGGATTACCACTATTTCTAGCAAATCACTAGGGAAAAAAAAAAACAGAAGGAAACATTGTTTTCCCTTAGTAAGATGAAAAGGTTATACATAGATATTTCTGGGATTGGGAGGATGTGTGATAACAGAAGGAATAGCCTAAACAAAAATTGAAATGCTAGCATCCAAACAGAGTCAGTGAGCTCCAGTTGTTGTCCTGTTCTTTTATGCTTATCCCTTTCCTATCTTCCCCTCTTTTTTCCCTTTTCTTTCTTCTTGGTGCTAACCATGTTGTCTGCCAGCTGGCTGTAGGGCACATACTCCTTGTGTTCAAAATCCTGCTAGTGTTTGCTCCATAACTTTCCCAACAAAACTTTGAGGTTAATGTAAAACAAACAAAAAGCAACCCAAAAAAACAACTGTGATGTTTTAAATGATGAAATACTGCATCATTTTTCTTCTTTCTGGTTTTGAGCCTTTCATACTTGCTGCTTTGCAATCTGCAGTGGCAGAGTTGTCTTCAATCTCATGATTTCAGCAACTTTGATTTTGTTGTTTAAACGAATACAGAGCAGCATTAGGTATGTCATAAAGGACTGGCAGTCAAGAAATCATGTGGCTTATTCAAATCCTGGATCACTTGCCGTAAGGCAAACACTGAGTCAGTGGCAGAGCTAGTTGTCTGTGGGTCTGCTGCGGGACTGTCTCCATGGTGGCATATTGGCATCTGTGTAAAAACAAAAAAACCCCCAACCAATCCCCCCCACCCCAGACCCTGCACGTAGTTGTGTGTAGTTTGCATCTAGTTGTAATTGCATGTGGTTCAATAATCCTTCTCTTAAAGAACTTATAAAAAAGAGTCAATAAATGAAGAAGCATTTCTCAGGCTTTATTTTTGCATAGCTTTCTGTAAAAAGATTTTGCAAAGCCAACTCCCATTCACCTTGCTGTAGGAACTCATAATTGACGTTTTATTTGTCTGTAGAGCAATAGGTTAGTTTATATTCAAACATTCTGCTAAACAGCCATGTGTTTTGTTTTATTGCTGTTTTCCAAAGACTTTCACAGTGAGATATGAGATGGAAAGCCGTCTGCTTTGTCAATTAAAGTAGATTGAGATACAGAATATCTATATTGTGCTCATTCAAACTCAGTTCTACACAAAATATACATTTGTGTTTAGTGCATTCAGAGTGCTGTAGAAGACAGGTAACATTATTGCTGAATTGGACAGAAAATGGGCATGAAAAGAGCACAGTTGATTGTAAACATAGGTGAAATTAAAAGCCCTTGTTTGTCCTAGTATGTCAGCAAAAGTAGTATTTCCTGTTGCTATTGACTGTACATAGACCATTTGTTTATGTGTCACAAGATAAGGTGCCTGCTGTGGAAAACTGGTGACATAACTGGTGACTAAGGTGAACTGAACCCTTATGCTAAAAGACATGGACAAATTACTAGGGATGAAAAACAGTTTCTGACTTGATATAAGGAAACTTTTTCACCGTTTGGATAGTCAGGTATTGGAACAGGTTGCCCAGACAGGTTGATCGGTCTCTCTCCTTGGAGGTTTTTAAGACGCAGCTAGCTCAAGCCCTGAGCACTGTGGTCTCGTGCCATTGCTGTTCCTGCTGAGGGCAGGATGTTTGGCTGGGGACTTCTGAAGGTCCCTTGGAGCCAGGGTTCTTCTGGGGGTCTAAGCATTAGCAGCAAAGTCCCGCTTTGCTCTCCATTTCACTAGGCTGTCTGCTCTGAGTTTGCAAAGTGATTGATTTGATTACTCGTTAAAGGTCAGATTTACACCTAGAAAAGGCTGCATAATATATTAGACAGAGGAGGAGAAGTTCCATCTCGGCAGAGATCTGTCTGGCTCTAAAGCAGGATTTTCAGCCTCGGTAATCTTGGGTGTCCTGAAAGGCCTGGGAGCCCCCTCTGACAGGGCAGGCTGGCTCTGGTTGTGTGTTAATTAGCACTTTAACTGTGTTAATTTGACACTGTGATTCCACAGTGTATGCTGCCACTTAATTTGAGTAAAGTTTGCTTGCAGACTAAGATCCGTGCAGTGTTTGCCTGCAGCATTTCAGTCTTGTTTGTTTACTGGGGAGACTGAACGGGGCACTTAAATGTCGGCTCCTGTTCGTACAGCGTCCCAACGCACCCAGGCTGTTCCCTCCGGGTGCTTCACAAGGTCAAAGCCACATCTCTTGTTTCATGGAGCTGTCACTCTGCCATTCCACACAGAAAACGTGACTGCTGTCCTGTGCGGAGCGCTAGTCTGTTAAAGTCCGTTGTACGACATTATGTGTTGAAAGAGCATCCACAGCGATATGGTCGTCACACCCTTAGCTTTCTCCTTTGTAACATTTCAGAAGCCCTGGGTGACCCAGAAGTGGGCAGCCTAAACCAGAAAAACATCTCTCATTAGCATGGTCTCATTTTCACTGGGCTGTGAAAGATAATGTCATCACGTCTGTTATGATGCAAAGTGTGGGGAGTGGTGTCTGCTGTGAAGGTGGAAGCCAGTCAGGCTAAAAAATGCAGCCTGATGATTGCCGTCATTATAGTAGCAGGGAGAAGGAGAAGCTGAAACTGCCACTGAATCAGCTCTTTAAAAGTTGTCATTGTTTTTAAACCCACGATCTTAAACAATGAAGCTGTTGTAATTCTCTGACTAGTTTAACAGATCTAAGATTTCTTTGCCGATTCTTTTGAGTATGTAACTTCAAAAAACTACGCGATAAATTTTGTTTACTTTCTAGATACATGATCTGCCATCGCTCCTGCCCCCTCCTTTGAAGACCTTGCTTGTTAAGGGCTATAAACAGTACTTACCTGATGCTATCCTGGTTCCAACTGGTGCCCTTTTGAAACAGTTTTTGTTGCTGCAGTTTTTGATAAGGTTTTGCAGGGTGTAGGCTGGCAGCACAGCTAAACTGATGGAGTGATGGGCTGCTGTTGAAAGGGACGATGTACAGTCTCAGCAGCTCCCTTGGGCTGACAGCGGCATTTGACTGACCGTGCATCGAGCTATTCAGAAACCTAAACCAGTAGAAAATCAGTATTTTTTTCCTGCCAGTTAAGTTTCTGGGCTGGCTTGCTATGAGGTCAGCTGAGCTGCTGGCAGCAGCACAAGGAAGAGACTAGAGGAAAGGGGGCAAAGTGGCTCATCTGTATGGTTAAACCATTTTCTTAGACTTCATTGCTCTTGTATTTTAAGTCCATAAAGCAGCACTGAAGCTGAAACAAACAGTACCCCATCTTCTTACCCCTGCTGTTTTTCCCACAACTGCAACACCCTGTCCTCCATTGTGCCAGTCAAGAATTTGTGTAGCCGCATGCTGAACTGCAGCGGAGAATTTGCCTGGCTTAATTTTGTTTTGATGGATTAGCTTTCACCAGGCTTCTTTTGTGTCGCTGCACAAATGCTGGCACCAGAGCGGGAGAGTGATAGAAGGGAAGGAGCAAGTGGCCCAGGGTGCAGGGCAGGGTGACTGCTTATTTGACTGAATTTGAATTGCCAGCTTCAGCTGTCTTAACGTGTGCCTGGAATTACAGTATTAGGCAATGGTTATATTCATGCCCATTATTTCACTGGTCTGTGAACATTTTAAAAATGTTTTCTGGGTTTATGAATTTGTCCCCATGACATTTGGGAAATGTCCTTTCTTTTTTCCTTCCCGTACATTTTCTTTGCTGTATGCGCTGCAAAGGCTGCAACAGCCAGTAGGGTTGAGATTCAGATGGCTGATTGATCCCCTCACGTACTCCATTTGTCCCACAAGACATAGCAATGGGGAGGCTGCATTGTAAAAGTTTGCTGCAGCAGCGGCAAGACTTATTTAAATCACCAACCATCTTTAAATCTTAGGACTAACTGGGAGAAACCAGACAGGGAGGAAGAGGTAGGGAAAGAAGAGAGCAACCGTGAGGCTCAGTCAGAAAACGTTGGGACCCACTGTTGCAGAGGGAGGTCTTGGAATGGGCATGTGCTACAGAGACCGAAGGAAACACTGGTAGCTAGAAACCTCCGAAAATTTTGCCTCATTTTGATTTTCATCAGTCTTTAAAAAGGCTTTGCTAACACTGAAGAGTTTGGAAAATGTTAATCGTTGCAGTGGCTACCCTTCTTATCAGCGGAACTGAGCTGTGCAGGTTTGCAGGCAGTGTGCAGGTGTGTTGCTGCTATACGGAGGTCACTTGTATCGTGGTCAACAGCATGGATCGAGAGGAGGCAGGTAACCTGTACTGGCCCGCTTACCGTAACCGCACTGTCCTCAGCGCCCTTGCATCTTCCCTTTCCTTTAATCTTTGGTCACGCTCTTCTGTCCTCGCTGTCTTTTTTTCCTTATAGGAGGAATTAATAAAGAGCAGTTTCCTAAATAGGGTATTTAAAAATGTTCTGAATCTACATGGAAGAAGTTATAAAAACATGCTGGTGTCTTTTCCTTCCTTGTTCTTGCAGATGGAATTAGCTGCTCCCTGCAGAATGCATATCCATCACTTCAGAGATTTCAGTAGTTTATATTGTTGCAAGTTGCTGCTGGAGTGTCTCATTCAGTATGATTCTTGCATCGTGACCTTTCTGCTTTATAGCCCTTCAAGCTGTCATGCCTGCTTCAGTTTTGCAGTGTTATTTTTACAGGCCCAAGCAATCATTAGCAGTCTTCCTAGCATCCATGGAGCCATTGTCGCTGTTAGTACTGGAGAGCTGGTACGGCAGACAATTTGCGTGGTTGACCAAAGCAGATTTTTGGATCAGAATTTATTTCCTCTGTGGCCTTGAGAGAGGCACTGGAGCTGGGTTTCTCACCAGGTACAGGTCACTTATATCACTTCCCCTTACCACCCATAAGCACCTTCTCTGCAAGCTTTTTCAACATGAATTTCAACACCCAGGACATAGATGTTTATGCCAAGTTGTGATGCATCATGCCAGCCAGTCCGCAGGCCTCTGTTTCCAGCAACTTCCTTGTGTGCTGGGTGGGACTTGGCGGTTTGCTGCTGCTTAGAGGTTGGTGGGAGGAGATTTTCCTTTCTCATCTAGCGCACTATCGCCATATGTATGGACGCACATTTCCACCTGGAAGTGTGAAAATGTTGCCCACCATTCAACCATTTTCAGATTCTCGTCTTACTTTCTTCCCTCTGTCCCACAAATATTCCAGTCGAGTCCATGTTTCCTTTCCGCAAATGCACTGTAAATGTGCAGATTTGACCATGTCAAAGCAACTGGTATTTTTAATTATAAGCATATTTTGCACAGAAAAATCAAAGACTCAGAAAAATCTCAGTTCAATCCACAGTTAATTAGCTTTCCCATTGACTTGTCTTGCTTGACTGGAATTGAAGAGACTAAAATTAGCAAAATTTGTGACTAAATCCTTCTATCAGTTGTTTGCCACCTGCTTAGTATTGTAGGTTCTATCTGAATCTGATTGTATGCGTTCGTATCTTACCTACTCTATCATGTTTAGTTTGCTATTCCCCATTAACACTACCCAAATTTAAACTAGATGTCATTGAAAATATATTTTTCTGTCTGTTGCTGCTGTTGGAATAGTGAACCTTAGTTCCTAAAATTCAGTCTCTTGGTATTTTTGCTAGATTTTAGTCCTAACTGGATGGAGAACTTCATGAACTCAGCGAAACACCTCCTACAATTGCTTTGTGGTGTTCAGCAATCAAATAGTCCCTTGAGTCTACCTGGTCTGTGATGTTCTGCCAGTGCATGCATCCTAGAAGATTAAAATTACTCTCATCAGTTACTGTCTACAGAGCCAGCCATGTTCTCTTACTAATCCATTATGCTGGAATGAGAATGTCTGTCTTAACTGCCACTACCCCGCTACCATCAGCTTGCTGCTTCCATTCTGGGCTGTCACATTTCTTACTTGGTTGACTGTGCAAGACTTAGGTTTTGTAAGTCCTTGTGGGCCTTTTGGTAATATTTTCTGTTGTCATTGGCCTTCATTTGAATGGATTGGGCTTGTGATTTGCTTCTCTTCCTCAGGACGGCAACCACTGTTCTGCCTACCTTTTTCCATTTGCTCTGGACTGCATTTGTCATAATATTTATCATACTGTCATTACAATAGTGTTTCTCCGCATATTTTTGTCCAACAACCTGCTATATACAAAAAAGAAAATCAACAAAGCAGCTTGTGCAGTCTTGCTGTCATGGTTCTGCTTTGTACCTGAATACTATAGTATAGTGTATGGCTATACTACTCCAGCTTATTGATAGGGTTTGTTGCTCCCATTTTGTTTGCATGCGTGGAAATGCGTGAATTTATTCTGGTTTGCTTTGTGTATTATGAAGCTGCAGTCCTTTCACAAACCACTTCTGGTGTTTAACGGAGTATTGGTTGAAAACACTTACCAAAGACTGCTTTCCAAAGAAAGCCACTTCCATTCTGTAACAGCAGTAATTTTCTGTGGGATGAAGACAAATTAACTCCTTTTGAATGTGATAAGCAAGGCTTCAGCCGGTGGCAATGTACGGTTGATTTTCAGTTCACTGTTTTACCTGGGTATATGCTTTATATCCTGACCCTCATGGGCAAAGTAAGTAGGAGCTCCCATGTTTCAATTAAGACCTTTTTTCATAAATTATTTTTAATGCTGAAATTTGCTATTCTCATTCTACCCGTGAGTGCCCTTAACTGCTGTTGTGGCACCATCCAGTTGGCTACTTGACTGGGCAATGTGGCAGCTTTTCTAATTCAGTTGTTTTCACCTCTTACAGGAAGCAGCAAACATGCTACATCTTATGCAGAACAGGCTGAAGGAAGAGGAACAGCACCTGCTTAAGAGTGGAAGTAAGTGGGATTTCTTCACCGCTTGTATTAGCAGAGAAATTGTAAAGTACTGGCTACTTCACATGTAAGTATCCACTTAGAAGCGTGAAGCCGAGGGGACATGGGATAGATGACAGAGTCAACAGGCTATATTTGAAAAAGTGGAATGATGATAACTTTAAAAGGACAACAGTGAAATAGGGAACCTAACCTCTGTGAAATGCTCCTCTGCTTTCTAAATTTTACCTGCAGTGCTGAGGGATGAAAACAGTCATCCACTAAACACGCTGTGCAATTGCAGTGAGCAGATTTTAGGCTTCGTTTTACTATTACCAAAGCCTTTGTGGGCTCACTGTGGACACAGCACTTGTCCCAGCATGACGAGATTGCTGATGAAAGGTTGGTTTGCGAACAAACTTGGTTAGATGATTCTACTCACCAAAATGCTTGCGTGTAGGTGAGTAGTCTTATTTGGTTTGTGGGACTGCCTGACTGCCTCGTATTACACATGTGCTGGTGTGCCTTGCAAAACCGGAGTGTAATTTCTGTCCTCAGCAGTTAGCCTGCACATTGCATGGCATGGAGTTTGGTTATGTGTTCAGACTAATTCTTTGTGATGTGTCTATCAGATCATAACTTTCACAGATTAAAAACTCTCAGCTTGAGATCCTCTTTAATATCACTAATCTTCAAAGTGGGATCCACGTTTGCCTGCTTGCATTTGCGTGATCTTGCTGTACCTGCAAAATGTGAATGCAATTAAAATTCGGGGTTTTTTCTTTTTTTTCTAAACTTACTCTTCATTAATTAGAATTCTAGCTGAGGATCAGAAGGGAACAACAACCTCTTGAGATTTTGTAGAAAGTTAACAAACCAGACTTTTCTCCTTTTGAGCCAAGCATCAGCAAGAACTTCCTCGTTAATGACCCCTGTGTATTTAATATTGCAATATGTGCATTTTTATATCATAGTGGGAGAAAACAGAAGGAAAGTTAATTCTCAGGATCAGAGGGAGAGTCCATGAAAGCTGAAATTGAGTAAAGACATAAAAGTTGCACTTCGCACTTTGTTTGCTGGCAGAGATTTTCAGAGCAAGCTCGTGAAAGGAAATCCACACATTTCTGCCCATCTTTGATCTCATCTTCTTAAAAAGTGAAGAAGTTTTAGCTGAAACATAGAATTTGTAATATAAGTTACAAGAATGTGGAATTGTTTCAAGGATTTACTTGAGTGAAAAACTCCAGGTCCTGCTATCTGACAGCTTCCAGGGTAAATAAGTTCAAGAGGAGATGAACATCTGTCATTGGTAATTAGCAGCATGAAGTATAACGTGAAAATTTGCTGACCTGCTTTCTCTTTGTCTGTGGATTTTCACTTGAAAAATTATTGTCATTTTGCATCTCTGAAATAATATGAACCTTGCCTTTCAGTGAGTGATTTAACTGCCATCTGAGAACACATGATTATGACTTTTAATGACCTAAAAATATTACCATAATACATCTCTGTTCAAGTACTTAATTGTCATAATTAGTATTTATTCTAGTGATAAGAGCACCAGGATCCTGGTTTTCAGTGCTGGCTCATTTATTGACTGTCCCATAACCTTGGAAAATCAAGTTATCTTTGTCAGCTACAGTCTGCCTTTATCTGCACACGGTGTGGAAGTCTGCGGAGTTGCAGAGGTGTAACTGAGACAATAAATTTGGCTCTCGGAGGCTGCTTCCCCAGTCACGAGCATGGAGCACGGCTTCATTACTGGATGCTGTAAGGTTAATTTACTGAAAGTTGTAAAGCTCTCCAAGACCACAGTTTGCTAACATGTAATGATCAGGTACCAGGCTGCGCTTTCCCCTTAGATCAGACCCCACTCTCCTCCTCTCATTCTTAGTTAAATGGTGCTCTTTATACAATTCAAAACCAAGAGATTTGCTTTGGTAAGAGAATGCAGAGGCTGGTGTTTTAAATGGCATAGTGCCCCATTAGGGATATGTTTACGGAGCGGTTACATTAATCTCAAGATCCCAGTCACAAGAAAAATACATCTTTTGCACAAAAGGAAACAAAGAAACAGCAGCAGAATCGGTGCAGCATCACCGAACAGCTTTGCCTGCCCCAAATCCCCCCCCAAGGTTAATTGTGAAATTCACACTAGAAATAGGAAGCACGATAAGGGATGGAGTTTCTGCCGCAGAGGATTCCCAAGAGCCCTACAACCTGACCGTTAGTGATTTTATCAACAAGAACTGTGAGCATTCTGTGTATTGCGGGGAAATGGTGTGAAGTGCTACAGGCATGAGCACTTAAACCTTCTTTTACCTATGTTTGGAGACTCTGCATGCTACATCCTCCTTCTAAGATAGGATGTGCCCTGTTAATGAGACAGACACAAGGAAGATTAAAGAAGGGCTTTTCTTCACCATCAGAAACCTCTTTCTAGCATAGGTTTTGGGAGGAAACAATACTTACTTATTCCACTTGCATTTTTAAGTAATGCCCCCCACAAAAAGCAAAGTGCTTTTCTCTGAAGTTGTCTTCCGTCTTCGGTCTGTCAAAGACTCAGGACTTTGCTGCTTGGACCTTCACACCAACAAATACATTGTGCCTGCTTGCAGGACTGTTGAAGGAAGACCTGCTCTAACTTGGTCTTGCCTATGCAGTGGGTTCTGGAGGTGAAGGGATTAGCATCTTCCCCTTGCAGCTCCGCTCAGTGGAGGGTAGGCAGGCTGGCCTGATGTCTCCCAGTATCCTAAGACTCTCTGGCTGAACCTTCAAGGCCTGGGGTGGAGGAGCAAACTTCGTTTGAACAGGTTCATCGCTTTCCGACGCAGAGGGGTAGCACAGGGCCAGTGCCTCCTGCAAGGAAGAGGAAAGGCTCTCTAACTCTCATTACACTTTGCCCCTGAGAGCTGCAAAACACTTAATGAGGCTCTTTGAACAGCATAGGCTGGAATCTGGTGATAAATTTGTTACCATTAATGGATAAAAGTCAGCATCCGTTCTGCCCCTGTAAGCACTCTTACCTTTGCGTACCTTTGTAATTAATGCAGTTCTCTTCTTGTCTGGATCCTTTGACCTTATCTCCTGCTAATTTGGTAAGAAGGGTTGCAAATCAATGGTTCGTTTCTCTGCAGCAGAAGTTGCCGGAGTTCTGGACAGCTCCAGGCTGAACTGACACCGGAGAAACCTGTGTCGCATTTATTGTAAAGAGCAGCTGTGGAATATAGGTTGAATTGTGCCAGTCTGTGTTAAGACTATAGAAAGCCTGTGGATATGTCATGGTACTCCTATAAAATTTGCAAAAATGTTTACTATAATTCAGAAACAGCCTGGTTCCTTTTTTCTTTTGCTAGCATACATTGCAAATCATCTTTTATTTCTGACAAAGCGTCCCCATAAAACCACTGCACTAAAAAAAAAGAAAAGCTAACACTAAGTTATATGAAAACCCATTCTTAAATTACGTAAAGATGTTGAACTGTAGGTACAGATCAGACTTTGAGTATTATTTACATGAGGAAAATATATGCAATTAAGTATTTGCAGGAGTACAGAAATGTTTTTTTGTGGTGGGTGGTTAAGTAAATTGCTGTTATTTTTGTAATCTTTATTTCGCATAAGACACTCTTAGAGAAACCAGTATACAGTGTGGTGTGTTTCACACAGCGTGCCGCCCTTGTGGCACATCCAAGGTTGGTGCCAAGTAACAAATGCCAATTGACTGAAACTCAGGACTTGGTTTCCCCGTGGCTGATGGAACAGTGACTCGTAAAACATTATATTACGCACTGCTCGGATGCGCACTGTGAAGGCTGTTGATAGAACTGTTGTCAGGTGTAGATATGTGAAGAGTTGCTCTGATAATGGTTTGGTGTGAGAGGAGAAGGCTAGGAAGGTCACTGACCACAGCAGAAATTCAAGATGTTTTTTCAGGTTCATCCAAGGTTGAAAAAACATGTTTGCTGAGCAAAAAGTAACAAGCAGAAATGTTTCTAGACTGGAACATGTTTTTTCAGACTAATCAGCTGATTACATTTACAGATCTTTTTTACACACTTTTTCACGTGTGTTTTGTCGCATTCTTTCTTTTTAAGATTTTTTTTTTGTCAATTTCAAAGCATACTATATAAACGATAGTTAAAAAAAGTAAAATATTTTGGTTTGAAAATATAGAAATAAACCCTTTGAACTTTTCAAAATATTTCCTATATTTCTTTTGGGTAATGCTATGCCCTGGGTTTGATTTCAGTTTGTTTGCAAAAGTATTTGCTGTAAAACTGCATTTTTCATTGCCTGTACCACTTTCTGATGTGCAGCTCCAGTCCGCCCACCCTGCCTACCCTTGCTTGGTCCGTAGAGGGAATAAACATTCATGTTACACAGCATTTTGAGATTTGCGTTACTTCAGTACTGTTCAGTGATAGCAACAGGGTTAACTGATGCTCCTGGAGAGCCTTCAGTTCTGCTCGATATGCAACCAAAGTGTTTCCTTGGCCACTTCTACTTGCCGAGCCAAGTAAAATGTGCTTAGCTCTGTCGTCTTGCTCAATTAAACAAAGCAAATAGATGTTGTGCTTTGGATAGCAAATCGCATGACGCTGTTGCGGTTTGGTGCCGCCCTTTCTGCTCCAGAATTGATGCTTTAAAATCTGACAGCAGATAAACAGAAGGCCCCATTGCAACAATTGCAGCATTTGAAGTGTAGCAGTGAGTCGCTGGGTAAATCCCACGTGGGCGAGGTGCCTGGATGATACTGCTAATGCTCAGCACTGTCACCAGCAGGATGCTCAGACCATCCATCTTCTTGTAACAAACACTTGGAACTTGTCCACAATAGTCTTCTGTTTTGCTTGTTAAATAATTGCAAATTCGTGTTCTAATTTAACAGTACGTTGATGGATTCTTGGCTTTTAAGATCATTAGAAATAGTTATGGTCACTGAATATGACCTCTCTCTAAAATGGGCCAAAAAATAACTTAGCTCCTTATTCCTGTGCCAAGACTACAAATCCAAGTTTAAATGAAGCTTGTCATTGAAAGTTATTTTTAACTATTTCAAGTGACAGAGGCCTGTTGCTTTCCCTGGGCAGCGGTTAATCATCCTTACTGTTAAAAATGTGGGTTTGGATACTGTGGCAATAGACCATTTCAAAATGACGAAGCGAGGTAAGAAAGTGCACTTACACCAACCAGCAGGTTGCAGAGGTAGGTCTTTGTTGGTAAGTTATTGCCCAGTTTTAGTATATGCAGGTCTGAACATTCAACCTTTCTGCTGCAGTTAGTAGAAGCCGCAAGTGTCTGGACCTTGATCAGTAGCTCTCAGTACCAGGATGCATGTTTCTTAGAGATCAGATGAAGGATCTCAGTTTTGTGCGAAGGACAAAGGATGTTTCCTACTGATACTTATATATCCAAGCATTTCTTTCTGTTCAAATTGCAGACCTGCGAATATGTAAGGGTTCAGGCTGATACACAGCCTGATGCCCTTGAGTTTGGTGAGACAAGGGTATGGATTTGGTAGAACCGAGGCTTTCAAGTGGGCCCTGAACTTCACTCTCCCTTCGGTTACATTAAAATCCCAATGCACCCCCTTTTTTTTTCTCCTGTTCCAAAATTCCATGCTACTTATTAAATGGATTTTATTTTAGATCAAGTGGCTGTCAGTTGCCCACTTGATTCTTCTCATGTTTTTTCACCAAAATCAACACCCTGCTGAATCCAGTAATTGCTGTGGAGCCGGTGCCTCTGTTTTCAGAGCAGTGATTTTTATTATGAAATTGAACATGCTAAACAACACTTACACCTAATTCTAAAGCATATCAATAAACAATGTCCTTTGTACTCATTATCTTCACCACAGTACCTTCTTATTTTACAGTTGGATACATTTACTTGAATATTTATGCAAACTAACAGATCTGTAATGAAATCACTGGTAAGTTATTAAATCATGCTGGTTTTCCTTCAAGCATTGCAAATTACCAAAACCGAAATAATTTAAATATAGTGTTATCGGTCCAGGTATCTGCTCTGGCTTTTTCTGGAAACAGTAGGTGTGCTTTGGAAGAAATAACGCATCTTCTGAGGGCAGTGTTTTTCAGTTGTAATCAGGAGGTACTTTTTGTGGCTGGACTGCTTTAAATGGAACTGATTTAGCTGACTGAAACCTGCCTTTGTGAAATGGAGATGTTGAAATGTAAGGCAAGCAGACTTTAAAATCCCAGTATGTTCTCTCTCAGGTAGTCTGATACTTTGCCAGTGTTCGCCGTGCAGTAGAGTAAATCACAGCAGTGGGGAAATGGGCCAAACACAGTTTATGGAGTTGTTCTGTTAATTACCTTTTCATAGTAAAAATACAGGAGCTTGTTAAAATACCAGCCTTCAGCTCCAGTAAGCTGCCAGCATTGGCCTAAATTTGGGCACATGGATTGCTGAATAGCAGTTTGTTGTGAAAAGTCAAATAATCTTCACGTAAACCCATGCAAATCTCATAAGCCAGCTCCATTAGAATGTGTTCTGTACTCCGTGTACCAGTTCGTGCAAATTTGTCGTAGTATGCTTTATTATCTTTGTTGTTTTATGCTGATGCTAAGAAAAATCTGTTTCCTCCATAAAGAATGTGCCTTCTCTCCCTGGAATTGAGTGCATTGTAATTTCTGTTATGCGGTATCACACAGATGTGGTTGTGATTTCTCCTAGGGCAACAAGTAGTTTTTCTATGGTGTTAAATGAAACTTTCTGAATTGTCACCTTTTTATGAATACCAAGAATATTTTGCTGAAAACTGGACAGGCTGGGCATGTACAATGAGGGATGTAGGATGGCGGAACCCTGTAGTGCTCTAGCTAGGACAGGTCACACACAGCATTGGACTAGTCTGCCGTTTAATCCTGCTAAGAAGCCTGTACTCAGCTTGTCTTTATCTTGTGTATTTAAGTAAATTTTCAGCATTATGCTCTGCTGCTGTGTCCTTGGGATTTTGGCTCAGCACAGTTCTGCTTAGCTGATGATAACTCGGGTTGTATAGTGGACAGAGCCAGGCTTGGTGTTAGCAGCCTTTGAGCTGGGTTACAGCAATACATTTATTTTTTTGTAAGTGACAAAGGTGCTCGATGTCTTTCC
>JAVKLA010000061.1:2655271-2703482 GCA_034782735.1 Sagittarius serpentarius
TGGGGGGGCAAGAAAACCCAGAAAAAAAAGTCTTGTTCTGAGCCGTGCCACACTTGATAACTAAAGTGCCACTAGGGGGGATTTGCCAAGGGTGTTGCACATGCGAACTTCAGCTGCACGCTCAAGAAACTGTCGGTGTCTTCCTCATGTCCCAGGAGTTCCAGCATGGCAAGGCCTGAGTCTCAAAAATACCAGGAGTCTGCAGTTCATATACTGAGTGGGGCTTGCAGGTGCTCTGCATCTCATGCTTTCAGAGGCCAAAATAGATTTTGATGTCTGCACAGAAGGGAGAGCTATAGACCTGATGTGGCATGAAGTGGGCAGGGGTGAGTCAGATACGAACAGCAGCTGTGAGACAGGCTCTGCTGGGCACTGAACTCTTCTTACCTTTCCTTTCTGTGTGGGATTTGTGATTATTGTTTGTAACCCCAGAGCTCCTTTGAAAATCCCCGCCTGATTTCTTGGCAGTTAACAAGAAGTAAAGAGCAACAGAAACAAAAATCTCTTCTAACCTGGCCAGGCTGATGGTTCTTCACAAACCCTGGTGTTTGCAGGCATCTCGTTGCATGTGTTTGCCTTGATTCAAAGTCTGTGAAAGTGAGGAGATGAGTGGGTCTGGATTTCACACGTACTGTGGTGGTGGCAGAGGGAGAAGGCTGAGGCATAAAGAATGGGTCTGGTGGGAAGGTATTTGGCTGTGCATTAGCAGGATTCAAGTTCTCCGGCTGTTTGATAATGTATGAAGTCAAGGGGAAACATTTCACAAATGCATCTGCTCTCAGGGCACCTCAGAGGACTCTACCAAACTGGTGTTGCTCTCCATGAACTTTTAAAAACAAATTCCTTCCTTGTGAACTTCACCAACTGCAATTTTACTCTGACTGGGGCTTTGTACGCATGGCATAGAGTCGGTCCTTGTGACTGTGCTCTGGGAGTGAATATACTTTTCTAGTAAAGCAAATCATGTCCTAATTGTAAACCTTATAAAACTATTTTGAAGAGTCAGATTAGTCTCTTCTTCCTTGCTTCTTCAGGCCAAGCAGGAGGGAAGAAACAATCAACGCTGTACGTGTTTGAGCCACCGGGTCTGACTGTCGGTACTTGGAGGAAACTAACCTTGGGGGGGAGAAAGCTGATAGAGCTGCTCTTCTTATCTTTGTGTATTTCTGTGTGGATCTCTGCAAATTCCCATCCCCCAGATAAGAGTCTGCAAAGTCTTTAGTTTCCTGATATAGCAGCTGCTGGACAATATTACCAGGCTTACGTAGCTGGGGAAAGGGGGGCAATCAAGGGTGTTTGGAAACACTGAAAACGAGCTGTGGTGTTCACAGAAATTAGTCTTAACTTGAAACAGAGCTTCCTCCCACCATCTCAGCACCTGCTCCCAACAGAGCTTTCTTTGGCTGTATGTTTTGTGTCAGCAAAGTGCTCCCTGGGTGGGAGGAGGTGTTTCTCCGTGCTTTCAGCCTGTATTGTGGCCATTGCGACATTGGACCTAGTGGAGAAGGAGGAGAGGGTGTAGGTCTGAAATGGTGGGAGACAGGTTACTCACTTCTAAGCACATTTCCTTTTCATGTAGGTGTAAGAAATAAATAGAAGTATGCTTACCCTGGGCAGCAGCTGCGGTGTGCTTAATTAAGCATTGTACTTTGGCAATGCCTAGAAAACGCTGCTGAGATCAGGGCCTTGTGCTAAGGGCTACTCTTGCACTTAGGAATGCAGTGCCCAAAGGGCACACAGATCGGAAAGATGAGGCAAAAGATTTATCCCAATTTTCTGTGTGTGAAGGTGATGCAGAGGGAAGGGAGGTGTCTTATCTGAGCTCACACTGTGAATTTGCATTAGCAGCTGGAGACTGAATGCAGATCTCCAAACAGGGAGCAAAATGTTTCAGCTGCAAATCTACCTTCCCCTCATAGTAGGTTGTCCTAACTTCTCAGGTTAAGTGTTGCTTCTTGCTATCAGGCACAGGGTTAACATATGCCCACTGCTGGGTAAGAAGATGTAAATCATTCTAGTCCTGTGGATCCGTTGTCGGCAGCTGCACGGGTTAGCACAATGGCTAGCATCACATGCAGAGGAAAAATGGCAAATGCTCACAGGCTTAAAATCATGGAGGCACGTTCACTTCTGATCTTTGATGGCTCAGTGGCTATAAACCATGGCGATGCACGGAGATTAGATTTGAATCCAAAGGTGCAGTGAATTATCGTCTGTTCATTACTAGCATTTTACCTAATTATCACTTTGTACAGCCTGTCCCGGCTGAATTCACATTATCTGTAAGTAAACATAACAGGCTGTCACCCACTTGGAAGCCGCGTGAGCCTCTGTGGCCAGAGCGGTGCAGCACTAAATGCTGCAGCAAGCTTAGCCCAGCTAAATTGAACACAGGAAATTTCAAGTGACAAACACCCCCGTGCCTGCCAGCTCTCCCTGCCATGTGCAGACAACTCCTCTGTTTCCTGCCTTCCCCCACAACACACACGGAAATGCACCTCGGCCATCTGCCACTCCTTGCTCCCACACACAGAAACTTGGGCGTTTATGATCCGAAAGTTACGCTCCCACCTTCGTCACGGAAGGTCTTCTGCCAACGTGGGAAATTTGCTTTCTCTCCTGTGTAGTCTACAGCATAGGGCACAACCTGAAGCTCCAGCCCCTCTGCATCCTGGGCGGTCTTCTGTGAGCGTCCCAGGGTTGTGCTACAGGACCTAATGCTGCTGATCCCACAGTCACTAGTTCAGAGAGGTGCTCCTGGCTTAAACTGAGGTAGGGATCAAAGTCTGGGCAGTACCTGATTTCTTGTCTTTCTCCAAATCTAAGCAGTTAGGTGCCCATAAGATGTCCTTACTGTTTCCACTGATGGAAGAGCAACATCCTGCAGACCTTCTGTTAGCATTCTCTAAGCTCTTCCCTTGGCATTTTGGAACTGTCCTATTTCATCAGCTCTCCTTATGCGATACCCTGATTCTCTTTTTATATTCAGGATCTCTCTCAGCTTTGTCTTATCAGTACTGATACAGTATTGATACTGATCCTGATCTTGATACTGATACTGTATCAGTACTTACCCCTGCTGCTTTCTCCTTTGAGGTAATGATTCCCTATCTAACACTTTATGCTGAGCCTTCTACGTAGCAAAATTGCAGTTAAACTCTTCTTGCAGCCCTCTGTAGGCTGGGCAAAAATATGGTTCTGTGGTCGTCTAATGATGTCAGTTGTAATCATCTCCAAATTTACATAGCTTAGTGTCTATTAGAGCAAATGTCTCTAAAGCCTGAAGAGAAATCCTCTGTCCAGGAATCTTCTTCTAATTCCCTACTGCCTGTGTTATCAGCAACCAGATGGACAGAGGACTCTGCTTTTTCTTTAAAGACATAAGATCCTTTAAATTCTCTGCCTTGACACAGCAAGGGTTTTTAGGTGACTTCTGGCTGAGTTAGCCAGCTTTTTGCTACAACTAATCCACATCAGTCTGCAAAGGGGACAAAAGGGACGTGTCTTCTTTTGTACTTTAGGAGGTACAAAAGAGGTTTGACAGGATATATTTTAAAGTTGTTTTGTTTTCATGCTTAAAAAAATAAAATAGATTTTGTCTAGATTGGAAAAATCCATATTTGGCATAGAGAAAACTAGTGATGACAGGAGATAAACAGATGGTGAAATGCGATGGTCACAGCAGGACTGTTAAACAGGCATCCGCTTGGCACTGAGTGACTTCTGGTGGCTGCAGAAAGCAGGGCTGAGCCACCCAGTCAGCCCACACGCAGAATTTCCCCAGTCGCAACTCTGCTATACCCATTCCCAAACACCTTCTGGGCTCCCTTCTAGCAAAGGAGACCGTGCTAGCGTCTTCCCCATTTCTTATGGCCTCTACAAAGCCAAAAGTAACAAAGCAAGGTGCAAGTGTGTTCTCCCTTTTCAGTGAACTCCCTACAACCCTGAGATCGCCACCTCCCTTTTCAGACTTACACATCTGTCATGGTTTAACCCCACACCACGCAGCCGCTCACTCACTTCCCCCCCACCCAGTGCATCCCGCTGGGTGAGATGAGTGAGTGCATCATCACTGGGGAGACAATCGGAAAAAAGGTAAAACTCATAGGCTGAGATAAGAACAGTTTAATAGAACAGAAAGGAAGAAACTAACGGTGACAGTAATAAGAACAAGAAAGTGACAATAAAAGGATTGGAATACACAAAACAAGGGGTGCACAATGCAACTGCTCACCACTTGCCAACTGATGCCTGAGCAGCGCTCCTCTTCCAGCCAGCTCCCCCAGTTTATATACTGGGCATGACGTCCCAGGGTATGGAATACCCTCTGGCCAGTGTGGGTCAGCTGTCCCGGCTGCGTCCCCTCTCCCAACTTTCCGGTGCCCCTCCAGCCTGCTTGCTGGCTGGGCAGGAGAAGCTGAAAAGTCCTTGACTGAGTCTAAACACAACTGAGCAACAACTGAAAACACCAGGGTGTTATCAACATTCTTCTCCTACTAAACCCAAAACACAGCGCTGGGCCAGCTACTAAAAAGAAAATTAACTCTATCCCAGCCAAAACCAGGACAACATCCAACTCTCGACAAGAAATTCTTGAGGTTTGCGTTGGCACTGCCTAGGATTCCTGTGAGGTGTCAGTCCCTACTGGAATGTCAGAAAGGATCTGAGCATAGTGAGCTCTCTGAAGGACAGAAGGCTTACCACATGGAAAAGACAGGCTTTTGTTCTCTGTGTACCAAAGCAGAGGAAGGAATATTCCAATTCATGGAATTGTTTAGGTTGGAAGGGGCCTCTTGAGGTCATCTAGTCCAACCCCTCTGCTCAAACAGGAGGTTTGAGCAGGTTGTCCAGAACCACATCCAGCTGAGTTTTGAGTATTTTCATGGACGGAGACTCCACAACTTCTCTTGGCAACTTTGTTCCAGTGTTTGACCACCCTCACAGTAAAAGAAAAAAAGTGGTTTCTTCTGTGCAGATAGAATTACCTGTTTCTTAATGTGTCCATTGCCTCTTGTCCGGTCAGAACTGTCATACCAGCATAAGGTAGCTCTGGGAATACCATCCTGACTGGAATTACTGTCACACTCCTCTACCTTCCCCTGACCTCTGAGGTTTAACAAGGGGGGGTGACCTTACATGCATTGGGATCTCATCCTCTCACTGCCATTTGACTAGTCCCCTAAAATGTAAACTCTGAACTTTATCTCCCTCAGTACTAACCATGAGCCAGGCTTTACGGTGATTCTCTTTACTCTTGCAGGAAGAGCTGGTGCCCGTGTCGTGGGAACAATGCAGGGTGGAGACACAGAGGAAGATGTAAGTAACCATCCTGTGTGCCCGTAGAGCTTCTCTGACAGTGTTTTAGAATGACAGCCCTCTCCTCAGCTAGAGAAACACCTTTTTACCTGATGAATCTTCATGCCCCAGGCCTGCTTTTCACCTCCTTTCCTCCAGCTAACGGCTCTCTCATCTGCATAGACCCATATTTTCCTATTTTTCTTTTGCTCTTGGAGTCTCTGGGCACTGCCCTGTGCTTTAGCCTCAGCCTGCAGTGCGTAACTTGTGGCACACAGCCTGCAGGAATGCTGTTTTGTTAAGCTGTTGGGGCCGATTGCTGGGCAGAGGGGATCAGTGCAGTGTAGCAGGAGTTAGATACATGGATCTAAATCCTCTACACCACTCTAAAAACACGCTCCTTGGAGCCCTCTCAGTGGCCTGTACTAACAGCATCAGTCCTTCAGTCCTCCAGATGACGGGACAGGGATGAGAGCAGAACGTGAGCTGTGCCCCTTGGGATCCCTGCCTTGCAGATAAAGCTGTCCCATGGCTGCTGGCTTTGCAACTGGTTACGGTTGACCTGGTGAGCGGATGGTGGCTAAACAGGTACACACAGGTTTGTACAGCAGGCACTTATTCTGACTGCTGTGCTCAGCCTTTGGCATATGTGGGCAATCTTTCTGTGTCTCTGGGCACTCCTAAGTGGCTATATCTGTGCTAGGAAGACAGCTGCTGTGACAAGGTTTGCATCCATGCAGTAACCTCTCCCCACCATCCCAAAAAGGTGCTGGCATCCAAGCTGCCAACCAGGAGCAGTGGGGCTGTCCTGTTCCCCAGGTGATGCTGGAATATTGTTTTGGAGAGTGCTAGTTGGCACAGGCCAAAACTGTGCTAGGAAATAGTACAAACTTAAAATCTACGATGACTGTGAATTTGTGTTTGACCCTGCGCTGTCTGTTAGTCTCCTCGTGTGGATGCAGCCTTTCTGTCTCACTGTGCAGCAGGCACCCCACCCAGTGCTGCCTGTCTACGTAAGGAGGGCGTGCTAGAAGTTCAGACATCTTCTCTGCACCCAGCAAGAAGCCCTGCGCTGCTGGGGGATTATCCATCTCTCTCAGTACTGCCGTGCCTTTTGCTGCCTTCGTGGCGTAGAAATTAAGCCTCTCTGAAACAAAGAATTTGCTTTTCAGAAATCCCTTCACAAAAGCCCGCTACAGAAACCAGACCCTGGGGGAGCAGCAAAGCGCCCGCTTGGATCAGGAAGCAGAGGTTAACGGAGATAGCGTGACCCCAGGGTCCCCAGGAGAAGGGGGCAGGAACGGGAGGGAAGCAGATGGGGGAATCCACCTCTACAGGACATAAGAATAATAGGAAACTCCCCATGTTCGCCACCACATACAAAAGCCGTTTGCTGTGGCTGTCTGACGCTGCTCGGTTAGCTGTGCAAAGCTCTGGGCAGACTATTTCTCCTGCAGGTAGGGCCAGAACAGAGAAGGTATCCCTGCTCTTAAGTGTTCATTGCAGAGACGCGGAGGCACTATAGTGACAGGGGAGTTAAGTCTCTTGCTGGAGAGGGACAAGCTGCCCTTCTTTCTGCCCGTCCTCACCTTTTCTCTGGGAAGGAACTTGCAGGCCATGCTCTGCTGTTAGCTTCAGCCAGATTGGATGTGGTTAAGGCTGTTTGTTGCCTTCTGGGGAGTGATTTATGCCGTTGGCATTCAGAAACATTTCTGGGTAGGGTCAGGAGTGCCAGTGCTGTAGGTGAAGATGATGTGACCTTAGTCGCGGTGCTGCCTGATAGTCCTTGACCACGTTCTTGCCAGTTTCGGATAGTCATTCTCTGCAATTTCTCCTTCCTTTAGACTGTTCTGCTCACAGCTTTCTCCCTTGTGTCCCTGTTGGCACAGCCCTAGCACATCCAGGTGCAGAAAGCCAAGGCCTTCAGCCTCTTATTGTCCTCAGCTGCAGCCACTTTGGTTGTCTCATGGCTCTGCCCTCTTAATACAGCATCTCAGCAGGCACCGGGGCTGAGAGGCTTGCTTAGGGACCCTTGCAGGCATCTGTGTGTGAAATCAGGGAAGGAAAGGAGTGAGGCTGGTTTGAACCCCTCAAAGAGTTAATTGGGTTATGGAGTTGAGAAGAGAGCAGGCTCCAGCCTGCCCGAGAGCCGGCAGCTGCACACCCAGCCTCTGTCACTCGCTGGTGTGGCATGTGATGCCTGAGCTGTACCTGTCTTTGCTGCCTTCTCCCCTGCTCCCGTTCTGGTTACTTTCTATTTTCTTTTATGTTCTTGTACTTTTTTTTTTTTTCCCTGCTCTGCCTCTGCTGTTCTTTCCGCTCTGGTTCTCCAAGGGGAGATCTGCCCCAGGAAGGCCAGGGACGTGCAAGATCATCACCAAAGCACAGGTGGGTTTCTCTCCTGCAGTTAATTTTCTTCCACTGTGCCTTGATTCTTTGGTCTCACAATAGGTATCACTTTAAAGTTAAACACCCTGCAATGTTTTTAATACCAGAGATTCAGCAGAAGTCAGGGAGTTCGTTTTTGTGAGCCCCATAAAGAGGGGAAGGAGGTTTGCAATAGAGTGGAACAGCCACCGTCCAGCAAAGTGGGGAGCTGCTGGTGAAATCCATGTGGGCCGTTAGCTCCCAGAGGCAGCTGAGCTCTGGCTTGTCATTATTTTGAAAGGCCAGCAGCACAGCAGCCTGAGCTGGAACAAAACCTCTTGCAGAATCTGCTGCTGCTCCCCAGAGCAAGTCCAAATCTGGAATCCATACCAATCTGGACAAGCAGCCTTCCCCATAGTCCCCAGGGGTGTGATCGCACAGAATGCAGAGGAGGGAGCAACTTAACGTCAGCCAGCAGTGCCATCCTTTACTTTTGAGCTGGCAGAGGTGCCTTGCCATCTGAGAACTGAACTGATCAGGAATTCCGTTTGCTTTCCTGTAGGAGGACTCGGGGGATAGTGAGATTGACCTGGATGAAGATGAAGATGAGGAGGAGGATGATATGGAAGATGACAGCATGGAAATCTCCCCGAGTAAATCCAGTCACCGAGCAAGGAAGCCGGAGCCACTAGAGGAAAGTGATAATGACTTCTGACCCTTTAGTAGCAGGACGAGGCGGCATCTTGAAATACAAACTTTGGAGAGCGTGCAGGCCAGGAGCTAATATCCTGCCATCTGAAAAGCGCTTGTCAGCATGAATTCAGGAGTCGGTAAATAATGTTCATTAAACTTGAAAATTAAACTTGGATTGCCAGTCTTGTGACTCTCAAAACATAAGCAGTTTATCCGTAATGAGAATCACAGTAATGTGGAGTGCAGTTATTTCCATAATTGCATTAGAACTAGCCCTCATGCACTGCAGTGCCAAAAGTCGCACTCCAGCGAGCATCGTGTGCTTGATTTCCCTGCATTTTATTATGTCCAAACAGATTTTTTTGGCTTAATAAAACTGGATGAAAAGCTGCTCTGGGAACACACTGAAATGGATTTTAAATCTGGCTTAAATCTATTTATCCTAAACATATCCTTTACTTAATCAAGGGCTTGCCTCCACAAAAAGCAGCACCAGTTGCACTAAGGGAGAGGGAAACTAGTGAAGGGGTCCTCAAATGCCTGCACCTTCAGCGCAGCATCTCTTAGTATTTCAGCTGTGTCGCTGGGAATTGTTCTCAGACTTCAGCGGGCTGTGCTTTAGTGTTCTGAGAGCAGCCGTGCGAGACTGCACTGTACCTAAATCCATATGAAATTAGCCCTTTAATTATACTGGGACTTCTGGGGCGGACTGAGATTTAGGCACTCAGATGGGCCAAAAGTTGGGCTTTTTTTGTTCAGCAAGTTGTACCGATGCCATCAGTGAAAATGTATGCAGGTGAACACAAAAGCTGGAGTTTGTCTAGTGTGTTGCCTCTTTTCTTTTTGCTCTGCTTTAGCGTCACAGTTTGTCTTTGTGGGAGCAGAAATCAGTGCTTGATTAGAAGAGTTCATTTTGGTGTGTGTTCATCAGGGCAGACGAGCCCAGGCTGTTTTCCTGCCCTTCCCTTTTTTCACATCAGCCAAGTACTTTGCTTTCCCCCCCATCTGAAGTCTGGAGTCAGGTCCAACCCCTCCATTATTGTGCTGAAGGAAGGGATACACGTGAGTTACTTGAAAAACCCAAGAGCCTTTTCATCTCTATCTCTGGCCCCACGGGTGGAACCATCACACCCAAGGCAGTTCCCCATCAGCAGAGCTCGGAGCTTGAAATGTCACATGAAGGTGGGGCAAAAGTTTGCAGGTAAATACAGTGCAGTTTTTGTGTGGTAACGGGACATATGTGGGTGCAGTGATGTGCTGAAATGCGCACAATCATACAGGCTTGAGCTGAACTGGCTGACAGTTAGGACACTTTCTTGCACACTGTAAAATTAATTGGCACTTTGCACCTCACTTCAAAGGAAGCAGAGGCAGAAGACGGTGTTCTTAGTGCTGGACACCTACTGCAGAGCCATTAGGGTGGTCCGGTGACAGCCGGTGAGAAAGTGGGTGTGCTGGCCACATCCCTGTCCCGAGGGATGAGAATGGCCTGATTTTAGGACCTGTTCCGAAAATGTTTTTCCATGTTAGGCAGGGAATCTGTTCTGCTCCTCCCCGTGTGCTGAGATACACCTGACCTGTGAGAGAGATTTCCCCATGAGACTGGGCCCAGTCTCCCAAGTCTGGGCTGTAGTTTCAGAGTTACAGTTTTCTATGTTATTCCCTACATCGTAGGCCGGAATGGAAAGCTGACTTAATACCTTGTGTGCGCAGAACCAGAGCCTCTTCAGGCAGCGCTGCTACCTAGCCGGCCGGGTTTGATGGTAGCCGTGGTTTGCCTTGCAGCTCCTTGCACCGGGCTTGAACAGCAGCGCCGTTAGCAGCCACCCCGCCGGTGGCAGTGGGAATGCACCCTCTGAGCACCCAAGCTTTCAGCTCAGAACAGTTTGTGTATAGCTAGGTATGTGCATATCCAGGCAGATATGTTAAGTATATTTCGAATTGTTGTTAACCCCCTGTTTTCTGGAGCTCCAGGGCATAGGAGCTGGCTTGGGGTTGTTGATCACTCTCTCCATTGCTGTTTCAGGTAATGTTTCAGCTCAGGGTTAGGCACGGGCTTTGGGCAGAGCTGGACCCGAGCCTCAGTCTGCCCTGAAATAATGGTGATAGAGGTAGAACTTAAATCACTCAGCATCACTGTATCCTGTTGGAGAGCGTCCCCCAGCCTCTGACACCTCACGGAAAAGCCACGAGCCCTCTTGTCACACCAGTGCAGGGGGTGAGGTCTGCAGCCAGGGCAGTGGAGAGCAGTGCACCCCAAATGTAATGTAATGCAAGAGAGGAAGGCGGCGCAAGGCATCTTCTCAATTAGCAACCAATTTATTTCCAAGTACGTATGTATCACACAGCTCAGCCCAGCGTTTCTCCAGGATCAGCCCACAGAGGTCCCTGAAGCAGTTGTTTGCTGCCCCGAGTGCAGCAGCAGCCGCGTCTCAGTGTGGGCTCTGGCTGGGGTGGAGTGGGGAGAGGGGGCTCGGCAGGGGGGTTGCATACTTTGGCTATCGGTCCACCTGCAAACCTGGCACCTTCTGGAGAGGCACTGGGTCTCTGCAACACACATGAAGGCATCACCTGGCACCTCTGCTGTCAGCAGCCGTCTGCCCAAAAGGTGACTGCTAGGGACGGACCCTGCCTGCAGCTGGGACGTCGGGAGGACGCATCCCAAGGTCACACAACTTGTCGCCGATGACAACAGCAGGAGACCCAAGAAGCCCAGCCTGAACTCGAGAGGCAGAACTTGGTGATAAGGCATTCCCAGCGTAGCACCAAGACATGTGTGTGGGAGATGGCCCATCCTTGTG
Organism: Sagittarius serpentarius; assembly: GCA_034782735.1. Lineage (NCBI taxonomy): Eukaryota > Metazoa > Chordata > Aves > Accipitriformes > Sagittariidae > Sagittarius > Sagittarius serpentarius. Next base: position 2,666,428 of record JAVKLA010000061.1, read on the forward strand.
CAGCGCTGTTCCTCTTGCGTTCACCCTCCCACTCCTCCCTCCTCCGACTATCCTGAGGGCTCTTTATTTCCCAAGGTCTTTCTAGACGGTTCCATTCCCGTGCCTTGGGATGCCTGTCTCTTTGATAGAGAACAGCACTACCAAACACTTCAGGCGTGCTTGGCCACCCCCAACCTGTCATTAAGGGCATGGCAAACAGCACAGGTTGCACTTGCTGCCGAGCACCCTGCTCTGAAGTGCACAGGTCCAAAGCACCGCTCTCATCTGAGCAAGGAAACAGCACACCTCTCGTTTCTCTCTGGGATTTCAAGGGGAGCCTGCAGGACTGGGCTGTATTTAGCCAGGTTGGAAGGGCCTGCAGTGAATCCTGCCCAAGTTTCACCCGCTTTTCCCGGGATCCCTGCCAGAAGTAGACAGAGAAGAGCTGGTGCTGGGAGCAGAGCCCTGGAGCCCCGGGTGGGGTGCTGCAATGTTTGCCCGCAGCGACTCGGGCTAGGACAAGAGCAGAGCTCCGGGGCGGTTGGGATGTGCCCAGTCTGGGGCAGGGTCTGGGCACAGCGCCGTAATCCCATGGAGATCACAGGAGGGGCCACCGCCGGCGGTGGCAGGTAAGTTACTCGTGAAAACAAGACGGGCTGGTACGTGGGGTCTGCCCCCTCCTCCCTTCTTTTTGCCTTTCACCCATTTCTTGAAGCTCGCCCAGGGCCTGGATGAACAGGGACATGGGCATACGTCCCTCAGCTTTCAACACTAGCAAGTCTCAATCCTCCTGCACTGCTGATCCAGAGGCCCTAGGTCCTCCTGGGCCGTGCCAGGGAGCTCGGGAGCTCTCCTTGCCCGAGCTCTTCTCCCTGAGATGGGCGGGCAGAGGGCCAAGCAGCTCCCTGCAGAGGCACACCAGCCAAAGAGACCCACGGGGCCACCTCCTCGCTGCGGCCAGGCACCCTCACACGTCTACGACGCAGTCGGGTGAGTTTGTCCGGATAGCGTCAGAGATCATCTTGGCTCCCGACTGGCCGATGCGGTTCCCCTGCAGGCTGGGAGCAAAGAGAAGAGAAGCTCAGGCTTGGACATGAGGCAGAGCAGGATCCTTGGCGGGTACGAGAGATGCTCCCCAGCTTTGCAGCAGCATCCTCTGCACCCTCCCCACGCCAGCCCGGAGCTCTTGCTGGGACCCTGGTCACAAAGGGACTTTGGGTTTGGGGGCCCAGAGGCAGCTGGGGGAGAAGCTGGAGGGGCTGAGCCAGCCCATCCCTGTGATATTTTGGAGAGTATTTGGCTTTTGGGGGTGGTTCTTCACCCCAGAGAGGAGCTGTGGGGTCTGGAGTTATGTGGGTATGGTGGCTGTCATGCCAGGAGGAGGACAGGGCACCCTTGTTCCCTGCCCCGTGGGGGAGGTCCCTGTAAGGCAGCCGGGAATGGGCAGTGCCAGCGGTGGGGAAGGTCCCTCGATGGTTCCTGTGGTCTCCCCCATCCCTGCCTTACCATCCAGCACAGCGGCAACTTACTTCACGTAGGTAAGGCCGTGGTTGCCCTTTAGAGCAGTGGCGATGCAGATGGCTCCGTCCATGCCCAGGGAGTTCTCCTGCAGGCTGCGGGAGGCGGGAGGGTCAGAAAGCACCGGCCAGGGAGACGTGGCCACGAGGAGGGAATGCATGCCGTGGGCATGGGCATTGGGAAAAGCCACCACCTCAGGGGTTTGCCCCACCGAGAGCTGCTGGCCTGGCCGTCCCCTCACTGCTCCCTCCAGGAAGGTCTGGAAAGGCTCTTTCTGGCTCACTCCAGGGAGCGGGATACTTACTTGAGCCGGCGGAGGCTGCGGTTCACCTTCAGCGCATTGGCCATCGCCTTGGCCCCTGCCACGCCGATGGAGTTTCCCCGCAAGCTGCGAAGAAAGGCAAGGCGGTGAGGAAGGACAGACCGGGACGACCCCACGCTCTCCGCGGGTGAGAGGAGGAGGTGGGAGAGGTGGCCCCACACCAGCGAGTCAAGGCTCAGAAAAGCCAAGTCTGGCAGGACACGATGCAAGGGTGGAAGCGATGCTGAGCCAAGGACCAGGGTCTCAGACACCCCCAGGGAGTGGTGTCACAGCCACAGGGACTTGGTGGCCCCACCAAGCACTTACTCCAGGATCTGCAGGCTCTTGTTGACCATCAAGGCTTCTGCCAGGGCTTGGGCACCAGCCACGCCAACCGAAGCCACTTGCAGGCTGCAAGAGAACAAGGACCCTTCAGCGCATGTTGTGAGGTAGCCATGGCATGCTAATTAGACAGGCTGTGACGCCTGAGGCCTCACCACAGCCTGGATACTCACTGGAGATCTGCCAGCGTTGTGTTGACCTTCAGCGCGGCAGAGAGGGCAGCCATTCCCTCGTCTCCGATGGCGTTCTCCTGCAAGCTAAGACACCCAAGTGCTGCGTCTGCCCACGGCCCGGGCACCCAGGAAGAGGGAGAGGGGCAGCAAGCACCAGGCACGGTGTGCCAGGCTTTCCCAAATGGCTTGAGGGGGGCCCTGGGCCACCGTGCACTTACAGCATCCCCAGCCAGGGACATGCAATGGGGACACAGGATGGGCTGGAGCGCACGGAGGAGGCAGCAGGCAAAGCCACCTCCCCTGGAGCAGCGTGAGGGCAGAGCCTTTGGGCAGGTCCCCGTAGGAAGACGCTGCCCAGGACCTGTCTGCCGGTGTCCCCACTTACTCGAGGCTGGCCAGGGTGCCGTTGGACTGTAGTGCTTGTGCCAGGGCTGTGGCTGCTTTTGCCTGGATGAAGTTCCACTGCAAGCTGCAAACAGGAGAAAACGGGAGGTGAAGCGTGGAGCTGTGAGGTTGTCCCAGTCCCTCCAGGCTCAGCACCCATCCGCTCCCATCCAGTGTGGTGGATGCTGGGAGGTGACCCGTGTACAAGATCCCCTGGGTCCATCCGGGATGGCACAGCACACCTCCCGTGGAAGGGCGACCCAGGGAAGCCACTCGCACAGCCCGGATGGGCTGAGGCCCAGGAGCAGCGTCCCTGCCCTGCATCCACGCAAGGGGCTTCAAACCGAGCCAGGTCCAAGGGGAAACTCACTGGAGGGACGTGAGCGCCCGGTTCTCTTTCATCGCTAAAGCGATGGCCTTGCCGCCTTCGTCGTACAGCAGGTTCGCCGCTAAGCTAGAAGCAGGGGACAGAGAACGCAAGTCACATGCAGGGTCTGGGACAACTCCAGCGACACCATGCCAGCAGCATGGGCGCCCTCCTGGGGCCTGCGGGACTTACTCCAGCTTCCTGAGGGTGCTGTTGGTCCGCAGGGCACGGGCGATGGCGGGGCCCCCCTCCTTGCTGATGGAGTTCTCCCGCAGGCTGGGGAAAGACACGGGGCTGGGGAGGACCAGGGCATCGGCTGCTCCCCTACAGCCCCCCTGGCCCCCTGCTCTGGGGCTGAGACCATCTATTGCCACGACAGTCTGTCTGACTTGCATCCCCATCAGCGTCTGCATCTCCATTCCCTGCATCCCCATCAGCATCTGCGTCTCCATTCCCAGCATCTGCACCTTCATTCCCTGCATCTCCATTCCCTGTGCTTCCTACAGCTGTGGGCACTGATGGCCCATCCGGGCTTTTTTCCAACCTCCCATCCCTGCTGCCGTCCTTTCACTGCGAGACACAGCTGAACCGATACTGTCCCAAGGGGAGAAAGCTGATGATGGAGAGAAGATGGTTGCAGCCGGAGGAGGGACAGAGGCTGCTTTCAGCATCCAAGAGCACTTGTGGAAACAACCAGGCACAAGCAAAAGTTCTCGCATCCCGTGTCCCGGCAGCAGCTTTTGGCCGGGGTGGCCGGAGGGATTGTCACTTACTTGAGGTTGATGAGTCCCTTGTTGGAGCAGAGAGCCGCTGTCAGCGCGGTGACCCCAGCGCTGCTGATGGAGTTGCTCTGGAGACTGAGACAAACAGGGGAAGGTGTGAGGACAGGCCAGTCTTGGCATCGCAGGTAGGCTGCGGGGTCGTGTTTGGGGTGAAAAGTGCCCGTTTGCTTGTTTCACTGAGAAACAGGCATCTCCCAGCCACAGAAGATAGGACCAACTTTGGGAGCAGCCAGGCCGGGATCAGCATCTCCTGCTCACCATGGCAGCACTGGCCCCACCGAGCAGAGGTGACGGGGTTTGCCGGCACTTTGGGGCAGCCATGTCCCCGTCCAGCTGTCACCACGGCTGCCAGCTCAGGTGGGGATGCAGTTCCTGCAGTCTTTGGGTCCTTGTCACGCTGTGGGAAGCTGGTGACGGACCCAAGGCACAGCGTCTTGTCCCCAGGAGCCATCAGCCCTCTGCTTCGGCCAGGCGGGAGGAACCGTCCTCCCTGGCTGCCCTTCCCAAGTGGGATGAAGGTTGCACCACCCCACTGCGACTCTGCCAGGCCCCAGCCTATTACCTTCCTCGTTAGCCAATTCCCATCACGTTGGAGAGAGAGAGAAGGCCCAAAGCTGCTAGTATCCTCCAGAAGCAGGGAAAAAAAAAAATCATCACCTGGCTTGAGGATTATCTCCTGCAGCGCTCCCTTGGGGAAGGCAGGGCCAGCCTGGCCGCTGCTGGCGTCGCGCGGGGCTGCTGCGTGGTGCTCCAGCCTGCATGGAGCACCCGCAGCCCCGTCCGTGCCCCTTCAGGGGATGTGGGGTGGGATAGAGGTGGGGAGGGTGTGGGGGGGTACGAGGGGCTCTGAGGAGGTGGAGGTGTTGCTGGAGTGAGGAGGCTGGGTGCTGTTGGGCAAGCAGGAGACCAGGCATGGAGGGGGGAACTTACTCAAGGCTTTGCAGACTGTGGTTCACCTTCAGAGCTTCGGCCAAGGCAACCGAGCCGTTGTCCCCTACTGAGTTGCTGGAGAGTCTAAGACACAAGAGGAAGAGCAGGTGGTAGTGGTGGCCATGTTGCAACCAGCTGAGATCTGCCGGCAAAGGATTCATCTCCCCCGGGCTCTTTCTGCTTCAGCCATAAGCATGAACTTGCTGTGGTCTCATTTCCGACCTGCGTACACCTCTGTTCTCGTGTGTTGGTTTTGAGCTGAAATAGCATTTAATCTATCCACAGGGCCTGGAGACCTGCTGCTTGCCTCTGCTGGAGGGCAGACATGGCCTCTCGGTTCTTTACATGGCTCCCTGCGACCCCGGAGACAGGGAGAGCATCTCTTCAGGGTCGCTCTGAGAGCAGCGCTGCGGTCCTGGCCCCCCTCCGCCCACACCAAACCCCCTCCGGCAAAGCTAGCAGGGTCTGTCCTGCCTGCATCGCGTGGCTCAGCCCCCTGCCCACCGCTCCTGCCCGCAGATCCCGGGAGATGTGGCGCTGGCGTCACCGTCCCTCCACCTCGTGCTGCTCTTACGTCAGCTCCCTCAGGCTGCAGTTCTGCTTCAGCGCCTCTGCTATTTTCCTGGCACCGTGGGCTCCGATGGCGTTTTTCTGCAGGCTGCAAAGGTGAGGAAGGCACCCGTGAATGTCGGGTGCCACGTCCCCATCGGTGGCATCTCGGTCTGCTGGGTGGCTGGGAGCGGGGACAGCGGGTCCCGGTCACTCACTGCAGGGTCGTCAGCCTGTGGTTGGTCAAGAGGGCCTCGGCCAGGAAGGTGGCACCATCCTCCTTGATGGCGTTGTGCTGCAGGCTGCAGGGAGAGAGGAGCAAAGCCGTGCACGGCAGTGGGGTGCAGGGTGGTAGTGGCCTGCCCTGGCATTTGCTTGCCCCCATCCCTTCTCAGGGTGTCCGGTCCCTGAGCATCCCTGCCCGGGGTTCTCCCTCCCTCCCTCCTCTCCCATGGGAGGTGCCTCCAATCCCATGGAAGATGCCTCCTCCCCCATGGAAGATGCCTCCTCCCATGCACCAGCAGCCTGTGAGCTCCCACGTGAGGGATAGAAATGGACCTGGACCTCCACCTCAGTCTGGACCCACTGAAGCTGAGAGGCAGGAGGGTCCCAACATCTCTGTCCTAGGCCTGTCCTGGTCACCGGGTCTCTGCCGGCTGCGCTCATGCTCGCTGCCCGGCACAACCGAAACCAGGTTGTGCGCAGGGTCTCCCTGCCTGCTGGCCCTTGAGGTGGGGAGAGCCTCGATGGGACAGGAGAGGGCTGGAGGGGGCTTGTCCTGGGGATCTGCTCCCAGAGGTGCTGCAGAACTTGAGACTTACTTCAGCGAGAGCAGGACTCGATTTTTTTTCAGCGCGTCAGCCAGTGCTTTTGCTCCGGTGGGGCCAATGGAGTTGCTCCGCAGGCTGGGGCAAGACGGGCAGAAAAGCCAAGGTTAGCAAAACGCAGAGCGGCACGAGGCCAGCTTAAGCCAAACGCCTCCACGTGGCACGATCCCAGACACTGATGAGGTGGGACATCAGACCAGCAGCTCGCAAGAGTTACGTTCACCTCTTGAGCGGTGGTGGCTTTAGGGGCTGGAGAATCTCCCCAGCTCGGTCAGGCCGGGTGGGATCCAGCCCCGCTGCAGCCAGGGGGATGGTTCCCGGTGGGGAATGCATGCGTGGCAGGAGTGGTAAAGGGGCAACACTTACTCCAGCGCCATCAGGCTCCTGTTCACCATCAGCGACCTGGCCAGTGCTTTGGTTCCCTTATTGCTGATCTGATTTTCTGCCAAGCTGCCCAGAAAAAGAAACACCGGGTGTTTTTCAGAGGCTTTCGCAGCCCCTGGCATGTCCCAGGGCACAGCTGGGACGGGTGAGCAGAGGAAAGCCATAAGGAGCATTTGGTTCGTGGTACAACCATGCAAAGTGGGGGATGCTCCGAGGTCTGCCGTCCTGGGGTGGACACCAGGCAGGGGATTGCAAGGACAGGGTGGAAGGGGCGTTTCTAGACTTAAGGTTCATTCGTGTTGTGACAAGGGAGCTCAGATCGCAGCATGGGGGACTGTATGCGTGGCCACGAAGAAGAGCAGGGAGGTGGGGAAAGTGGGGACCCATCTGTCTGGGGCGAGGCATCTCCCTGTATGGGGACCGGGGAGCCCGTCCCCTCCATACGTCGGGTGCTCTGTGCAGAACCTCAGCTGTCCCACAAACAGCCGTGACTTTGGGAAGCAGTTTGTTGGGGTAACCCATGGATTTCTACACGGATTTTTAGGAACAGCGAGGAGGCAGCGGTCCCAGGAAGGCTGGGCGGGACATCCTGCCCAGCCACTGCGAGGACACAGTGGGTAAGGTCACCGTGCCTGGGCGCAGGAGATTGTATGAGGCTGTCCTTGTCACCAGGCACCCTGGGGACCCAGTGGGTCACCCTGGTTTTGAGGTGCCCCCAGCTCCATGCTGCATCCCCAGGAACAGCCTGTCTGCCCTGGGCCAGGTCCTACCTGAGCTTCTGGATCTGGCAGTCCTTCACACTCAGCACGCTGCCCAGCAGCTCCATCACGTTGTCCTTAAACTGGTTATTGTCCAGCCTGGGGAAGATACAAGGAGAGAGCAAAAGGAAGCGTTTGGAGAACAAAGTGGAGAAAGGACTACCCTCCCGTGACATCGGCCCATCGCGGGTGGAAAAACTCAAGCACAGAAGCAGAGCTGACCCAGTGCCGTCCCCAGGGCAGCTCTCTGCTGATGGACAATGTTGGTGGGCCCATGGTGTCTCCCATCAACACCCAGGATTTTGAGTGAGTCACAGCCCAGCGTCCCTGCTTGCTTCTCCCGGTGCAATCCAACCAGGACTCACCTGAGGTTGTGGCAGAAGAGGAGCTGGGAGAGGAGGCTCTTACAGACGTTGTAGGTGAGGCAGTTGGAGAGGTTCGTCTCCTCCATGCAGACGTCGGAGACCTGCAGGAGATAAGCCAGGGCAGAGCAGTTCACGGGGGTGAGCATCCCGGCCAAGCTCTCGTTCTTCATTGCTTCTTCCACAGTCTTAGCGATCTCCGTGTGCTGAATTTCATACAGGCAGTGCATGGTGTTCACTGCCCGTGAGGAGATGATGTAGTCGGTGTTCAGGCAGCCCTGGAGGAAGCTGATCGCTTGGTTCCTGAAGCTGTTGTGCTCGTCCTTCACCAGCAGCCACCCGGAGAGCAGCTTGTTCACCTGCGGGGAGAGGAGCCCGGAGAGAAAACGCACAAAGATGTCCAGATGCCTGTCCTCTGCCTGCAGCGACCTCTGAACAGCACTCTTGAAGTGGTTGAGGAAACCCAGCTTGGGCCAGGACATCCCACTCTCCGTGAAGAGGTCGAATATTGCCCGCTTCGCAGCCGTGTAATAATAAATAGCCGCTAGGAACTCCTGTATGGTTAAGTGGGAGAAGTAGTAGGCTGTGAAGGACTGCATCTCTTCTTTGAGTAGGAGTCGATTGCACAAGCTGCTCTGCAGCAAGGAAAGGTCAATGCCGTACGTCTTCATGTCCTGCTCGTAAAACACGTATTTCTTTTTGAGCAGCCCGTAGAAGGCCAGTCTGCCCAGGCTGCCCACCATCTTCTTGCTGTTGCTCACAGCCTGCTCGATCCTGAGTGTTTCTCTTGGCTTTTCCGGCCAGTCGCTGCTCAGAGCCATTTTAAAATAATAGGAGTAGATTTCTGATAGGGTCTTGGGGACAGCAGTTGTTTCTTGGAATTGATCAGTGCTATTTTTTAGATAATAACCGATCGAGGAGCCAGAAATCCAGCAAAAGCCAGGAACGGTGCACATGACGTGTAGTGACCTGTTAGCCCTGATGTGTTGCAGGACTTGGCTGGATAGGTCTCTGTCGTCAAGAAACATCTGGTCCAAGAAGTCCTTCATCTCTGCAGCTCCAAAACCTCGTATTTCTGTCATCCGGTCAACAAGCCCACCGGGGATTTGGCTGGCTGCTGTTGGCCGCGACGTGACCCAGACAGAAGCCTCCTGCAGCAGGTTGCCACGTATGATGTTGGTGATCAGGTTGTCCACTTGGATCTCCTTTTTGGGATCAGTGCATACCACCGTGTTGGAAAAATCCAAAGGAGTCTTGAACTCATCCAAGCCGTCAAGGATCAGCAGGGTCCTGGCAGCTCCCGCCGAGATGCAGTTCGGCTCGGTGATGTGAGGGAATGCCGAGCAGATGAGTCTCTCGGCGGAGAGCTTCTCGTAGGTGTTGAGCTCCCGGAAGGTGAGGGGCAGCACAAAGATGATGTCCTTGTTGATCTCCCCCTTTGCCCAGGTGTAGACAAACAGCTTCACCAGTGTGCTTTTGCCAATCCCGGCCACTCCGATGGTGACAGAGATCCGAGGGGGGATGCTGACCTTGGAGAGAGGCAGGAAGAGCTTCTCCAGAGGGATGCTCTTAGATACATTTCGTAGGCCTTTGGTGGCCTCAATCTGCAGGATGTCGTGCTCCTTCTGCTGGATATCGGTCAAGCCTTCCACCAGCAGCAGGTTCGTGAGTCGCTGGAGGGGACCCGTCTCCAAGCCATTCCCGTAGTAGCTTTGGAGGCTCTCCAGGTGTTTCTGCACCATGGGTTCTGCACAGAGAGAAAGGAAAGGGGGGGTGAGGAGGAGGAGGAGGATGGTAACCACAAATGCAAATGAGAGACGCTGCTGCACTTTTCTGCCATGCCCATGCAGAGGGGAAACCGCATGGAGCCCTTACGTCTGGGCGGGAAGGTACGTGCCAGGGCCCGGAGGGCACTAATGGGTTTAAATAGTCCTGACCAGCCTCACCCGTCAGTCCGGGAGCCCATTTAAGCTCAGCCCTGGGCCTTCAGCCCCCTGCCTAAGCTATGTTGCAGGAGCACTTGTGTACAGCGCCGTCGCGCCTGTGCCTGCTATGGACCTTGTTGATCTGGACCTTGATCTTGGACCTCATCGCTCTGCTCTTGCCTGGTGACCACTGGACTGTGTCTGAAGCTGGTTGCCCTCGCTGGACCTGATCCTGACCTCTGGATTGACTTCCTGGCTTGACCTCAGCCCTTGCCTCGTCGCCGTGGGACTTGTCTAACGGACTGGACTCGTAGCTGAACCTGGTGACCATCTCTGGACCTGTCCTGCTCACCTGGCTCAGGTACCATGGCCCCTGGTACAGCGTATTTAAACCCTCCAGCAAAGGCTGGACAAGCAGGGGATGGTGCTGCGAGAGATTCAGAGCAGACAGCAGCCAAGGTTGGAGCCTCCTAACCAGTAGGGAAACCAGGGAAACCTCTCCTGGCAAGAGGCTTGCAAGGAGAGCCTGAAGTTGGGGCAGCCACCAACGGGATGGGGTCAGGGATTTCCAGCTGTCCTCCTCCTGCTGTCCCCCTGTTCCCAGCCTAGCTGCTGGGAGCGACTGGTGTGGTCAGGACACTGAGGACGTTAAAGGCTCCTCAGGCTGCCCAGAGAGGTGTGCTGAGGGCAGCGAGGGGCTGGAGGAAGGTCCCTCAAACCTGTCAGAGAGCCCTTGTCGCCCCTGGCTGTGTCCTTCCCCAGCAGAGACCGTGAGATAGCACCGTCACTTGCACGGATGCTCCCGTCGGAGCTGCCGATGCTGCCCGGCTTTGTGCACACCTTCCGGGGTGCTCCAGCAAGCGCGCACAGCCGGTACGTGTGTGCAGACACCCCTCATTGGGTCCGAAGCGGACTGCCTACCATAGAGAGTGATGTGAAGGTAGAGCTGGGAATTGGTGGTCTCGATGAAGGTCTGCAGGGACTGGGAGGCGTAGCTGCCCTTGCCAGCCAGGACGTCCACCACCGCCCTCACCTGCTCGGGCAGGGAGCTCGCCTCCTGCGCCCGGCCAGCCTCCTCCGCCGTGAGGAGGTCCAGCCTCCGCAGGTAGCAGATGATCTCCTCCAGGAACTGCGGTGAGATGGACCTCACCAGCTGCTTGCGGTAGCGATTGATCCAAGCCTCTGCGGGAGAGGAGAGAGAGAGAGTTAGGTCTTGAACAAGCCCTGGGCACGTTGCTCAGGGGTGATGGGAAAGGCAGAGGTGGAGCACCCCGTCTGACTCTGAAGGTAGCAGGGGGTAAACTAGAGCCCTCCAGAGCGGCCTGCCAAAGTCCTCCTTGAGATGATGCCATCCCAAAGCTGTGGCAGGCTGTTTTGTTAGGAGCTGCTTGGTCAAGGCAGCAGCTATCGAAATTGGAGTCAAAGAAACCAAAGAACGCAGTCATGAAATGTAATTTCCTCCTGGAAACCAAGCCCGCGCGGAGATAAAAGTCTGAGCAAGATCATTTATCTTTGGAGACAGCCGTTCCCCCCCGTGCCAGCACTGCGGTCCCCAAGCCCTTGGACTGGGAACTGCTGTCAAGCCTCACGCCTTGGGTGCACCACCTTGTCCCATTTTTGAATCCAAAAGTCTGCTGAGGTGATGGATCTCCGGCTGCCCAGCCACCACTCACCTTCCATCAGAGGCCTCCCGTGACATGGGTGATCCCTGGGCGAGGAGCGCTGCGTTGGCAGCAGCACAGCCGTCCCATGGACCGCCCCGTGTTCCCCCCGGCCTGCTCACAGCATCAGCTGAGGCTCCTCAGCCTTTATCCATGGTCCTGGTGGAAGAAGAGGAAAAGCATCAGGAGCAACATGGGAGGGAGCATACCTTGAGCTAACGTGGTGCTGACTGTGGTTGAGCCAAGGGTCCGTTCATCAGCTTGTGGCTAAGACCAGAGTCCCCGGCGCTGTGGACCTGGTAGGGGCAGAGCTGGCACCATCACGCTGCAGCATCTTTGCCCGGACCTCATCTGCCGCAAACTTGGTGCCTTCACCGCCATCGCTTACGCCGGAGCCTTTCTCGAGCAGAGCGATTGCATTATTTGCCTTGCCGATGCCCCTGTGCCACCCACAGGTCACCCGGCGAGCACCTGAGTGCCACCTCTGTCACCGGAGGGACAGCGGGGCTGTGAACCACTCCTACGTTTTCCTTCTCTGTGCTGTGAAGGAAGCTGTGGGGCAGCAGGCAGAGCAATGAAGGGCCCGTTTCAGTTTCAAACCCAACTCGCCGCCGTCCAGAGCTTCCGTCGGGGCTTGCGGAGCGTGGCCAACACCACATCCTGTTGCAGAGCTCTGTAGTCGTTCCACTTTTGGCAGCACTGGTGAATCGTTGCCCGGAGAAGGAGCATCTACCTGCTCCCTCCCCCTTGGCTGCTGCCAAATCAACGCCGAGGGTTTGGTGTTTTATTTTTAAGAGGTGTATCTGCTCACTGAGTCCCATTGTTTTCTGAGCAGAGGTGGTAGAGGGAAATGCCTCCATGCCCGAGAGTGCTCCCAGCTTCACCTGTCTTAGCAGGCGGCACTGTGCTAAGGACTCTCCACCAGCCCCAAAGTCGTCTCCAGGAGCTGGCCGCGTCCAGGTGGAAACTTCTGGGCCCCAGGAGCTGACCGATCACGGCAGCGATGCAAACACAGTGTCCCAGTGCCCTGGCCCGTGTCCTGGCACAGCACCCTTTCCTCGCCTCTACCTGGCCAACAGGATGCTCTAGAGCCACGCGATCACCCATGCTCGTGCCGGTCAGAGGGGCTGCGAGGAGGTCCCTGCCCGCAGGCAGCGCTGCCTTTGCCCAAACCCACTCCCGAGTGGGATGTGGGCACCGTGGGGGCTTTGAAGCAGCCTCGCCAACAGGTACAGGTAACGCTTGCTTTCTTTGGTCAAACCCAACCTCTTCCAGGGAGAAAGCGCACATGTAGCTTGACCGGGGAAACTTGGTAGAGTTTCCTGGTCCACGGTGGAAGGTTAAGGTGCTCGGAGCATCTCCTTTGCAGGCTCTTCTGTTCATCCTCCTGCCAGGAGATCCATGCTGAGGTTTATTTCTCCCACCAGAAAACGCAAGGCGTGCGGATGGTGGCCGGGGCTGCGGGAGGGAGGACCAGATGCAGCATCTCTGAGGGCCGAGTCCCTCACAGACCCCACGGGCTGGGTCTCTCCTCAGGAGCCCTTTGCAGCCCGTCCTACGGAGCGGGGTGAGTGTCTGAGAGGCGCTGGGTGCCAAAGCGCCAGCCCGTTCCCACCTGCCCAGATGGGTTCACGTGTGTGGCTTGGAGAAGCCCTCGTAGGGGTGGAGGGTGCTGTCGTAACTGGGTCTGACCCCACAACCTTTCCCTCCAGGAGGGAAACTCGAGTCCTTCTGCTCCTCCTCGGCTGCCCAGCTCTGACCCACTGGTGGCAGAGGTCCACGCTCCCCCCGGCAGTGGTGGTGGCCCCACAGCAAAGCCCTTTTCTCCACACAGCGAGCAGCAGGGCTGCGGCGGCAGCAGCTCGCCTGGGCTCTTCACCCCTCCCCAGGCAGTGGCTTGGTCAATTAAGATACTGTCAATTAAAGGAGCTGGCTGAGCAATTCACAGCAAATTTTTCACCCCTTGATGTCTTCTTGTCTCTAAGTGGCCTGGAAAGTTCAATTAAGTCTTTGCACGCAGCAGTCCCCAGGTGTCTCATCTTTGCTGTGCAACCAGGAACACAGCCGAAATGGAAGGGGGTTTTGCTGCTTGCAGCGATGTTTCCTGCAGCCCTTTCTCCGAAACGCGGCTGGCAAGAAAAAGCCCTTTGATGGGGGGAAGCCTGCTCTAACACCAGAGATTATTTGGTGGTGTCCTCCGGTGCTGCTTCAAAATGTGATCCTGCTGCTGGAAACCAGCAGCCCTGGGTCAGTTTGTGCAAAGGCATCTGACCGGGAGAATAAAGCAGCGGAAAAGACATAAAGCAGGAGAAGAAATAATGCGGTGGCTGCAATTTTTTTTTTTTTTTTTCTGCTTCCAGTAGAAAAGCTTCAGGTGCAGCTCTAGGGCCACCCAGTGACGCTGGAGGCTGCATCCCAGGGGGGGTGAAGGGCATTATCTATTCTTACACGAGCTGTCTGAAGGGCAAAGGCCACTCAAAGCCAGTCTCTATAACCCCCACAGAAATCCGAGGTGTTTCCAGGATGGGACGCAGCCCATCCCAAGGCTGCTGGGATGAGTCGTCTTCTGGAAGTGCCGCGCTCCCCCGTGCCGGAGACTGGAAAGCGGAATCCGTGTCCATCCTGTGTGCACGGAGCTCAGCCCTGGGTTTGCAGCTATCGCTTGGCCAGGATCAGGGAGGGACAAGTGCCCGTCCCTGCCCCAGCGGCAGCTGGAGAAGCAGTGATCCAGCGATGGTTTGTCTCTGCCCTGCCTTGCTGCCTGCACCCCCCGGGGGCGCCGGGATAAGAAGCCGGAGGGCGGGAGGCTGCCCAGCCAAACAGACGAATGGTGTCTGCAAGCCCCAGGGAGGGAAACGGCAGGGGATTTTGTTGGCAAGAACTTGGCATTAAACGCTTTTTTTTGCCTGGTGTGGTCCAAGAGTCCAGCCCGGGGGAAACTTCTCCCATCTGAGGATGTCCGCTCAACGCTGGTGTGTCCTTCAAGCAGCTTCAGTCTGATGTCCCACCATCCCCACATCCCCACCACGCCTGTTAGCAGAGCGTCTGTGCCCAAAACCCATCAGTGCTTGGGAGCCAGAGCCGCTGTCCTGGAAGGTCCCTGACCGTGCGCACAGACAGCCCTCTACCAAACAGCCGCTGCGCTTTTCATCAGCGTGCGCCCTGCTCCAGGATCCAAACTGCCTGGCATCAACGCTGGAAAACATGGACCTGGACATAGCTGCTTCTGCTCATCTCTGGCTCTAATTACATACATTCACTTTTGCTCCTGGAAGTCCAGCATGGACCAAAAGAAGCTTGGCAGGGGATCCGAGACGAAGGGACAGTCCTGGGGTGGCTGCAGCACGAAGGTGGCTGGAGGTAACAGATATTTACTGCGTCTCTGCTCTACCCAGCCTCTCAGATCTTCCTCCTGCCAGGAGGTGGCTTTGGTTTTCATACGGCAGCCGGTCCCCGCCAGACAGATCCATCACCCTGTGCTTTGGGAACCTGCTGAGGACTTGGGACTGTCCTGTGCCAGCAGCCGTAGCAGCCGCCACTGGCAGCATCGTGGCCACGTCGGGCCGCAACGCTCAGCGGTCAGAAATCTGTGGTCGTCGTCACGCAGGAGCTGGTGGGCAGGTCCACGAGCAGCGTCAGGGGACGCTGGTTGGCACCTCGGGCAGGGCTGTCCAGCTAGCAGAGCCCTGGGGACCCGGCCGGGCTGGGGACAGGGCTGAAGGGTGCCAGTCTAGGTGGGCACCAAAGTGCTGGGCAAGAGCTCCCGGATGGCTGCAGGGACCCACATAGGGGAAACATCGGAAAACGGGCTGATCTGCAGTATTTAGGTATGTTTAAAGCTTTTTATAGGAACTAATAATTGCATCATTAACCAGGCGCCTGAAGGAGCAGAGGAATGCCCGCTCCAGCGCGGCTCCGTGCCCCCAAACACGCAGAAACCTTCGGCCTGGCCGTTGCCTTCTCCCCATCCCATCACCGTGGGGTTTGCCCGTGCAGCCGGTTCCTCAGAGATCTCCAGTTTGGGGTGACGTGTCTCGGTGCAGCTCGAACCCCAGCAGCACGGCACCCGTCTCGCCGCCGCTCTCCCTCCCCCAGACTTAGGAACGGAGAGAAACCAGCCCCACGAGACCTCCCCACCACTTCCTGGCGCGCTGGGTTTCCTCCAGCAAATCTCAGGCTCCTTCAGCAAACACACTCTCGGAGCTTTTATTTCTTTCTCCTGCCATATATCGACCCTGAACTGACCCCGTTTCGGAGGTCAGTGAGCTGCCCGCTGGCATTTGCCAAGCCAACATCTCCAGCCATCCCCCTCAGCTGAGCAAATCCTGAAGCCAGGATGCAGGCTGCCACCTTTTGGCAAAACGGGAAAGCTTCCACATTACTGGTTTCTGTTAATTAAACAAAGCAATGAAGTATCTTCTGCATGATACCCGATTACGAAAGTTGCAGATTTGGAGGTAACTCAGTCGTCTAAGTTTGCGTATGACTTTCAGACGCACTCCTTTTTTTTTTTTTTTTTTTTTTTTGGTCTGGATTTAATGCTAGCAAAATTTATTGCAATTACAGAGTGACCCCCTATGCCACATCTAACCCCTACCAGGTTTTTGGTTTGGGGTTTTTTTTTTTGCCCTCTCCAAAACCCCAACCAGAATAACAGGGCCCAGACACAGTGGGAGTTAAATAGCAAGTCGCGGAGGTGAGGAGCCGTGAAGGACCCCCGGGCTGAATGCCAGCAGTCCCAACACCAGATCTCGCCAGGAAAAAAGCAAAGGTCAGTCGACAGGTAATCCCGAACAGATAAAACCAAAGCTAAGTTCAGAGAGAAGAACTCTTGCAGGGCACTGCTACACCTCGCAAGCTGCATAACGAAAAATGATGCGCTTACTGAGCTGATCGTGCCCCCAGGACACTTTACCACGGACACGCAGATGGCTGATTGAAAAGCAGATCCTCTCCCCTGCAAACAGCTTCTGCCCTTCTCGCCTGTGGGATCGGGATCTCAGGATATCAGTGGGAAAACTGGGAACGAGCTGCTGCCAGCCTGCCTCCGTCACCAACGCCAGCCCCATCTGCCGGCCTCGGGGGGTGCGGGGATGCTGACGGACGCGGTACCCCACCCCAGCACCCTCCTGGGCTCTGATGCTCGGGGTCAGCCCCAGCTTGCTGGGGTGACCGAGCATCACGAAAAGCAGCCGCAAGTTCTCCGGAAAGAAATTTTCCTGCAACAGGGACATCCCTTGTGCGAGCTCTGCCCAGGCTGCCCTGAACGACGGCACGCCTGGCTTCAGATAACCCTCCCACGTGGCGGCCAGACCCTGGGCACTGGTGACATCTCAGTGGGTGACAGCACCCAGCCAGTGCTCCGGCTGCTCCTCTCCCCAGCAGTCTCATACCTATAGGATACGTAGTACCCCTAATGACCTTAGAGTGCTTAAATAACAGCAGGATTAAGCCTAATGAGGCTTAATTGACGCAGCCCAGCGTGCCTCAGGCTCCCTGCCTACATGGGTGCCTGGGTGCAGAGCCGCTGGGCACGGCCCCACGGCCCCGCTGAGCTCCATCGCCTCGACCTGCTCCCTGTGCCTCTGGGTCCTACACAGTGCTGGGGGATCCCCTGCAGTGAAAAGGGCTGAGGAAGGTACCAGTGGCAGCTTTGGAGACCTCGGTGTTGCTGTTCCCTCCAGCGGAGCTCCAGGAAGGCGTGCTGAGCCCAGTTCCCAAAGGGGGAACGTGGGGGCGCAGCTCTGGGTTTCAAGGTCCATCGGTCTCGGGCTGCCAACAGACCCAAGACCCTGCCTCGCTCTTTGGTGCAATTTTGCACTACGCCACGGGCAAGTATGTCGCTAATCTCATCCTTTTCTATCTGCGGTACGTATAGGGGATTGCGTTGGATGGTTTTGGAGTGGAATGAATTCACTAGATGACATTAAGGTGGGGGGCAAAAGCTGATGCTGCACAAGGCGGAGAGGCTTTGCGCAGGCAGGGCAGCCTGGCTGCTGCTGCCTTCGTGTCTGGGACAGAATATGTGACGAGTGCCACGTCCCCCACGAGGTCCCATGCTCGTTTCTATCACTCAGGGCTCAGGGCCGTGCACCGGTGGCTGTGCCGTGCCAGGCTGCTCTGCCGGGTGCTGCTGGCAGTCGGTCACGTCTTGCCTGCCCCAGGTACCTCTGCCCAACGGCTCCTGGCCCTGCTAGGTGCTGGCCCAGCCACTCCACTTCACACGGCCGTCGCAGCGAGAGGTCTGCAGCAGCCCATCTCCATGCGGGAGGGCTGAGCGATGCCTCCCCTTCTCCCCGTACCCCTCCAAAGCAACACCAGCCCCACCAAAACCTTACCTCGGCCTCGTGCCGCC
Source organism: Sagittarius serpentarius (assembly GCA_034782735.1). Lineage (NCBI taxonomy): Eukaryota > Metazoa > Chordata > Aves > Accipitriformes > Sagittariidae > Sagittarius > Sagittarius serpentarius. Next base: position 2,684,025 of record JAVKLA010000061.1, read on the forward strand.
TTCCCCAGGTCTGCGTGGGAGCCGGAGGGCAGAGAGGGCATCCTCGTCGCGGCGGGAGGATGCAGCCCCTCCGTGCCCCCGCTCAGCCCTTTATCCCCAGAGCTTTGCTTCTGCCTCGCCCGGATGCCCGGTTCAAGGTAGAAAATAGAAGCTCCTCCGCTTGGCAGCTCCTGCCCCGGGGGGACCCGTGGAGGCGATGGGACCCGGTGGCCAGGGCGATGCTCTGGGCAGCACCTGGGGAAGGTGGGTCTGGCTTCCCCAGCCGTCCACCGCTGCCGTTTCCAGCCCAGTGGCTTTTTCTGTCTTTCAGTTTGTTCCTCACCCCTTCCTGTTCCGTAGGTCTCGCTCGATCATCCTTCCTGTCAGCGCAGGGCTGCTGCCTATGCAAATCGATGCGAGTTATCTGCTGAAAAACAGCAGCGTGCAGTAACCGCCCGTAGCCCCGACGGTGAGGTCTGTCCTAGCATGATGGCTCGGTGCACGGCCAATTCCCCAGCCGCGGCTGCTTTCTCCCAGGAGAGCCACAAAACGAGGCTGACCAACATCCAAATCACACTGAATTCCCTCAAAGCAGAACCACGAGCTCACCCTGGCCGGGGAGAGCTGAGGGTTTTTGCTACGTAACCCCCTCCCCTGCCAGGAACGCTGGGGAGATCCTGTGGAAGAGGCTGGTGTTGCAGAAGCTCTGCCCTTTGCTGGGCCACACACGTTTCCACGCGTAAATTCAAGTTGTATCTTGAAAGAGCAGAATGAAAGGGTAGGAATAAACTCCCCTTCCTCCAAAGCCATTTTTCTGCCAGTGCCGAATGTTTTCTCAGATTGTGAGTTCATCTCTAAAGCGGTGGATCGCGTGGCACCAGAGGAGCCCGAGCCACCGCAGCCGCGGGACCGGTGGGATCTCCCCTCCCCAGCTCCGCTCAGGCAAGTGGGGCTGATGGTTGTTTTGCCTTTTGGTTCTACAGGAGCCTTCATCTGCAAATCCTGTGCCTCTGTGAATGCCTTTGCTGGCATTTAGGCAAATCCTGTGAATTCTGAGATGCTGAGCAGGGCGGTCCTCTGAAGGCAGCGCTGAGACCCAGGGCAAATAACTCTGCGTTCTGTGAGTCCCGGGGCAGAGCGGCAGCGCCCAGGGAAAGGGGAGAAGCGCAGCTCACCAAAAGAACAGGACAGTTGCGTGCCGCAGCGGGGGTTTGCCGCCATCCTGGTCTATACCAAATGGCTCATTTTTGGGGCCAACAGCTCCTGCTGCCAGGGTGGTCTGGGAGAGGTCAGAGCAAGCGGAAGTCAGTGAAGAAAAGAGATGAAAATGGCACATCCTATTAGGAGACCTGCCCTGCCGGGGTCCGTTTATATCTAGCAGGTAGCTCTAATGAAGCTACATCTAAATCTGTAATTACACATCTTTCCCTCCACCAAGTCCGGCCGAGAGGTGGTGGATGACTGACGGTAGAGGTGGCGGTGGAGACGACGGTGGCTGACGAAGCTCTCGCAGCGGAGAGCTGGCGGGGGACGGGGTGGGCTCACGCACACCGTGACCTGTGTTTGGGGAGGGGGCGGGTGGGGGGGGCCAAGCAGGAGCTGGGACCTCCAGCCATCGCTCTGGGCTCTGCATCTCCCAGGACTGCTCTGGGCACAAGCCTTGCTCTCTGCTGGTCTTAAGGCTGCGCCTGGTCAGGGGTTAAAACCTTTCGCCTCCCAACTGTTGGGTCTGTCGGCCGTCTCCTACCCTGGCAGGGGGCTGGTTTCGAGGGGAGATGGCATCTGGGAAGTCCCGGGTCGGCTGGCACCTTCCCGGTAAGCTGCAGCTGAAGGTCCCTCGCATCAAAAATGACCATGCGGGAGCCCCAGTGGGGGCTGTACCTCCTGCTTTCACAGTTATTCATTTATGTTAATTAATGCATCTGAACTATTTCTTTGCAACTGTATATAACGCATTCCCCCCCCACCCCCATAGGAGGTCTGGCGCCTGCGGCCGGGGTGGGCGGGGCTGGGCGGTGGGATGGACAGGTGCGGCCCGCCCAGCCGGACATAGCCGAGGCGAGGCGAGCTGAACCGAACGCAGCCGAACAAAATCGGGTCACAGCCGAGCGGAGCCGAACGCCGTCGGGCCACAGCCGAGCGGAGCCGAACGCCGTCGGGTCACAGCCGAGCCGAGCCGAGCCGAACGCCGTCGGGCCACAGCCGAGCCGATTCGAACCGAACAGAGCCGAAGCCAGGTCAGGAGACGCGCGACACCGCCCGCCTCTGTGAGAGGACGCGGCTCCGCGCCGCCCCGGGCTCCCGCCGAGACCGGCGGTGGGCCCCCGCCGCCTCCCCGCTCCCGTGCTCTGGGAAGCCCTCCCGAGCGGAGCGGGGCCGAGCCGCGGCGTCGCCGCCGGGCCCGCACGGCGTTGCGGCCTCTCTGCTTCTCGCCCTGGCAGAGCCCCGGGACCGGCCGCGTTTCCTCATGGCTGGGAAGAAACTGATCGCGGCGTTCGGGGCAACCGGTGAGCGCTCGGGGAGAGGCCCGGCCCCTGCCCCGGGGGTGCCGCCGCACCTCCGAGAGCCCGGGGGCTGCCGGGCTGTGGCCCCAGGCCGGTGGGAAGGGCGGGGGGCTGGGCCGTGGCACAGTGGCCTGCCCCGGCCTGCTGCGGCGGAGAGAGGTGCTTCGGGTCCCCGCAGCTTCCAGAAGGGCCCGTGGAGGTTCAGGGGGACCTGGAAAGCGCCCGCCTGGCTGGAGCCAGCAGCCCAGGGAACGGGCGGTGGGGCTGGCAGGAGGATGGGCCGGAGGGACTTGGTCCTTGTGTCGCAAGGGAGAGCGTGGGGTCAGGCAGCTCCATCTCGCAGTCCCATCCCAGCTCCCTTTATGAGCAGAGCCCTGCGGGAAGCCGGGGCTCTGAACAGGTCTGTACCTACAGGGGCTTGGGGGGTCTGCGTGGCCCGGGCTTCGCTAGAAGATGGGACCTTTGAGGTCTGCACGGTGACACGGAGCCCTGCGAAGAAGGAAGCTGAGGAGCTGAAGCAGAGGGGAGCTGAGGTCGTGAAGGTGGATCAGGACGATGAGCCCATCACTGGAGCTGGCCTTGGCGGGTGCTTACGAGCCTTTGTTGTAACCAACTTCTGGGAGCACTGCAGCAAAGAGAAAGAAATGGAGTAGGTACCAGTGCTTGCTTTAACCGGGACCACATGTGGAAAGGCCTGGGAGGAGGGGATCGAGGGACAGCCGTGTGGCATTGGAGCGGGGGTCATGGGACAGCTCTTAGTGCAGCCTCGCCAGCCCTGCCGGTTCAAGTGGCCAGTCCAAAAAAGTCCCAAGGTTTGACAAACAAACTAGGTCCCAGTTCTTGCAAAGCCAGAACTTACTCCTTGTTCCCTCACAGCCGCGTGGCTCCAGGATCTGGTGCCTTTAGGGAGTCATTAAATGCCATGAGACTTGGTGTGGCAGAGAGCGCTGCCCAGGAGTCAGAGTAGCAGGAGTGGGAAGACTCAGCTCTGCAGAGCCTGCCGGGGGCTGAGCCAGGACTGTCGCTGCCTGCAGTCCTGTAGCTCTCTCCACTTGCAGCTTTGCGGCTAAAATGTGCTGCGGTATCAGAAATCCCAGGACGGACTTCGCAAGGTGGCACAATTGCCATGCCTGGATGGCAGCGAACAAAAGATAAGATATGTTAGGGCAGGTATGTTGGCCCCAGCAAATCTTTAGGGCTGGTGTTTGTGTGCTTGGTGGAGGAGCTAGCACCAAAGCTGGAGGGTGTGTGGTCTTTCTAATGTAGGATGGTGTGAGCAGAGGACTCAGCTCCACCTGGGCAGTTCACAGGGCTCGCTGGGTCTGCTCAGCCCTGGTTCCAGCGGAGGGCTCGGGGTGCCATTCCCCTCTTCACGGCCAGCTGCACCCTTCACCCAGGGAAAGCAGCTTGCTGACCTGTCGAAGCGCCTCGGTCTGCGCCACGTCGTGTACAGCGGCCTGGAGAACGTGGAGCAGCCGACGGGGAGGCCGGCTGGAAGTGCTCCACTTTGACGGTGAAAGCATGGTGGAGCAGTACTTCCGGAAAGTTGGTGTTGCCACCACGATCATCCGACTGCTATTCTACTTTGAGAACTTCCTCTCCATCTTGAAGCTGCAGAAGGTCCCGCAGGGAGATACCTTTTGTCCTGGGTAAGATAGGACCTCTCGCTCTCCACATCACTGTCCTGTAGTTCTCACGCGCTGCAACTATGCAGAGGCTCACTGAGGGGTGGAGGAACCGCCAGGGCTGCAGACAGATGGGGAAAAGAGGCCTGTGCCAGCTTGACCATAGCAAGTTGCAGCTGCATTACGGTCCTTCAGACCTGTTTGGTGGCCTGTAAGAAATAAGTGAGATTCCGGTCCTGTTTCTGGTGCTGAGGGCTGCTCTGCAGATCCCAGAGTGTCTCTGGACACTCCAGCTCCCTGCAGAGGTGGGGCTGCAGATCCAGGCGAGTCACGGTGCTGCTCCGGCTGCTCACGGTCTCTTAGCTCAGCCCTGAAGGTGCTCTCGTGGCTTGCCACGCTGGTGGGTGCTCTTGGCTTTTCCTGACCTCGCGTTCAGAGGCTGGGTGCCAAAAACTCCAGCTGTACATCCTCGGAGCTGGGCTTCTCAGGCAGGGCTGCACTCTGGCTGGGATCAATCTCTCCCGTCCAGCGCTGCCCATGGGGGACACCCCGGTGGATGGGATGGCAGTGGAGGACATTGGGCCTGTTGTGCTTTGCCTGCTGAAGGCCCCAGAGGAGTATGTAGGCCAAGTGATCGGGCTCAGCACTGGCAAGCTCACCAAGGCAGAGTACGCTGCTGTCCTCTCCCAGCAGACGGGCAAGACCGTGGAAGCCAGCAAGGTCGGAAGCATCCCTTGGTGTAGGTGATGTTCCTGAGGTGGGGGGAAGCTGGCTCAGGCCCCTGCAGCCTGCCTTGGGGTGGTGGCGGGACAATCCTCGTGCCTTCCCAACAGCTAGGTGCTCTGCGGGTCCCTGCCCAGGCCAGGCTGCTGCTGGCTGCGGGTGGGCACCCCGCTGGGCAGCAGCACGCCTGGCCTCTCCTGTCGGTCTGGAATAGTGAGGGGTCCTGTACAGGGGCTGAGCACAGACAGCAGTGGCAGAACGAGTGCTGCCCTGCCCCAGCAGCAAGGTCAGGAGCTGCTAGGGTGGAGGGCCCTCGTAGGTCAGTGTACGGGTTTCATGTCCAGGATTAGTCCTGCTGCCCCTGCGTGTGTCCCTGGAGCACATGTGGGCACCAAAACTGCCTTGTCAGTATTGTCACTGAGACAACTCATGCCCATGGAGCTGTGCAGGTGCGCCCAGACAGGTCCATGCCTGGCTCTGAGGGATAACTGAAGCAGGAGGTCTCCAGAAGACCCAGGGGCTGGGCAGCTGCTAGTAGGGCTGGGCAGCTGCTAGTAGGGCTGGGCACCTACGGAACGGAGCTCTGCTGCCTGCCTTTCCCTTCAGCACATCATGCCCGAGGGCCTTGCTGTGTCACTCTTACAGTGCTCCTGGCCTCTCCGGGCCCCAGGACTTTTTTATTTTTTGTTTGTGCTTTAGCTGTGCTGCTCCCCTTGGGCAGCTGATACAATGGACGAGGGCTGCGGTGGCTCTCTGCTTTGAGAACAAAGCACATTTCAGCAGAAACGAAGCACCTCTGATGCTCTCTCCAGGTTCTGCTCTCCCAGGGACAAATAAGAACCTTCTTTGTTCCCAGGGCCCCACCACAGTGCAGAAGCACAGCGGCCCACCCTTTGATTCAGGCAGGGAGGGTGGGTGCTGGCGTACGGCGGGCAGCCTGGGTTGCTCGGGCTCTCCAGAGCTCTCCCGGATCCCCCAAGCCTGTGTTTCTGGAACCCCTCGGCCACGGCTTGTGCCCCAGTGCAGGGAAGGGCTCCCTCGTAGCTGCTCCAGGCCTCTGCCCCTGGGGAGAGCGGGCTGGCGTGCCTGAGCCCACACCCAGGACGGCTGTGTGCCAGGGCTGGGTGCTGGCCCTAGGCTGGTTGGGCTGTTCCCTGCCAGGCAGGGCTGCAGGCTGCTAAGCGGCACTGTCCTGCCAGTGACTGCGGCTTTGCGGGGGGCAGCTGGCTCGGGACAGATCCTGAACAAGCTCCTCAGCATCTGTGCAGCATGCTTTCCCCACCACCACCTTGACCCCTTCTCACGCTGTGCCTGGAGGAAGGGTGGCCTGAGCCGGGGGAGGGATGGGGGGGGGGATGGGGGGTGTGTCTCCTGGGTCAGCACTGACTGTGAGACAGCGGTCTGCTTCATCCCCACCCCCAGCGTGGGCTGGCGAAGGCTTTCCTCCACCTTGCCCTCACGCGACAAGGCTGCTGCTTCCTTTACGCAACCCCAACCGAAATGACTTGCAGAGCAGCGGAGCCCTCCTCACCCCTGGAAGTAACGCAGCAGGCTGCTGCAATGCAGCGCGCCTCAGCTTCCCTGCATGGCCTAAGGGAAATGCCCCAGCAGCCTCTGCTCTGTGACAACACTGGGGTCCCCCCCCCCAATTCTTTTTGCAGATCTCACCAGAGGAGTATGAGAAATGTGGCTCCCCTAGGGCCAAGGAAATGGCCGCTCTGTTCCGTTTCTACACCCTGAAATCAGACCGCAATGTGGCCCTGACCATGAAACTGAACCCCAAGGCCCGCACCTTCCACCAGCGGGTTGCAGACAATATGGCTGCCTCCTGCCCCATCCCTTCCTCCTCTTCCACCCGAGCTTCTGCGGCAGGGAGCGGGAAGTGGCAAAGAGGTGAGCTACACAGAGCCCCGCTTCCTTTCCACTAGCCCCGTGGTGAGAGGCTGACCCTGTGGGAGCTGGGAAGAACTTTGGTCCATGTGCGCGCTCCAGGGCTCTCCCACGACTTGGTTGAGACCGTTTAGACCAGTGCAACTAGAACAAGAGGAAAGGCTGTACAGCTGCAGGCAGGAGAAGTGCTTCCTTTGCATGCTGTCTTCAGGGAGGTGTTTGTTTAGTGATTCTGGGTGTTTTCACAGCTGTAGGAGGGTGGCGGCTTCTTTTCCCAGGATCACCCTCTTCCCTAGGCAGCTCTGAGCATCCGGCACCACTTGGTGAGCTGAATGCATAGTCCCTCTGGGCCCCAAAGGGCAGCACCCTCTCTGCAGCCGCCCATGGCAGGCCCCGACCAGCACCGCTGGTGACACTGGCGTTTCTCCATGGGCCAGGTTCAGGCACCGCAGGTGAGCCAGGGGGCAGAGCAGCACGCCTGGGGAGACACAGCGCTTGGGCTGGCACGGCCCTGGCAAATGGGGACTGCGCGGTGACTGCCTGGGCTGTGTAACGTGAAAGCTGAGCCTAACTCCTCAAGTCAGACAGCTCTCGGCTGTGGCCTGGCCCTGGGGCTCCTCCAGCTAATTTCAATCACTGCCCCTGTGAGCTGAGTAAAACCTTTGCAAGACTGTCTGACCTCAGCATTTAACTCACCTAAAAAGCTCCTTCCCCCACACCACGGTATGCTTAAGGTACCGCTCAGATAAGAGCTCTGGGATTCGACAGTCTTTGCTTGTGCTTACAGTCAGTTGCAGCCACCAGAGAGACGCTCGAGACGTCCAGCCCTATCCTCTCCTTGTCCCAGAGAAGACCTTTGTTCCTGTTACTGGGGGAGGGAAAAGGGGTGACAGGCAAGGGTGGAAGAGTAGACAAGGCAGCAAGGCACAGCGCGTGTTAAATATCTTTATGAAGTCAATCTTATTTACATCGATACAGAATCACTTTACAGACAGTTTAATCAGGAGGCAACGCGTGCTTTATTTCAGCAAATTAAGAAGGGCAAGACCATGACACGTCCTTGTTTAACTGGTCGATTAATATGTGGGCTGATGGTACCTGCACGGTATAACTAACAACAGCGGGCTACAGTAACCATGAAAATACTCACTGCAAGAGCTTGACTCCACCTGGAAGAAGTGATCCACTTCACTTGTATTCTCACACATGTAGGAACAATGACTCTTTGACCAATCATTTATGCTACGGGTGTTGCGCTAATGTAATAAAAGACTTTGTCCCAAACTGGCAAAGGGCTTGGTGATAAACTTGTACCCAGTCAGAAGCGACAGCATTTGTCTTCTAACTTCAGTTAATTTGGGGGGAAAGGGAAACCTGAGGCAAAGCGCAGATTCCGTTGCTGCTCTTTGTGCAGGAAATCAGCAGGACTAAGAAACCCTGTGGCTGCTGAGGGAGCCAGGGCAGCCGGGCCCTGACGAGGCCCAGCCACAGGGAGACTTCCCACTCTGACAGATGTGCAGGACAGCGAGGAGGGCTGTCATGAAGACAGGGTTAAAGCTCACTGACCCACCAAGTCTCCTGGGAGAAACTAAGCAGTGAGAAGTTCACCAAGCACATCTAGCATTCAGAAGGGCACCTGAGTGAGCAGCAGCCATCTCAGACTCCGCACAGCAAACTGCTCCCCTCTGTGCTGGAAGGGCAATTTTTATTTCACACTTCCACTGTTTCGGATTCTAGATAATATTTCAACTTTTAATTTTTACCAAATAAGCTTCCCGCTTAGGGACTGTGGAGCAGCAGTAGGGACTGTGGAGCAACCTCAAGAGAGCGCCGCATTTCTGCAAAGCCGGCATTTTCCTTCATTCCCATTTCCTAGGATGGCGGATGGGTTTTGTATCATGATGATTGTTGGTGCCTCAGTGGTTTGTAGCCTCTCCAGCTGGGATTCTCACTGTGCTGCAGACTGACATCCTTCGCTCTCCAGAGCCTGCTGCCAGAAAGAGTCATTCCCGACTGCAAAGACAATCTGCTGCTGCTGGCTCTTAGTTTCCAGTAGAACGCTTCCCTGCAGATGAAGCAAGAAAGTTTAATGTTTCCTGACCGAATCCACCCAAGGTGCGCAGCAGCCCTTGCAGCCTGCTTTGCGAGCACAGGTGCGAGGGCACCTCCCCACCTGACGTGCCGTCACGCTTTGTCAGCCACGCGGAACAGACAAGCTTGAAGCCTGCAGTGACAGGAAGCTGAGCCCCTGGAATCCCAGACACCAGTGTCTGCCATAGATGATTTCAAGTCGGCAGCACTCCCTCGCAGCAGGCCAACCCCAACTAAATAGCACCCCGAGTTATAACACTCTGCTCGTTTGTGTGAGATGGGCTTTGCTGTGCTTTATGACAAAGACCGATTCCTTCCTGGTGCTGTAAGCCCGTGGTAGGGGCGAGTCCAGCCTGAGCGTACCGGCAGCGGAGGCTCTGCAGCCCCATCTGTGCCTCCCGGCACGCCCCGGCTTTGCGGTGGCAGCAGAACTGCCCTGTCCCAGCTTTACTAGCTAAGGGGAAACACCCTCGGTGCTTTGCATCGGGTACAGTCACTGAGTGGACAAGAAAGCAGAGCTGCAGGGGAGGCCAGCAACCTCCCTGAAGATGAACCCAGCGTTTTTGCTGCTTTTTGCTGCAGCAACAGTGCAATTTAGTCCCTGGCTTTTTGCTCCAGGTCATGGGGACAGCTAGGGCTTTTCACACCAGTGGCTGGAAGGCCTGAGGCTAAGTGAGAAGCAATGCTGTGCTTTCGCTGCTTCTACCTCCCAAGAAGTGCAAATTCTGCTCAGTGTGGAGGAAGGACGACAATAAAATACAAGAGGCCTCCTACCTCGGATGGGGTGTCAGGAGCTAAACATTTTCTTAAGTTTGGAAAGGAATCCCTCCTTGTTCTCCTCAGCCTCAGGCCTATCCCCGCCTGCGTCAGCGCTAGTCGTGGCCCTGCCACCTGGACACAAACAGCAAAGGGCTGCAGTCAGATATATCTCCCACCAGTAGCCAGCACCCCTGACAAAGCGAGAGGGTTATTTTAGACGGGGAATGGTCAAGTCAAGGCAGGTGGTTTTGCCTGCGCCCTCGTGTACAGGGCTGCAGCTGGCAGTGAGCCAGAGAACTGGACCACTTGCAGTGAAAGCACTGGAGAGCCTGGACCCCAGAAATGGAAAGGATGACAGTGAGCCCAGGTAACACTATTCCCTTCTTCCCCTCTCCCCAGCCCTCCAACTGGCGAGGGAATTTTTGTGCTGCACAATCAAGTCGGGGACCCCACAGGCTTTGGAAACAAGCACTTGGAATTGAGAGTCTGCCACTAAAAACAAGTTGTCAACTTGACCACAACCAGCCATGACTGTACAGGAAAAAAAAAGCTGTACTGGTGGTCCCTGGAACAATCTCTCTTCCTGTTTCATGGTTGTGTCGTGACCCTTTAGAGCAAAGCAGTGCAAAACCACACAGGGAGCCTGCTTCGTATAATTTCAAGCAATGCTCAGACAAACACTATCAAGGGGAAAATTAACTCAGGCTAGAATGAAAAAGCCTAAAAGTATTTCAGAACAAGTGTCCAGATAAGGAATCTCACTGGCAACAAGGAGCATAATTTTCCTGTATAAACAGGTCCTGAGAAGTTGTTTATCCCTCCAGAAGTGGCTACAGCAAGAACAAAGGAGACCTCTCTGCTAATCTGCTTTTTCTACAGTAAAACCGTCAATAACAAGACCCCCAAATCCTCCTCAAGCTTTCTTTGCGCACAGAGAACACAAAGTCCAATCCTCCCCATCCTCCCACAGCTGACGCCCGAGCTCAGACTGATGCAATGGTATGAAATACTGAGGCCTGCGGCAGAGCCCGCCTCCATCCACTCGGTATTTCTGCTTCCCAGAGCAAGGACACGCTTTCAGCAATAGCCTGTTTCTGTACTGCAAACTACTGGTGTTTTTAATCTACCTTGCTGCTTAATTGTGGTAAAAATTGGCAGGTTTGCTTTTTAAAAACCAAGCTTGGAGAGCATTTTTTTCCTTTGGCACATAAATGCCTTTAAAAAGCTGGAAATTAAAGTTTTGTGCTTAAGAAATCCCTTCCCGCCAAGGCTGACCTTTAATGCTTACCCTCAGCAGAAAAGACGTAACTTCTGTGTTACGGAAGCACTATAAAACATGACATTGGTGAGTATTTGGCAGATACTGCCTTCCAATATTCTGAACTTCAGCCTATATTCCTCAGGCTTTGGCATGTGTAGTAGAGAGGAGGCCCTGAGTTCCTGGGATCATTTAGCAGCTTTGGAAGACTCTCACCTTTGCCTAGCCGTACACAGTCATAAGTGCCCTTTTTGGTTTCAAGCATAAAAAGAAACCCAACCAGCTTTAAGAAGTTCATTGTTCCAATACGAGCGAAGAAAAAATTGTTTTCTGGGAGCGAAAGACAAAGCTCGTGCCTTACTGTTTTACCGTATGTTTTGCCTTTAGCTGCTACTGGTGCCAAGTACCTCACCCCTGAAACTTCAAACACCTAATTGCCGAATCAAAATTTTTGATCTGGAGCTGAAAGAGCACCTTTATAAAGCTCCCAGCTGACTTCACTCCCTCCATCATGCTGGATGCTGTCTACTGACCGGAGCCAACACTCAGCACCAATGAACATTTCTACCCCCGGTTCCCCCATGTGCATAGGAGTATGGCGTAGAGCAGTCTTGAGAGCAGTACTCCCCTGCAGCTTTCAAGGAAAAACGTCCCCACTGCGGTCAGAAGCACAACAGATGAGCTCACACAGAAAACTGGCCTGAAACACATTCTCTTTTTCTACCTCCGCTACCAAGACAAGTTGCTTCTGGCACAGGGGCAGAAGCAGGGAGCGGAAGGCATTCATCACCACAGCGAGACACCACAACTTGTCAGGACCCCGGAGTATTTCAGTACTCGCTCTCTATTCGTGCACAGATTTGCCCAGTAAGGATTCAAGTAAAGCTTTCTGGGAAGAGGCTACCTCCTTGCTTTATGCTACAGCCTGTTAACATCATACTAAAACTATTTCCAACGTAACATGCTTGGCAGGTTGTGCTGACATGCCGTCTCAAGGTGACCTTGGCTCACCTTCCTCCTCAGGAAGCACTCTGCACTCCCACGCCAATTCCATGAGGAAGGAGCACTAATTCCCACCGCTCACCTGATGCTGTATTGGTGACCCCGTTCACTGTGCCGTCCACATCTGCCTCGTCCTCGGCATAGCTCATCATTAAGGCTCTCTGGCGATCCGTCAGCCTCCTGCAGGTGGAAGACAGAGGTGGTGGTTACAGCTGTCTTTAGGGACAGATGTATCTGCAGACCTCCTTAACCTTCTCCAGCAGCACGCATGAGAAGGCAGCTACTGGAAGTACAAGATGAATATACCTGGCATACACTGAGAATCCCTACGGTGCTCTTGAAACGAGGAATCTATAAAGAATAAGCCCCAGTGGAAAAGGAAAGATACGATGCCCTGCACTTCACCAAACTGCAGTGAAAACCAAAATATTTTGAAGTGCCGAGAAGAACCGTGTGGACATGCAACAGAACGCACACCCCGTGGGGAGACCTCAGGAAGTGAACTCCCTTGCCCGGTGCAGCAAGGCAAGCTAAAAAGTTTCCTTCACCACGGGGGCCAAGCAGTCTGAAGAGCAAGTGCCAAGAATTTCAGTTCCTTGGAGCTGTACGTGTGAGAGCACAGACACCTTATAAGCTGGAACACTGAATTTATGTAATCAGGATCCAGACAGAATTGCAGATAGCCAGGCAAATACACAGGTGCAGAACTACTTATGTATTTCCAGGGTTTAGGATTTTTAGAGCTGGGTTGCCAAACGGTATTAAAAAAAAAAAAAAAAATGTACCTTGCATTAGAATTAAAAGCAGAGTGAGAAATTAATCACCTTGATAAAGCAGGAAGGAATTTTCACAACATCTTTCTGAACAACATTTTTTGCAAAAAGTTCAAGATTTCACAGAAATTTGCATTAGCTCTACTTACTGAGGAACTTTTATCTTAATGTGAATGTAGTGGTCTCCGTAGCCGTAACTGTTAACCTTGGGAATGCCTTTCCCGCTCATCCGAATTCTCTGGTCTGGCTGAATACCAGGGGGTATCTATGAACATAGAGGCGTCACGTTTATTACCCTAGTTTAACCATTGATATAGTAATTACATTACATGTCTATAAAAACTAACTACTTCTCCAGCAAACTTCAAAGTAGGATGGGAGAGATCTGGTACATTCATGCATCTGGACACATTCAGAAGCTAAGTCAGTAACGGCGGAAAAGCTTCTGAAGGAACGAGTAAAGAACCTTGCACTGTCTGTAGACCTTGGACGGGATTTGTCCAGCAATCCACCTGGCCCCTCCTTTCCCTGTCCCTACACAGCACTAGGAAAGGAGGTGTGACCAAGCAGGTCACAAACTCCTTGATGCTCAATCATGAAGAAGTCTTGAGACACAATACTGGCAGACTTGGGAGATCTGCACCACCTTTGCAGCAAAGGAGAAGTCTCTGCTGTCCCACGTCAATTTATGCCCAAGCTCTTCCACGTAACGGTACTTACCGTGATATTGATTGTCTCGTACAAGCCTTGACATCTCGCTGTGCCTCCCAGAACAGCCTGTGCTATTGAAATAAGGAGGTCCGAATGGATATCTGCTCCATTTCTTCTGAACACAGAGCTTTTTTGAACCTAAAAGGCAGGTAGTTCCAAAGAGAAGTGAGCACACCACCACAAACTTCTCACGCTAAACTGCTTTGAAGGTTCTCAGAAGAAAACATAGCAGAATGCTGTAGTCAGACCCTTTACCATCCACAAACCGCACGGCTAAGAAGTGGAAGCTAATGTTCAGTCTGTTAGAAAAAAGAGAGATCTTCACATAACCATAATTAGCCAGAGGCTTAGCAGGATGCCTGCTTCCTATCTCAGCAACTCCTTCCCCTGATCCTGTTGTTAATTTATCAGCATCAGTATGATTCTGCGGAGACAGAGAAGACACTGCCCTGCCCAGTATCCTGAACAGGGGAAAGCCAGAAGAGAGGAGGGAGGCAAGCACCTTTGCCGTGGCCTCACAAGCTGGAAGAGAATTAAATCCTCCTGCACCTCAAAAAAGGCGCCCAAAAAAATCTTCTCCTTGAGGGAGACGCGTGTGACAGGGTACCTACAGGAGAAGAGGGCCCCAGCTCAGAACGTGCAAAGCAGCGCTTAACCTGCCTCTGCAAGAGGAACGCTGGACCAGCCAGCCTCTCGCGGGCATTCCCACAGCCCTCCTCAGTGCTCCCACCCATGCAAGCAGACAGCTCCTTCACATTTCCCAGTCTATGACTCAAGGCATCAAGAACCTACTCTGCATTTTGATGCACGCTACCACAAGGACCTCATCCTGGAACAAGCAGCGCAATTCTTCGTGAGCGGACTTAATCTTACACCATTTGTTACAATGCCGATCTTCTCCTGTCTCAGAAAGTTCACGTGGATCATGTTACCTCAGCTGTTTCAAAGGATCACTTGCTCTTCCTCCTCCGGCCCCCATTCAGTCAGTCACCTCCCAGGCAGTTGTGAAGGGAACAAGCAACCAACTTAAATAATGAAAACAGCCAACAATAAAATGATACGTACCCTGAACGTAATGAAAATTTCTTTCTTCCCCATGGGCATCCGAACTGTCTGCCCATCCTCAACGCCTGCCATCAGAAAAAAAAGAGGGAATGTTACCTTGCGTTACAATCCATGCGTTACTTGAATACCTACAACTCTTGCCACCCCCAAAAGCCGGCCACCGCAGCAGCAGCCGCACATCCAGGCGCGTGAGGCACAAGACCTCCCAGCGGACAGCACAGAAACACTCTCCACAGGAGCCCCGGAGCTGTGGCCAGAGGAAGGAGGTGTCAGCACGTTTATACCTCTGAGGTGATCACTATGCCCCAGGCAGGCTCGTTACTTCAATCCCTACAGAATTCTTTTGGGAAATGCATCAGGCTAAGGAACACTGGGCAGCCTCCATAAGCTGCAGGAAAATTACAGGCTGCTCACCCAGGGCGGTCTCAAAGAAGCAAGTCTTCAGCCCCACCACTTGTTTTATCCTCTCTAGTGAGGAAAGCCATCAGCACACTGTTCGAAGCCAAGCTACGGCCTGGCTTTCGAGATTCCCACCCTCTCCCCAAGCTTCATCGAGGACAAACAAAAGACCCAAGACAATAAAACCTTTGGAGAGTTTCACCTGCCTAAAAGGATCCATGCAAGAACCAAAACCTCAGCTCAGGAAGGGCAAAGCAAACGTTTATATCCATGGCCAAAAAGTTCATCTCATTGCTAGCCCTTTCAATCGCCAAGCCATCAACCTGCTTTGTTCTTAAGATAATTCCTCTGCAGCAAAACGTCTCACGTTGCTCTCACGTTCGTACCTGGCAGGAACCAGCCATGCTTTGGAGGCAAGCGCCTTGCTGTCGGCCAAGCGGAAGCAAGTAACTACAGTTATTTAACAGAGAGCAGCACACAAGTACAAGACTAACCAGCTGGCACAGGAACCACCACTGTCTTCTTCTGTTTGGTTTGCCCCGTTCCTCGACATACTACACATGGTGTTGTTATGATGGAACCACGACCGCCACATCGTCGGCACGTAGATCGCATTACAAAAGGGCCAGTATTTATCGTCTCCTAGTGAAGGCAACACAGATCGTACAAATATTTAGTACCGAGATGGTGCTTTTCACTTCCACAGAACACTGCCAGTGAGTGGCCCAGCATATTTAAGTCCCTCTAACTGCACAAGCAACCTGACAGGACGACGATTCCTTTAGCAGGGGGTGGAGCAGAAAGGTGGCTCAGAAATCCAAAGAAGATGCTGCTTGTGAGACACTTGATCGGATTCAATTGCCATCACATTCTGATTTCCACTGAAAACCATCGCTACTACGAGCAAGTGTCTCATGGCGAGGGGAAGGAAAACGCAGCGCTTTCCATCTCCAGGCTCTAATGCGCAAGCAGGAACAAAGCTCCTTACGGTGCTATTTCACAAGGAACTACAAACACCTGTATTTTGAGAAATCCAGGGACAATCCACTTGCATGAATTATTGCCAGGGTCCAGGAAAACGTTATGGAGACTAAGCTCTGGACTGAACTGTCAAAGCCACCACTACCAGATTGAAGCACACGGGGAAACAGTGGGAAGAGCTTGCAGTCTCCTCTGACCAACTACACCTGTTCTGCGCAGAAAGATACTCTGGCCACAGACTGATTGCCAGTACCCACTTTGATGCATGGAAATTGAAAGCCTGAAGCTTGCTCATCACTTACCGTAAGTAACACGCATCTTTCATCATGACCCTTAGGCTATCATCACCTTCCTCCTCCCTCCACCCCTCAATTCAACGTATCCCGTTTAATGCCCAACTAATTTCAGAACTGTTATGTTATATAAATATGGTTAAGCGATTTCAGAACTGCTAGATTATATAGATATGGTTTGCTGGACATATGATACCAGATGATCTAGCCCCGATGGGTAGTGCTTTTTTAGCTGGGCAGAGCACTTCTTTAATACAAAGAAAATCTTCCTAGTGCCTATTAACATCAAGTCCACATTAACTCGGCTTCACCGAAGATAAGCTGGTGACTGTAGTGAGAATTCTTCACTGTGGAAGGGACTGACTTGCCCCAACAAGGGAAAGCACAGCAGAAACTGTGTCTTAAAAAGCACTTACCATGCCAGTGCCACTGCAGTAGTGACAGCGCTGCGCTTTGGTACCAGGTTCGTGTCCTTTACCACCGCATCGCTCACAGGAGTCATTGATGTTCACCACAATCTCCTTGTTAACACCTTTTGCAGCTTGGGTGAACGTCAGTTCCATTATATACTGTACAGGAAACATGGACATCAATCTACAGCTGACGTGCGATGGGGTTTTAAGCAGACTGAAATTGTTTTAGGCCAAGTATCAAACAATGCTTAAAATCCATGCAGGTAATAGAAGCGGGGAGGGGAAGAAACAGATTCAGAAGGGTTCTGCCTCACTTGAGGAAGCAATAATCTGTCTCATATAAATAAAAAGGGGTACAGAAGGATAGCAAACATTACAGGAATGATCATTACACCAGTCTGACGAGCAGTCGAGCAGCAGAAACGAGTTTTTTAAAATGTAAAAGGAAGTAAAAATAGAAGTCAAGCATTTTTCTGCCCTCAAAAACTCTTAATACTTCTAAAGATTTTGTTTAATGGGAATGCAGCAACGGGTGAGTGAGAAGGCTTTTGATCCCAATGAATCCCAAGCTCTTCCTCAATAAACTCTTTACCTCAGCAAAGATGACTGCACAAAATAGGAAATTCTGTTTCTAACAGAAAGGCCATTTTTAGCAAAGCCAGAAGTACTGAACAGCAAGCATTTCTGAAGGCAGCACACGAATCAACACTGTCAATACCTAAAAGGGCATTTAGCTGCAGTACAAAGAACAAGACACACGTTTTGTTTCATTATGGGCTCCGCTGCAAAGTTAAGCCAATTAAGTTACAAAATTAAGCCAATTAAGCAGTCAAAACTAACGCCGGAAGGCTTGTTTTATAGTTAAAAGGTACTTTGTGGCTTTCAGCATTACAGATCAAAGCAGGCATATGTAAATCAACGTACAGCAGAAAAGATGCCTCTACAATGATGGAATTGTTTGGCAGCGCCAACTGGTGTCAGTAAACACCAGATGAAGTAGCTGAAGTCCAGAAAAAATATTCTGTCTGGAGGTGTGGAGGATGTACCTACACAGCTTACCAACAATACGTGACTCTCCCACCCATACAATGGGACATTCACGTGCTGACTTTCCCAGAAGCAAATTCTCTGCTTAAGCTCGCTTCCGGAGCGATCCGTGGCAGACCAGTGTCCCTCTCCAGCTTTTGAGTCTTCCACGTCTTGTTTTCATTTCATTACTCAGAAAATAAATGCACTTCATACCTCCTGTGGCTGATCGAAGACGTTCTGAAAATCGCCAAAAGGGGATCCCGAAAACTCTCCAAAGATTTTTCTGAAAAGCTCTTCCGGATCAATCGATGGACCACTGCTCCAGTACTGCCGCCCCGCGCCGGCACCCGCTGCACCAGGATCAAAACTAGCCGTGCCGTACGCATCGTATTGTTTCCGCTTCACTTCATCACTCAGTACCTTTGAGGCAAAAGAACGATGCCATCAGGACACCATACCGATCCCGAGCAACTGGGCAGCCTGTATCTGCACAGCGGCGACCCTCAGCAGAAGTCAAGGCTACTGGCGTTACCGCCTCAAGCCCACACTCTCAAACCTTGCCATCAGGAGGGCTATCCCAGCTCTCAGCAGCGTATGAATTACTGAAAAGCTCCTTCTTCCCTGGTATCTCTCAGCTCGTCATCAGGAAAATGACAAGATCTTACTAATTTATACGAAGCACGAGTAACTTACATTACATACTCAATCATTAATATATCAGGTGAAAGCCGGTGAGAAGAGTGCTGGGGTAGATTTGAAAACCCACGAGAGCAAAAACCAGCACAGGAAGATTTCTGAACGAGCTGAAGAGCAGGAAGAAATGGGGCTGGGGTGCAGCACAGTGGAAGGTACCTCTGTCTCAAACAGCTAGTAACTGCTGACGGGTCTTCTTGTTTGTTTATTTAGGCTGCTAACAGTAACTCCATGGCAGTGACTGCTGCATCCATGCCAGTCACTCACCGCTACAAAAGAGCCCAAACTGAAAGAGCCCAAAACATATGCAGCTAAATCAGATACGTGGGCTCAGTAATTTCCGGGAGACGCCGTTGGGACAGAGGCACTCAAGCCTGAAGTACAAGACATCAAAAAGCAGCCGTGGTTTTACAGGACATGCACACAAGAAACATTCACCCCCTGTCTAGCCTCCAATCCTTCCTCCTTTTCATCACCCTGCATATTACCTCGTAGGCTTCTGCCAGCTGAGAGAACTTCTCTTTAGCTTTAGGATCATCCTTATTTGTATCAGGGTGGTACTTCTTTGCCAGCTAAACAACAAAAATCAAACTATTAGAGACAGACAGAAGTAACTGACTTTAGCGTACCTCGCATGGCAGGAAAAACACACTGGGCAGAGCCTAGCATTTGCTCTCTGCATTTTAGGGAACTAAAAGCCTTTGTTTTCTGCTATCATCCCAACATAAAGAACTACAGAAGCTGCTCCTGAACCTCTCAGCAATCTCAGGACCTTCTGGAAGGAGACCCAAGACGACAGCACAGGCAGACCACGCTTTTGAAGAGCTCCCCAAACCGACGTGCTGAGCTTCCCCACCGCTACCTCCCCTCATCTCCAGCGGGTCTGAACACGGGGGTCTATCTCAAAGGCGGTCTTGGTCTCTGCCCTACAAGAGAGGCCGCGGGCAGCTACGACTCCTCTGTCTGGCCACAGGCCCTCGGCCGGGCCCTGGCCGTCGCCCGCCTGCCCCGGCAGAGTGCCCCCCCCCGGCGGGGCCCGCGGTCAGACATGCCTGGTAGTAGGCCTTCTTGATCTCCTTCTGGGTGGCGGTGCGGGGCACCCCCAGCACCTGGTAATAGTCCTCCTTGGCGCGGGCCGCGGCGCTGCTGTGGAAGGAGGCGGCGGCGGCGGCGGCGCGTTTCGTCCCTGCGGGAGAGGAGGGCAGAGGGGCCGGGGTGAGGGCCGGGACAAGGCCGGGGGAAGGGGCTCGGCCCCGAGGGGACAGCCCGC
>JAVKLA010000061.1:2713966-2725796 GCA_034782735.1 Sagittarius serpentarius
CCGTGCCACCTGGGGTGGGGGGTCCGCCCCCCGCGAGCCGTGCCGTCCGGCCCCCCCCCCCCCCCAAGGCCCGCAGCACCTCTGTGCCATGCCACGTGTGTCTAGCTGGCGCAGTGTGGGCGCCCCAGCTAGCATACTGGTAGCGGGGCTGACGCCGGGACCCCTCCCTGCGGCCTTTGCACCCCAGCCAGCCCTTTCCGAGGGGCATCGCACGCCCCCTTTGGCTGTGGGGTGCCAGGCAGGAGAGGGCCCGCACCCCTGCCCACAGGATGCTGGGGAGCGCTGGCGGGATGGCATCCGAGGGTCGGGCTCCAGCCCTGGCTCTACTTTGGAGGCTTTCCCCGCTTCTCTGGGAGCAGTTTTGAGGGTGAGGCTGTGGGGGTCCTGGGGGTGTGCCCTCGCCCGTGAGGCGGGGCAGGACCTGGAGGACACTGTGCGCGCCATCCGCAGGGGCAGGCCCGGCAGGCAGGAGAGTGATGGGTGGAAGGAGGGGGGCCGCTCGCTCCAGCCTTCTGCCTAACACAGCCTGACATCCTGCTGGCCCCGGGGTCCTTAACCCTCCTCTGTTTTCTTCTTATCTCAACAGGACAAGAAACTGCGGATCTTTGACCCCCGAGCCAGTCCGTCCGCCTCCCAGGTACCGTCCCTCCCAGGTGCGCTGGGCAATGTGGTGCAGGCAGCCCTGCCTGACCGGGCTGCCCGCTGCGGGGTGGGCTTTCTGCCCCGAACTGTCCCAGCCCTGGCACAGCTGGTGAGAGGCTCCAGCGGCAACACGGTGGCAGGGGCTGAGGGCAGGGGGAACGGGGCTGCCTCCTCCCTGGCCCCAGTGGGGTTCGGCACAAGCAACCCCTGCCCTCCCGCCGGGGCCGGCGAGCTCCCCCGGTGCACCGGCACGCTGCTGCTGGGGCCGTCCGAGCCCTGCGGGCAGCGATCCCAATCCCTGTGGGTGCGAGGGCTGTGGCGGGGCTGTGGGCTCCCAGGCTCTGTGCCGCCTTGCAGGAGCTGGGCGCAAGGCTCTCGGGGACGAGGACCTGCCAAGGGTGAGGGCTAGGCGGCTGGATCCGCACAGCTCAGCAAATAACAGCGATTAGGAAATAAGTAGAGGACTTAAGTCTTGACGTCGAGTTTAAACAGCCTCTTATTAGAGGCTTCCTGTGGCTTGGGGGCTCTGGCTGCCGGCGGCTGCTGTCCCTCGCTGCAGAAGGGGCTGGAAGCCTTTGGGAGGGGAGGGATGCGGCGGAGAGCAGGGCAAGACGGCCGCAACGGGCTCTGCCGCTCCTCACACCTCTCCTGCCTCTGGCACGTGCGTGCCCACGGGCTCGGGAAGCCGATGGCCTCCGGTGCCCGCGCCTGGGCACAGTGGCAACCCCAGGCACCGATTGGAAGGAGCCGGTGCTCCGGTGCTGCACTGCACCTGCGTGGTGCCTGGGTGCTGAGCTCCCGTAAGGCCCCTGGGTGCTTTTTGCAGGTACGAGCGGTGCTCTGACCCTTCAGCCAGCCTTACGAATCCACCGCCACAATGTAGAAATGTAAACCCAGCAGTTACACGCGCAGGCGAGCCAGGGCAAAGTGCTCCCAGCCCTGAGGTGGCCCCCGTGATGCTCCCCTGCTCCGGGTGCCACTCGGTGTGGCTGGAAGGTACCAGTCTCTGCTCCCAAATTCATCCTGCGCCTATCCACCGACGGCCCCAGGCGCTGCTCCCCTCCCCGCCTGCCCCCCGCTTCTCCCTCTGCCAGACCTGTCGGCTTGTATAACGGCGTTTCGGCAAAGCTGTGAGCGCGATGGGCTCGAGCCAAGTCTCCTGGGGAGGGTGGACTCTGTCTCGCTGAGCTATTAAAAATAACGTGTGGATGATGGTGGCTGTTCAAAGCAGGCAGCTCACTTCCCTCCGCTGCCGTCTGATCCAGCGCGGGGCCGGCGTTCGGGGTTTGCCAAGAGAAATATGCACCTTCGCTGCCGTGGCCGAGCGCTGCTGCGCCGCAGCCCTAACCCTGGCCGGCTGAGAATTGATGAAGATGTTTAGTCTTGGAGAAGTGCTGTGCTGAAGGGGAAAACTTTAAAATGCCATAAATCCTCTGGAAGTTTGCACAGGGCTTGCTTAGCCAAGAGGAATAACACTCCTGTGTTTTGTTTTTTCTTTTTTCCCCGGTTGCTGGATGGCCGGGTTATTTGGAAAGGTTCCTTCTCCCCCGGGCCAGCGCGGTTACGAAACCGGGTGATGCTGGGGCCGCTGTACGGTGCCAGCACCTCGCAAGCTCCCGGCTTTGAAGTCACCTGTTTTTTTGCAGCGGTGAGCAAGGTGAGCGGCGTGATGGGTTTTCCAGCTGGGCTGGCCCCTGCCGCGCTGCTGGCTGGGCTTCCTCTGCAGCAGGCAAAGGGCTCGGGGTCGGCACCACCGCCGGCTCACCCCGGTCCCTTTGCGGCACGCAGTGCAGAAGCCGGCCTCGGCAGAGGGCTGCTCCGCTGGCTGGTTTTCTTAATTTGCCAAGCCTGCCTCATTAAACCGTTCCTTTTTTTAGAGCAGGGGGGAAAAGGATGAGAAGGAGCTAAAAGAAGAGCCTCAGGGAGGAGGGGTCGCCGCAACGGTGCCGTGATGCCTGATGCTGCTCTCGGGTCTCGCGGGTGCAGCACACGCGGGGCTGGGGACGGAGGACGGGTGGTGAGGAGGGTGACTGGCAGGCTGCCCGCACCCTGCGGCCATGCCCCCCGCGGGGGCCTGACACCCCCCCCTCCCATTCCTGGCTACGTCCGTGGCAGCTATTTTGAGCACGTCCCGGCAGCGGGCGGGAGCGTGTCACACGAGAGCGGCGAGGCCGGGGTCTGGCTGACCCCGCAGGGTGCCCGATACGTACCCAAGGCCACCATTTCCCTTGGGAGAGCAGTGGCCTCATCCTGCTGGACCCCCAGCCCCTTGTTGCTGCATCTGGGCTGGAGCAGGGAGCTGCAACTGCGGCAGCCCCTTTGCGAGCGTTAGGGCTGTGCTTGCACCCTGTTGCTGCTCAGTGTGCCTCCTCGGTGCCCCTAAATTGGCTGCGGCGCCCGTTTGCTGCGGTGGGTCCAGCAGCGCCGCCCCGTGCAGCCGCACTCCCCATGCCTGGCTGGGTCCGGGTCTGGGTCCGAGCGTCACTGTCCTTCTGCAGAGGTCCCGTGAGTCCTGTCCTCGGCCTCGTCCCCTCCCAAGGCCGCACTGCCCCAGCCGCAGCCTGCCCTCCCCTCCCACGGGGGCTGCTGGTCGCCCTCCTCGCCTTGACCCTCGCAACTGGAAGCGACTCACAGCCTCTCCCTCGCGACTTTGGCTCTGCCAGGGCTCGGTGCTTCGCCGCTCCTGTCCTCGCCCACCCTGCGATGCCTGGGCAAGAACCCCATGAAACGTCCCTCCCACGTCCCTCTGGGGACAGCGGCGGGGTGGGGTACGGGGGTCACAGCGCTGAGCAGGGGCTCGGAGCACCGGGAGGGTGCCCGCACGCCGGCTGGTGCCCCAGGTGGGTCACCGGGACCAGTGCAGGGCAGCGATTTGGGGTACGGCGTGGGGTACTAAGGTGGCATCTCTGCTTGCCCGCTCCTCTGGGTCCTGGCAAGCCATGGCTCCCCAGGGCTGGCTCCCAGGGCTTCCTCTCCCTGGGGCTACTGGGGGCGAGATGGGGCACACAGCACTCGGCCTGCACAGCAGGGCGGGGGCTTGCCTGTCCTCTAAAGCAGTGCTCTGCAACGGGGGGTGCATGCAGCAATCCGTGGGGGTGCAGAGAGAAAATATTAGACCTTCAGCTTTACGTGCCTATCATTTATTTATCACTCAATATACATCTGCTGGGGGTGCGTCCTCACAAATATTTACTGATAGGGGTGTGCAACAAAAACACTTGGAGATGCGGCTGGGAAGAAGGGAGGGGGCTCGCAGGGGCAGAAAACTGCTTTTTGGGGGCGGGGGGGCCATCCCACGCTGCGCGGGCACGCGAGCCGGTGCCCCGGTTTGGTGCGGCAGAGCCGCGTCTGTCGGACGCAGCATCGCTCCGGGCCGGTGGCGTGTGGAGCCGATGGGCCGCATCCCGCCCCCGCACACTGCGCGCTTGGGCGAGGGGCTGCGCGCATCTGGCCGGCACCTGGCTCCCATTACGGGGCCGGGATGGGCGCTGCCGGTGCCGGGCTGCAGGGCCGCCGCCACCGCCGAGCACGGCCAGTGTGGGATGGAGAGGAGCTGGCTTCGTTCTCACGAGAAACTTCCCCCGCCGACGTTTCGGCAGGACCGGGGGCGAGGGAACGGCCGTGCGCGCGGGGCGAGCGCAGGCTCCTGCTCACGTTTTAATGAGCTCTGTTTTAATGAGCGGGACTGGGGCTGAGGGCGCCTGGGGACAGCTGGGAGGGTGTCCCCATGGGTGTGTGCCCACCGTGGGTTTGTCCCCCAACCTCGTGGGCCGTGCTGGGGGCAGCGCTGGACGCCTGGGAGCACCCTGGGGCTCTCAGCCCTCCAAGCGCACCCTGTGCGGGGCAGGACCGTGCATTCCCCGCCGAGGCCGGGGGGGGGTGCCCCCACCCCTGCCCGTGGCCCCAGGGGCGGGAGAGGGACTCCAGCTCCTCTCCCAAACCGTGGCCGCCATCCCATGGGCCACATCAGCTCCCGCCGTGGTGGGAGAGCACGGCGGGGAGGGGCTCTCCGAGGGCAGCGTGGCGGTGGAGGCAGGGCCACGCTGCGGCGAGGCAGAGATCCAGGCTGGGGTGACCTGGCTGTGCCCGCCACGGACCCCACCGTGTCACCTCTGCCCAGGATCCGGCTGTCAGCCTGGGGCCGGTTGGGGACCACGCGTTGGGGGAAAGCGCATCAGGACACAGAGAGACTTTTAGCCTTTCCTCCCCCTCCACCCCATCGGCGCGGTATCCCACGCTGGGGTCACCCCGGGGGTACCTGACTCCCAGCCTCGACAGCAGCTTCCTCCGGGCTGGGGGAAGGTCCGCAGCATCCCACATTCCCAAGGAGACCGTGGGAAGCTTTGAAAAAGTTGGCCTGGCTCTGGGCTGCCTATTTATAGCACCGCGCGCTCGGCGCTCTCATGCTTCTGTTCCCCAGCGTAGCTGCACGGGACTGTTTATATTTCCTCTGCTCTGCTTCCCCCTCAGCCGTCCTTCCCAGGAATGCCACTTGGTATGGCAGACATGGGGAAGTTGAGGAGGATTCGGGATGAGCCAGCGGTATCGCAAGGGATGCGGGGGCAGCGGCTCGCCTTCGCTGTGTGCCCTTCCCTCCCGCTGGGGACGGCCTCGGCAGCTTGGCAGGGTGTGGGCACGAAGGCGCAGGTCGGTGCCTCGCTTACCTGGGGCTGGGGCTCCGGCACGGCATTTCGGGAGTCCCCCAGCTTGCTGCCTGACCTGGGGCTCCTGGCAGGCTCAGACTCAAGAGAGTGAAGGTGTTTTGGGGATTTGATAACAGCCTCATAGCAGGGCTTGCGGGGCCAGTGGCTGCAAGAAGAGATGAGATGCAGGAGAGGAGGGATGGGTGCTGCTGGATGGGCGCTGCTGGATGGGCGCTGCAGTCTGCCCAGCTTACGTGGCCGGCGGGTCCCCCCCTCACCTGCCCACGGAGGGAGGTCCCACATGCCGAGGTGGGAGCCTCCGCAGCCATAGGGGCTGTCCCAGTGGGAGCCCGTTCGCCCTCCTGCCCATGCTGGGCCAGCAGCATCCTCCGGGCCAGGGGCTGGACAGGGATGGGGGGGCCTGTGCTGGCAGTGGGGTGGGAGAGGTAGAGCCTGCAGGGCCCTGACGGTGCTCAGCTCCCTGGGGCAGGGGGGCACCACGGGGATGCTGCCCTGGCCGGCGGGATGGGGGAGGCAGCATGGGCAGGAGGGGGCTCACCCCGGTCCAGCCCCACCGTGACACAGGCACCCCACACCCGGCAGCGGGCAGGGGCCAGCGCTGGCAGCGAGACGGCTACCAGAGCATCACTGCCGCCATGTGCGCGGTGGCTGGGATCCCTGCGCTCCCCTGGGGGCAGGTGGCAGCTCAGGGTCTCCCCGAGCTCCGGGCAGAGACTTTGGCAGCGGAGGGGGATCGCTCACGTTCTTGTGCCGGGAGGAGGACGCAGTGCCATGGTTAACTCCCTCCGCTCCCCGGGAAGCCGTTCCTCCTGCCCCTCGCTGCCTCGCCGCGTTAGGAGGGAGCGGTGGCTTCCCCCTCGTGCATTGGCCCATCCTTTCGGTACCGGGAGGAGGTGTCCGTCCCCAGAGCCCGCCGCAGTGCCCTGGGCTGGGGGGGGACCCCTCCGGCACCCTCCAGCAAAGGGATGGCTCAGCCTGGCTCTGGTGCCTCCTGCGCCCACGCTGGGTTTGCTCCCCACGGGGGTCAGATGCCTGCGGTCTGCTAGCCACGCTCATGGTCTTGCTAGCCGCAGGCAGGGCTGAGCTGTCCTGGCCCCTGCCAGCCACAGGAACTCTGCCAAGGGCAGATCTGTGACACCCCACCCCCCCCCCCCCCCCGATGTAATTTGAGAAGTAAAAATCATAAATGTAAATTTAACAAAGACGTAAAATACCAGGTAACATCTGTGAGGATTCATGTTCATTGGACCTTTTGGGGAAATGGAAAGACTACTCAAATTAATTTAATAATTTCATTTGTAGGTGCAAATCAGTGAGTACCCCTTTATTTCAGTTTTCCCAGACCTTAAGGTTTCTGAGGCCTCTCATCTTTTGGATAGCTGCCATGGTTATTGTGTGACCTCTAGTGGTTAATGAAAAATATGCTCAATTACCAAATTCAAGCTGATGCTTGAACAAGTCCTGAATGTGTATTCTTGTTGGTTTAATTATTTAATCCTCTAAATTCTACTTTTATTGAGAAGAAAAAAAAATTCATCTGCTTCAACTTAATCTTTTATGCTGTCACTTCCAGAAAAAGTCTTTTACTAAAATCATTATTCACATGGATGTGTGTCTGAATTGCAGTACTCATAGATGCAGAATTATAGAGGTAGTTTTAAGAAACTTTTACTACTTTGGCTTGGTTACTATATGTTAGTGGGTGAAACAGCTGAAACTAAGCACTCTAGACAAAGCCCTGTTTTGATCAACTTGTATATTGGATAGATCTGAAGAAGGGCTTTTCTGCCTCAAGAATGTATTTTTTTTTCCAGTCTAAACGCTCCAGTTAACTGTGAAAAAATGTTAATTTTTCCTACAAGCTTGGTCTTGTTTCAATCTTTAAATCATTATAATTGAGTGAGACAAAGCCATTCTTATGTCTTCCTTGCTCCCTCCCTCCCTGCAACAGCAGCTACTGCTATGCGCTTTGGAAATGCTATTGAACACAAAACACAACTGCTTTTGTTACTGTCGAACTTCTAAAATACTGAAGAAAATTGAGTTTGCAGTGATCAGAATCTGATCAGTTTTCAACCGGCCAGACCGAACTCTGCGCAGTACAGTGTAACTTCGGTGATTACGCAGGCTTGTTCCAGGCCTGAGTTACTGAGTGAGCAGCAGTTCATTTACTGGAGCAGGAGAAATGTTACTTAAAAATGCCTTTTTTGTTGCTTGTGTGTTTTTCTCCTTTTTTTTCTTTTATTTTTTTTTAAACATTTTTCTAATGGGTGTTTGACATCTGAGAGTATTTAAAACTGTGCTTTGGTCTTTGCTGTTTTAGGAGACAATAGTAGACTTTGCTGCTTACAATATATGCGGTTTTACTTGGGTAGTTCCCTGGAGGAACAAGACTCTGCCTCTGCTTATACAGGCAGGCAAGCCAATAGTAGTTTTCTAAATGTTTTGCTATGTTGATATCAATCAAAGTCTGCCAAAATCATAATACTCTACAAAGCCTTTTCTGCTTCCCTGGCCTTTGTATTGCTGACCTCCCTTTTTTTTTGCAGAGTTTGATTTCTTTTTTACTTTTTGTGGTAAAATTTCCATTTTGATCTTTATTACATAAAAATCTAAGATTCTTAAATCACTGGTAAAATATTAATGAGAATCTGAGAACATTTTAAAAAGGCTTTGTCACAGTTTCTGAATTAGAATGATACGGCTATGTTTAAGGCAAATTGCTGCACTTCTCTTGCTTTTCTGTGTTTTTTTTTTTTTTTTTTGTTAGCTTAGCTAATTTATTAGAAATTGAAAATCACAAAGTGTTCAAACCCAGCAATTTCAAATATCCCATCTAATGTAAAAATGAACCTCTTCCAAGATAATCTTCCCATCAAGTTATTTATTACTACAGAACACTTTTTTATTCTGTTGATTTCCCTAGACCTATCTGTTCTGAGCTAGAAAGTCTGATGGTAATTACTTTCACTGGCTGCTGATATCGTTGTATTAGTTCATCTGGATAGAAAACCACATTACAGAAATATGTAGGCGGCAACTTCTCAGGTGTACAAGTATTATGCAACATAATCTATGAAATGTTTGATAGTTTTAGGAGAAGAAATTTTCTATGTTTTGAATGAAGAACAAATTCAGTTACATGAAGTAAAACTTACAAGTTTTAAGAAAATTTGAGATCAAGATCCTTTATGTACAAGGGAACATAAAGAAGAGATCCAGTGCTATTTTTAGCTATTTTGTGAGAGCCTCTCAAATCCTATTTTTCTCTGTCATTGCCAGCTGACTGATTACAGTGACATGGGCTGGGGCGTGTGGATTAATTAAGATCTGAAACTGTTTTCCTGATAACTACTTACGTTTTGGATACAAGGTTTCGGAACTTGGCAGAGTTTCAGGCTCATACAAAAGTACAAACTGCTTGCACAGACTGCAGATTGGTGGCTTGTTCTTGTGTATTCCTATTTTTTTTCTGCTGAGTGCTATAGAATTGAGCTGAATAACTTTGTCTTTTTTTTTTCCTTTTCTTTTAAACTCTGTAATTCCGGAACAGTGTGGGATGTACCATCCGCTATCCTGGATGCGGAACAATATGTACAAAGAGGGTGTTGTTAGAAAACCTCCAAATCCCTGTGTTTAAATATGACTCAGTTAATAGGAGTGCTCCACATGTCTTGTTATGAGCATCTGAGAGCAGGCAAAGACCTATGAGTTAAACTTTCTGCTTTCTTACTACAACCAAACACTGGGTGGAAAAACAGCACTGGGGAGGCTGGGATGTGACGGAAGGGGGCTGCTCGAAGAGAGCAATGGTTTGTCACATTAAACTCTGTGGTAAGGAACATAGATAGTAGATGTGCCAGCTGCAGTGCTACTGGTGTGTGACAGGTCTGGTGAGCAAAACCCATAGCACCAACGCCTAAGCAGTAAAGAAAAATTAGGGATGAGAGGAATCCCAAATAATTAATTTTCGGACATAATTTTTGAAAACCATGATATGTGATTGTTTTTCTTCTATTGATTTTCTTCCTATCTTTTGCAAGAGCTTCTTTGGAAGTCTCTTGGGAAAAGTCTCTTGGGAATCTTGAATGTACTCTCAGGGGAGAAGGAAATCAGGTTTAAGTGTGAGCCCTCAGGATTTGTTGTGAAAATCTGATCCTGTTTCTATTAAAATGAAACCAGACAAGCATGTAAAAAGAAAAAGCATGTGATAGAGCACTGGGAGATAAGAGTGTGTGGGTTCCTCTGGCAGTTGTGTTGTTAGAAGAAACTTGGCCTATCAGAACTCATTCACTCTGGAGCATGGCCAGCTGCTAACCATGGTGGTTAGCTATTATTATTAAAACTGTGATCATAGCAGGGCGAGGTGAGTCGTAGCTGGTGAAGTAGGCCCACCTGGAGTTACATGCAGAGTAAAATCAGAGCAGAGTGGCATGGTAGTGAGAGGCTCGGCCATTGTGAGCCTTGAGTTCCTGCTTTCCTTTTCTTACTGAGGCTTGTTTGTGGAGATTGCGGTAGATGTGTGCATTAGAGTGCTTCCTACAGCAGTATAAACCATCATGCCTTGGTGGTGTTCACTGGGATGGTGTTGGTTAATGCCCTCCTCTGTGCCGGTTTCCAGTGCGCTGAGAGAGAAGTTACCCTCTGCCAGGGGTGGCAGGTTCCTTCCCTTGGCGCCTTGTCCTGGGAGGTTACTGTGGTATCACGTACAGTCATACCGTCTCGGGAAATATTTTGTTGTGGTGTTGAAATAACTGCACGTTGCCAGGAGCTTTTCAAATTTAATTGGTGTTTTCTTTAATGCAAGCAAAATATTAGGCTTTATTTTGACAATTGTACAAGTTCACCTGATGTAAATCTAGCTGTTATTTTTAATTCTGCCCGAGTAATTGTTGTTGTAGCTCATGTAAAAGTTAACACTATTAACCATGCTTTTGGATTCTTAAAGGTGTGGCTTCGTGATGGATTTTAGCTGATTTAAGGCTGTGGTGCTGCGAACGAGGGTGACCTCACGTTCCCCCCGGCCGTGGCTGTGCTTCCCACCTCTCCCTGGTGCTGGCACTGGGAGTTTTGGTTGTGCCGAGCGGGGTCAGCATGCTGATTGGCCTGCAAACTAACCCTGCCGGAAAGAAAGGATAGTGGTCATGGAAGAAGAGGTAGAGACAAAGGTCTCTGCTGCGAGGAGCAGTCTGGAGGCCGGGAGTGGCTTTGTTCTTGCCAGAGCTGTGGATGGTGGAGCACAGCATGAGTCTCCCTCAGCAAAGCTGGGTGGGAATAGCCTTCAGGGGTCCAACCCTGCCAGCCAAGGGAGCGAAATGGCAGACGGGCATCTGATTTGGCAGTGTACGGTGGCACCCAGTGAAGTGTGGGAAGGAAGTGCAGAGGAAGGCACGTTGTCGGTCTTGCTTGTGCCCACAAAGGGCTGGTGGTGGCCCACAGAAGACTGGGTTAAGTTTGGCCAAATGCAGTGTGCTGAGCTGATAGGTTCTGCATGTATTCACCAAGCTTCTCGCAGCTGGAAATACCTGCTCTGCCTTGGTTGATGCTTCTGGTCTGCTGTTCAAATGTAGGCACGCACTAAGGAGAGTGAGAAATGAAACAGAGTCACAGAACTGCAGAATGATTGAAGCTGGAAGGCACCTCTGGAGTCACCTAGTCCAACCCCCTGCTCCAAACAGGGCCAGTTTGCCCACGGCCTGTGCAGTCTGGATCTGAGCATCTCATCCATCGGGGATGGAAGTTGCACAGCCTCTCTGGGCACCTGTTTCAGTGTTTGCTGCCCGGGTGAAAAAGTGTTTCCAGAGCCTACTCTGAATTCCCAGCGTTGCAGCTAGTGTCAGTGTTGCTTCTCCTCCCACTACTGGTCACCTCCCAGAAGATCCCAGCTCTGTTTTCTTTCTGCCCTCCCGTCGGACCGTAGAAGACAACAACAAGCTTCTCTTTTAGCCTCCTTTTAAAAGAAGTGAACAAGCCCAGCTCTCTTGGCATCTCCTTGTATATCCTGTGGTCCAGCCTCCCCCATGCTGGTGGCCGTTGCTGGACGTGCCAGCTACACTTCTGCTGTCAGAGCCCGGTCTGCAGGCAGCTGCCTTCACCACGAGGGCACACTCCTGACTCGCCTTCCAAGTCCTGTCCAGGAGGGAGGGATCTGTATATCCTTTTCTGCAAACCCACTCGGCACCCAGCTGGCAGCCAGCCAGCACTGCTGCACACTGATTATTCACTTAAAATTCTCTGTGACATCCTATGGTTAGGAAGGAAGCAACATGCTTTTTTTTTAATAAAATCCTCACCTGGCTTCTACTGTCTTTTGTATGTATTTCTCCTGCTGCTTATTTGCTATTTGTGTAGAATTATATCTTCAAAATGAAGATGATGCATTTCAAAAGACAACTGTTGTCAGTTGCGATAATGGCTTTCTAGGTTTAGCCATTCCGTTCCAATTAAGTGGGGGAAAAAAATGCCAGATACAAACTAGGTGGGGGGGGGGGGGGGGGACGAATGTTTAACTATTTTTTGAAAAA
>JAVKLA010000061.1:2735543-2746734 GCA_034782735.1 Sagittarius serpentarius
GTAGCTTTCACTGGGCTCGGTCGGCAAGTGGAGGGGATGCAGGGCCCTGGGCTCCCTGCAGAGCTTCCTTGTTCTTCTCCTTTTACTTGTTTACACGCCCGGCTGCCTTGGCCCCCCCCTTTTTTGGGAGGCCTGGAGTTTACCAGCTGGTCTCCAAGGCGACACTGGTGGCTGCGGCCGGCCCAACCTGCAATTGCATTGCGTCCCTGGGTGATTGCCGCTGGGTTGCAAGAGTCCTTTCATTTAATCTCCTTTTACATCAATGCCTTCCGTCTCCTCTCTGCCCACATGGGCTGGGGGGGAGAGAGTGTGAGACAACCTTGTGCCGCCCCTCACCGTGCCAGCGCTGGGCGTGCCTGTGTTTTGATAACACATTTCTCTGCTCCATAGTTGATAGGGTTGAAAAAGCTGGCTGGTTCAATCCTTTACTCAAAACACAATAGCAGAAAATAAGTAAAAGCCTGTTGAGTGTGTTTCACAAAAACCAAGTTGCTGGCATATATTTTTCCTGCTGGTTAATTGCCATTTTGAAGACCCACTGGCGGTGAGAACCTCTGGGGAGACGCTGAGATTGTGTTCATTTGCAGCAAGAAGAAAACTGTAAAGGTTAAACAACCATATGATGAAGAAAAATTGCTCACTGCCTAGACAGAGCTATTAACAACTCTGTCTGCAGAAGGTCAGAAACATTATCAATGACATAGTGTAACACTTTGAGAAGGAATCAGTGTCTCGATAGACTCCTTAGGGGTAAAAAATAGCCCGTGTTACAATCCCTGGCCCTCTCCAGCAGCAGCCAGCTGAACACACAGGATCAGGGCTGATGGCAATGGCAGTTCGTACAAGTCGGTGTGAGAGCGCATGGGAAATGGAGAGACTGGTTCTGCCCATGGATAAAACACCGAGCAAGAATGAGTAAGTGCATCATTTCCTGACAAGAGCAGAAAATTATTTTAGGCAATTACTGGAGTAATAATATTTGCATCCTGGCGGGCTGCTTATCTTTCATCGACAGGTACTTCCTGGCACTAAACCGTAGCTTGTGCAAGACTTTGTACATGCTTTATATCTCTCATCTGGCAACTGATTGTACATTAATGCACAAGCAGGAAACAATGCTTATTTAATCATTCAGTGATTCAAAAATATTGACTTTTTGACAATGTAACATCCCTCCGCCTGCTATCTGTGTTTTGTGAATTGATCTCCAGAGACCTCCCGGGAAATCAGAAGAGATAAGGGGCTCCTGATAGGACCTGGGCTGCCGGGGCAGGAGGAGCAGCCCCACCGACCACCAGCACACACTGCAAAGGCAAAACGGAGACACTGACACTGGAGAAACAATTTTCACTGAGCAACAACTTCGTCCTTTAAATTCAGCATCCCACCTGAGTAAAGCAATTCTTCAGATGCAGAATTTGCACTGACTTTCAGAGGGGCGCACGTAGGCTGGAACAGCAATGACAGGCTCTTGAAAACAAAAGAGTAAGTTAGTTTAACATCTGGATACCTGGCTGCCTTCCGCTGCCTTTCCTGCCCTCTGCCATTGAGCCTAGGCATACAGCCACACATGTGGAGGTTCGGTCCACCTTTAGCAAACCTCCCCTGAAAAATGGACTGTACCATGTCTGAGCTGGTTAATGAGTCATGAATCTGAACAATTATTAACGTGCTTTCAGGTGTCTCAGACTGCAACAGGCTCTGATCAAGTTTATTTGAAGGTACCTGCTCTGTTACTGGGCACAAAGCCATAACCAGAGCTCAGTGAATTCAGAATTTACCAGAAAGGAGACAGAGATTTCATCAGAACTCCGGAATTTTTCCTCCTTGTTTTCTAACTAGCTCGGAATACATACCTGTTTGATTTTTTGTTTTGTTCAGTCTGAATAGCCTGAACTGTCTGTTCAGTTTGTGGTTCAGCACTGGACTGAATCTACTAAGAAAAAAATCTGTGAGATCTAACACTATCTGTATACTCATGACAGAAACTGAGATCTTGTCAATTTCAGTTTCCAAAAATTCAGAATTTCTGGTTGGATTTAGGCGGGCGGGAAGGTATAAGAAATGCACAGTGCTTCAAAGAAAAGAGTGAAGCCACTGGGTATTTTGCCATAGTTAACACGCACTAGCATTGTCTCCCAATGTGCTGCTTGTGACCATCACTGTTGAGAAGTTCTCCAGCAGTGAGAAGTGTAGGTATGAACATGTCCACTCGCACTTGGTAGGGGAACCAAGATGGTGTTTAGTTTTCAATACAAATAAATTAGCACGTTAAAAAAAAAAAAAAAGGCACGAAGTATCAAGAACACTATACACCAAAGAAGACTGATTTTACAGGATAAACACTTGGGTGTTTTCCTGCCATTAAAATTGCAAAAGTTTCACATACACCAAAAAAGAAACACCCGTGGTAAGTAATATTGTCAAGGGAAAAGTATTCCCATTTTAAACTAAGCTATAATCCAATTAAATTGAACTCCCAATCATAATAAAATGTTCTTATATCCAAAAATGCTGCTCCTTGTGTGGTTTGTAGTTATCCAGCTGAAATCAATTGTGGTCATGATTGTTCTCCAGACCAGAGGCCAGCTAGCACAGGGCAAACCATGCCCGTGCTACTGAACCCCTTCCAAAGAGGGTGGTCAGATCCAGCCTGCCTGCTGGGGATCGTCCCCTGCCCTGCTCATAGCAGAGACGCAGCGCAGTCGCCCCACGGGGGTCTGACCCCACAGCAGTGACCCTCAGCTCCGCTGGCGGCAGCCGCGGCGCTTCAGCCCGCTTTTGCTCATTCTCTCCAAATCAAACATACCTCGGCGGGCAGGGCCCCAACCTGGAAAATTCCAGCCTGAAAGATAAAGGATTGGAAAACGATTAAAACCAGAGGGTTGGAGCAGAAACCACTTGGCAGCGGGAACCTGCCGAGCGCCGGCTCCCAGCCCTCCCCGCCAGGGCCAGCGCACGAAACCGGCTGTTCCCGGGGCCAGGCGGTGGGGGCTCACTGCGGAGGTCCCCAGCCTCGGCTCTGGCTGCAGCCCCTCCGGTTTGGGAGCGGGGCGGGGGGGACTGAGCAGGCTGACACTTGTCATGGGCGCTTTGGGGGTCCCGGTGTCACCGGGGGTGACGCGAGGAGGTTACGGAGGTTGGGCTGGGCTGGTTGTCCCGCAGCTGGCCCCGGAGCCATCTGGCAGGCGGGGAGAGATGAAGTAAGGCTGGATGATGCGCAGGGCAGGGGCTGATTCGAAACCCGTGGCCTCTGTTTTGGGAACACCTCCTCGGCACCCGCGGTGAAGGGGGTGGGGGGCAGCGCCGTGGGGGTGAAGCCTCCCCAGCACCACTGCCCCGAGGCAGGAAAACTCCCCCCTCCACCGCCCTGACTCATCCCGGCGCTCGCCAACAACAACGGGAGGACGCAGCTGACCTTCCCGCTCCTCCGCCGGGGACAGGCCGCGCTGCCCGCACCGCTGCCCGCAGCCCTGCCTGCAAGCCGGGGTGAGATGGGCAAAAGTGCTTGGGGCTGCACAGAGGTTTTCACTGTTGTTATTTTAATTTTGGTTTGTTTGGTTTTGTTTGATTTTTTTTTTTTTTTTTTTTTTTTTTTTTACAAAAAGTCACCCTTCTGGTCTGCTTACAAAAGAGATGTACACAAACCTGTACTAGAAAAAAAAAAGTTTTCCCAGAAGAAATGGGAAATAACCACGTATAAATATTCTCTCAGAGTTCTTAAAGCTTCAATTCCCGGTTTGCCTGCTTGGCACTTCCTTTGGCCCGGGGGTCCCGAGGGTCCCAGCACCTCGGCCGGGCCTTACTGCTCACATCAGCTTCCAGGGAGTTGAGAGTCACGGGCCGTGCTCTGCTAAAGGACCCTTGTTACCAGCACGTGGACGTCCCTTAGCCGAGTCACTGGCAGCTTTCTTTTTAGCAGTAGCTAAAAAAAGCCCACCCAAAGCCCAAATTAAAAAACCCAACCCCCCTCTCTTTCGCTACCCACGTTCTACGTAGAGTCACAGAAATCAAGGCACTGAGCGGTAAAATTAGTGTCTCCTCCCAAAGCGTGGCAGCCTCTCGGAAATTGCACGTTACGGGTTTGGGGTTTTGCTGCCTTAATTCAGTTAACTCCTCACTGTTCCTCTCCCCGGAGGGACGTGGCCGGGTGCCACCGCTGGAGCTCAACCCTCATCTGTCCGGGGCTCCCCTCGCCCAGCAGCCCCTTCCCGCCTGGCTCAGAAATAGGAGGGTTTGAGCCCTGGGGTGTTGTTGTTGCTGGGGTAGTGCGACTGCATGAGCGGGACCTCGCACTCGGAGCTGCCGGAAAGCATCGCCGCCTCTGGCACCTTGCGGCCGTGGCTGTTCAAATCCCCATTTTCCAGGCAGGCTTTCACCCCTTCCAGCTCCAGCGGGCTGGCGTCCACCCCGGCGCCAGTGTGCGCCTTTGCCCGGCGGTGCCGGCGGTAATACATGCCGGCGGTCACCACCACCACCAGCAGCAGCACGGCGGCCAGCGCGGGGACAATCATCAGGGTGAGGTTGCTGTCCTTGCTCTGGGTGACGGGAGAGTGCTGCTGGTGGCTCACCGGCAAGGTCTGCGCCTCGGCGCAGTGCTCCTCCTTGGAGACCTTCTCCCCCAGGGGCCCGATGCAGACGCGGTAGGTGCAGTTGGGCTTCAGCGCCCGCACCGTGTACTCGGAGAGCGAAGCCGGCAAACGCAGCATCACCGGCCGCTTGTCCAGCCCGGAGAGATTTCGGTAGCTCAAGCGGATGCCCTTCAGCTGAGCTTTGGACTGGACATAGTTCTGCAAGTCCACTTTGAGGGAGGTGCTGCTGACCTGCACGATGCTGATCCGCCGGCTGGGCAGCGGGGCCTGCGTGGCCGGGGACGGCGTCGTCCCCCTCGCCTCCACCTCGCAGTACACCCCGGCGAAGCCCACCGGACACAGGCACTCCAGGTGGTTTTGGGCACCCAGGTGGCAGGTGCCGCCGTTCAGACACGTGCGAGGGGGACAGATGGGCGGCGGGGGGCTGGTGGGGGCCGGGGGGCCGCTGAAGGGCACCGGCGTGGAGCGGCCCTGGGGGGCCAGGGCCCCTGGGGTGGGAGCGGCAGTGCTGGGCTGCGGCGCCGGGCGGCTGCTGGTGGGGAGCGGCGCGGGCAGTGGTGGCGTGGTGGTGCGCGGGGTGGTAGGGGTGGTGGTGGTGGTGGTGGTGGTGGGGCAGCCGAAGTCGGCGTACTGCAGGTGGTGGAGGAGCTTGCCGGAGTTTTTGGGGGGGAAGTGGCAGCGTGTCTCCTCCGGCCGCCGGAGGACCACGCTGCTGGCGTTCACCCACTGCACCAGCCAGCTCATCTGGCAGATGCAGTTGAAGGGGTTGCCGGCGGCTGTCACGGCTCGCAGCCTGGGGAAGAAGCTGGAGAAATCCCGAGGGATGGTGTTGATGTTGAGGTTGCTGATGTCCAGCTCCTGGAGGTTGTGAAGGCTGCGGAAGTCCTCCGCCGGCAGCTGGGAGATGCGGGCATTGCCAGCCAGGCTGAGCTTGGTGAGGCTCCCCAGCCGCCGCAGCACCGCTGGGACACGCTCCAGCTGGTTGTCGGAGACGTCCAGCTCGTGGAGGTTGTTCTGGGCCTGGAAGAGCTCCTCGTGTAAGCTTGTCAGGCCCAGCCCCGCAATCTTCAGGGACTCGATGTTGACAGCATGGAAGGCCCCCGGTGCAATGGCGGGGATCTTGTTCCAGCTGATGTCCAGCAGCAGGAGGTTGGGCAGGTCGAGGGGGGGCACGGCCCAGAGCTGGTTGTTCTGCAGCTTCAGCTCCAGCAGGTTCTCCAGCGTGTCAAAGGCGGCAGCGTGGATGTGCTGGATCCTGTTCTTCTGCAGGTAGAGACGCTCCAGCAGCCGCAGCCCATGGAAGGTCTCGTTGGTGATCTCCTGCAGCTGGTTGGAGGACAGGTCCAAGTTGACGAGCTCCGTCAGGGGCTGGAAGATGTTTTTCTGGATGCTGGTGATCTTGTTTTGCGAGAGGTCCAGCAGCTGGAGGGCGGGTAGGCCCGCAAAGCTGTCCTCGCTGAGCGTCGTGATGCCGTTCTCAAAGACGTAAAGGGAGAGGGTGTTGGGGGGCAGCCCCCGGGGCACGGTCTGGCCCCGTCTAGCCGCGCACAGGATGGTCTTGGGGTCGTGGCACTGGCAGCCTGCCGGACATGCCCCAGCCAGCTCCCTGGGGAGCAGGAGAAGCAGCGTGCAAAGGATCAGCTGGTTCATGGTGTCAGCTCTGCGGGAGAGAGAAACCCAGCCAAGGTCAGGAGCCCGGCCCTGCCAGGGAGGGGCAGAACCCGGGGCTGGCAGAGCTGTGCGGTGCCTCAGACCCCCCTGCTGCTGCAATGCCTGCACCGCTGCTGGGGCGAGACAGCCGTCTCCCCGTGCCCTGCCCAGGACCCTCTGGCCCCAAAGGGACCACGGAGGGAACTGGGAAAGTCCCCGCCGCGCTCCCGCCTCCCCTTGTGCTGCTGCGGCCCAGGACAGAGCTGGCGAGAGCGAAGCGGCATGTAGGCTGCCCACCCCGGCTCCACGCTCTCCTCCTCCCCAGACCCCCAGGATTTAGGGACACGGTACCTTTGCGCACCCCAGGCTCTACCATGAGACGTGTCCTACCGCCTTCGGCCTGGTGTCTCGGTACCGTCTCCGGTGGGGCACCGAGACCCTCGGTACGCGGCAGGGCGAGGGTCCCTACCTCCCCGGCTGCTCTCGGGTGGGGATTGGGAGCAGAGGCGCTGCCGGGCCTGGGAGCAAGGGGAGGGGGTGGGAGCCCGGCCGGCCTTCCCGGCACACCAAGCACTGCTTAACCCCCTTTGCTTGTGCCGCCGTCCCGGCAACTGCACCCACGGGGTCCGCTCCTGCCCGGATCGCTGGCGGTAGCAATCCCCTCAGGGAGGGGGTCACCCAGAGGTGGCACCCACTGTGGGGTGGCCTAGGCACAGGCTGTGGGGCTGAAGGAGCCGGGTGCTCCCCTGCCCCACAGGTCCCTCCTGTGCCCTTCAGAGCCGGCTGCGTCCCGGCAGTCCCGGGGCTCATACTCAGCCCTGAGCCGGCTCCTGTCCCCTGGGGGCCACGGGTCACCTCGCTGTTCCCCTCCCTGCTGGCACCCCGTGGAGTCAGCACAGCACCCTGAGCTGCATCCTCATCCCTCAGGGACGGGGACTGGGATGGAGGGGAGGATGCTTTTGGGGTGAGCGAGGCTGTAACGACCCCCGCCCCAGGCCCCCATGGGTGCCCTGGCCAGTGTCGCAGCTGGCTGCTCTCTCAGCCCCACCTTTCAGCCCTTTTCATGACGTTCCTAATTAGCACAGGCGGGGCCGGGGGCCCGAGGTCTCCTGCCGCCCCATCTCAGGGGCACATGGGGGTGGCAGAGATGAGGGGGGGGGGGGGGAGGACACGTTCTGGGGCAGGGAAGAGGCCACCCCCCCCCCCCCAGCACCCCCCCCTCCGCCCCTGCGCCCGGGGGTGAGTAGCTCCAGGCAAACCCCCTCTGCGGCTCGCAAGGGGCCCCCCGCTGTGTGCGGGGGGGCTGTCGGGTCCTGCAGCAGCACATGCCGCCTGCCCCAGCTGCCCCTCCGCCGCGGGGGGCCCTGTCCGGTGCAGGGACACCGCATCCTGCGCTGGCGGCTGTGGGAGGGACTGGACCCGCGTCGTGTCCCACCTCGTGGTGCAGCCCTGGCCGGCAGAGCCCCCCCATGCCCCCATGCTGCGCTCACCTGCAGCCAGACAGGGTGCACGTGGCGGCCGGCTCTGTCCTCGTGTCTTTCCCGAGTGGGCCCCCCCCCCCCGCCCCCAGGGTGGGGTGCACCCGAGGGTGGGGTGCACCCGCGCCGCTGGGCAGGGTCACTGCAACCGCCTGAGTCACTTGGCCCGACCGGCCCTGCCCCGCCGTGACCCGTGCCGTCAGCCCCCCCAACGCCGGGGAGGAGCTGTGCCGCATCCAGGGGGTCACTGTCACCGCGTCCCCTCCCTGGCACCCCCGGCTCAGCCCCCAGCCCCCTCACTGCTGCCAGGTCCCACTGCACCCCCACATCACGGCGAGGCCGGCAGTGCCCGGCCCGAGGACTGAGTAGAGCCAAAAAAGCATCATGGAGACCTTGTGAAGCGTTTTTGGGGGCTAAGGGGGCTGGGGGCAGACCCGGCACCCCTCACCGCCATGCCAGCCCTCGAGGTGGCTCTGGCAGCCCGAGGCTGCTGGCCGGAGGGCAGAGCCCCGGGCACGCCCGCGGTGCCACCAGCGTGCCAGGCCGCCCGGGTGGGCAGTGCCGGAGCAGGGCCAGGCCTGCGGGAGGCTGGTGAGGCCGGGGCTGGTTTTGCAATGCCAGGGTCGGGTTTCGCTGACGTGTCCCGTGCTGCAACCAGCTGCTGACTCCAAGTCTCTCTCGTCCCTTTAATTACGCTGGCATTTCCTCCGCGCCTGCCAGGCTCCCCGCTCCGGGCAGGTTCTGCCGGCCTGGCCGCGGCCGTGCATCCCTGCCTCGCCACGAGCGCCGGGCAGGCTGGCACAGTTGCTCCACCCGCACGCCTCCGCTACCTCTCCCCCGGCATCACCCCGCTTCGCTGGCACACGCCGGCATCCCGCCCTCACACCCTGATGCTATTTCAAGGCAGTGAGGGGTTAACCTGGTCCAGACTCGCCGGGGTGCTCACCCCTCCGAAACGGAGGGGGGCAGGGGAACAGCCTCCCCTTGTCCCAGGGGAGTCCCCAGGGGTGGAGTGGGGGCCTCGTTTCTGCTGGAGGTGTTAGGCCCGCCCTGCCAGCGGCCCGCTGCTGCCTTGGCTGGGCTCCCCTGCGCCTGCACCGCAGATATTTGCCGAATTATTCATATTTTCCGGCTGCGGGGAGGATCCGGGCTCGGATTCCCCCAGTCCCGGCTCAGCCTTTCCCTGCCAGCCTTCTGGGGTGGGAGCGCCGTCTCCCCCGTCCCTGCCTGCAGCTTCCCCCACCCCCCGCCCCGTGCCAGGCCGTCCCACTGCCTGCCCAGGGCAAGGGACTCGGCGGGGGACGCCCCGCTTCACACCCGTCACATGTTTTAAGGATGAGGCCAATGCCATCCCTGTGCCGCAGGGTGACACCTGCACAGGAGGGGCCGGAGGAGCCCTCCTGGGGGTCCCTGCCCTTCCCCGCCGCCCGGGGACACAGCCGTTCTGCCCGGGGAACCCGGCACGGCTGGGATGTCCCTTCCCGCACCGGTGAGCGAGGCCCTGCAGCCAAACAAAGCCACCGTTGTTGCCGGCAGGCAGGCCGGTGGGCTGCCGCCGTGGCCGGCGGGCACCAGCGCAGGCAGGACAAGGGGCCCAGCACGAAGCTGGGTCCTGGGCTCTGTCCCTGTCACTGCAGGGAAGGACACAGTGCCTTTGCCGGGCGGGATGCAGACGCTGCTTCCCTCCCTTACGCCCCCCCCAAACAAGCCCATGTCAGCACGTGCCCCCTCCCGAGAGCCAGGCGGGGGGATGCAGGATTAAGCCCTTAATCCTCCTCCCCTTCAACCCACCCTGCGCCGCCACAGCTCCCACCTCCTCCCGGGCTCCCCTCCCTATTTAATTAAAGTTTCCGCAGCAGCCCCGGAGGAATGCAGGCCTGGTTATTGCATTCCCTGGGGCGCTCGCCGGCCCCTCCGACCCGCTCCTGCCCCTTTGACCCAGCCGCGCTCCCTGGCTCAGGTGCCAGCAAGGAGAAAAACCAGCAGAAAAACCAGCAGAGCCACTTTACCGGCAGCCAAACCGCCTCCGGAGCAGCCCAAACGCCAGCAGAGGTTGGGAGGAGGCCGGTGATGCTGCCACGCGTGGCCCCGGCAGCACAGGCAGATTCCTACGGCGTGACTGGGGTGGCCGCGGCTGTCCCCGAGAGCTTCCTCCTGCCGCGTCCCGCCGGCAGAGCCAGCCAGGCAGGCAGCGCTTGCGTCAGGGCCACCCGGTGAGGCCACCCGGCCTTGGCGTGGCGCGGGGGAAAAACAGTAATTAGTGTCATCCTTGACGGCGGCACTGCCCAGCGCCATGTGGGCAGCGGCACGGCCCCGGCTGGGTCAGGCCAGTCTGGCCGCCCCAGTCCCAGCAGGATGAGACCTGCTGGCGTGGGGCAAGTGGCAAGAGTGGGTGTATGGGGGGGACCCAAGTCGGGGTTTTTGGTTGGGAAGAGGAGTCTTGGAACTGGCGCATCTCTGCTGGGATGTGCTGGCTCTCATGGCAGCTGCTAGCCCGGGAGGGAGCCAGGCACAGGAAGGGACACTTACCCCACGGTGGCCTAAAGTCACCCCTAGAGAGGGTGACGGGGGCAGCACAGCACCCCTCCAACACACACCGGGTGACAACGAGGCGTGCAGGGAGCTGGCAGCAGGAGAGGCGGTGGGGTATCCTTGTCGGCCAGCAGCCAGGCTGGCCGCTGGCCCTGCTGGCACCCGTCCCTCTGTGCCAGCCTGGGGGGAAACCCTCACCGGCATTGCCCGGGGACCCCGCTCGGCCCCACGGCAGGTCAGCGACCCGGGATGCCAGCCCCCGAGGACAGGCAGGGTGAAGGCAGCCAAACCCCACCCCGGCCGAGCCCTCCGCCAAGGAGGGTGGTGGCGGACACCGCTGCCAGCGGCTCCCACCTCTGCCTGACCCCAAAGGGCGAGCCCTGCTGCCACGTCTGCCGGGACCGGGCGAGCACGGGAAGGGTCCAGGACCGTGCTGGTCCCGTGTGGGTCCCGGAGCCCTTCTGCTGGCAGGGTGAGTGGCAGCCACCCGGCCACGGCTGGAGGGAGCCGGGCTCCACGTTCGCCCCAGCCGCGCCTCTCCCCTTTCCCGCGATGGGAGCAGCAGGAGGCCGAGGTCCTGGGGCCGGACCCCGGCACATCCCACGGCAGGACAGGCACAGGCACCCTCACCCCTGCCCGCCGCAGCGCTGTCACCCCAGCCCGGCTAAGGGCCTCGTCACCAGCCCAGGTGGGGGGGGTGGCCGGGTACCCCCTTCCTCAGCCCAGGCCTCGGGGAGGAGGGAGTGGGGGGAGCCGGGCACGCCGACCCCCAGCCGAGGCCTGGAGCGAGGGGCTGGCCGCGGGTGCCCTGCCTGCGGCCGGCCGGCCCTGGGTGCCCCGAGGCCCACCGGGACCCACTACCCCGAGCCCCCCGCTGCCCGGCAAAGCGCCCCCCCCCCATCGTGGCGAGGAGGGGGCAGCGGCGCCCGAGGACGCGGG
>JAVKLA010000061.1:2746754-2757749 GCA_034782735.1 Sagittarius serpentarius
GGGGGCAGCGGCGCCCGAGGACGCGGGACTCACCGGGCCGGGCCGGGGCGGTCAGTGCATGGCGGCGGCGGCGGCGGCGGCGGCGGCGGCGGGCGGGCGCGCCCCTCTCTGGCGGCGCCGGGCGCGGGGGGGGCGGAGGGGGGCGTCTTTAAAACGGCGGGGTGGGGGGCGGAGCCTGCCCTCCCGCCGCCTTCCCATTGGCTGGAGGGGAACAGGGGTGGGGTACGGCTCCCCCCGCCCCCCCGAAGGCTCCGCCCCCTGCGCACCTGGGGCCCGGCGTGGGGGGGCGGGGACCCCCGGCAGCCCCCAGAGTCGCAGGGACCCCCGGCAGCCCCAGAACCCCCCAGGGCCCCCCAGGACCTCCAGCACCCCTGGGGCCGGGGTACCTGGGATCCCAGCATGCCTGGTGCGCAAATATGCGCCTAGGTATGGGGTAGGTGTAGGGGTAGGTGCAGGTATAGGTATCTCCCTCGTATCCCCAGCATCCACGCGACCCCTGGCACCCCTGCCACCTCCAGCACTCCCGGTAACACCAGGGGCTGGGCGTCCTTGGCACCCCAGGGTAACCGGGGACCCCGGCACCCATGGGCGCCAGTGCCCCGGTACCCCCGGCTTCCGCCGAGCCCCTGCCACCGTCTGCTGGGGGACAGGGGGGCAGTGGGTGGCCCTCGCAGGGCGGCCCCCATGCCCCGGGGACGGCAGAGCCGTGCCGAGTGCTGCGGGACACCGCGAGGACGGCAGGGGCCGGGGTGGGACAAGCAGGCACCCGGTGTGCCCTTGTCCCAACCCTGGGCCCCGGCGGCGGCAGCGGTGGCAGTGCTGGTGACGGTGACCGCAGCCAGGCAGGGGACACCGGTGCCTGCCGCAGCCACCCTGCCAGCGTTTGCCTATGTTGGGCCAACAGTCCCCGGGCAGGACCGTGCCGTACCGACCACAGCCATCCCTTGTGCCATCCTGTGGCAGCAGCGGGGTGTCCCTGCCGTGGAGACCCGCCAGGGTGGGAGCGCGGCACAGCCTTGGTTGGTTTCACCGTATTTCCTCAGAGCCACACGGTGTTGAATGCTGGCACAGTACGGCACAGCACGGCACGGCACAGCTCCCTCCCCTCGGCACAGCCACAGAAACGTCAACCGAAAGTAATACATGGTCCCTTTGTTCTCTGCTGGCGGAGCTCCCTCCCCGCCCTTGCCGAGCCAAGGCAGAGAGGTGGCTCCGTGCTCCTCGTCACCACCGTCCCCTCCAGCCACCGAGTATTCCCGGTGACAGTCCCCTCTGGCCACCAAGCATCCCCTTGGACATCGTCCCCTCCGGCCACCAAGCGTTCCCCCAGCCATGGTCCCCTCTGGCCACCGAGCATGTCCTGACCGCCATCTCCTCCAGCCACCAAGTGTCCCCCAGCCACGGGGCCCCTCCTCCGGCCACCGAGCACCCCTCGGCCGCAGGCTGGGACAGGGTGCAGGACAAGGAGGAGGGACACGCTCCAGCCGGCGCAGCCCCGGCCACAGGGCACTCCCGGGGCTGGCTAGCACGGCAGGTGCCGGGCGAGGCGGACAGCATGCCGGGGTGTGCCACGCCACGTGCCGTCTCGAACTGGCCAAGCCGGCCCGGCCGGCCCCGGGGCTCCCCTGCAGGTGCCGGTGGCTTCCCCAAGCGGGGCTGGGTGCCATCGCTGGGCGCAGGGTGCAGGGCTGGGAGCGGGGTGCCCCGCGGCTGGGCACGGCTTTGCGGCAAGCACCACGCAGCCGGGGCTGGAAGCGGCCGGCGGTGTCGGCGGTGCCGTCCCGCTGCAAACCTGTCAGCCCGCGGTGGGACAGCGAGGGCCATGCCATGGGGAGCTGGAAGTCAGGGGAGCAGCCCGGCACGCCAGCAGCACCCCCTGGCACCGGCACTGCCCTCCTGCCGCCAACAGGGCCTGATCCTGCCCCGCGCTTCCCCGGGACGGGGTTCGGGGCGTGCACCAGAGGGGGAAGGTGCAGGATTTGGCCCCAGGTTGTCAAGGTGCTGCACCCCCCAGCTCAGCACCCTCCTTCACTTGCAGGGCAGCCATCCCGCTGTACGACGCCGACACGGGGCTGCTGGTGC
Organism: Sagittarius serpentarius; assembly: GCA_034782735.1. Lineage (NCBI taxonomy): Eukaryota > Metazoa > Chordata > Aves > Accipitriformes > Sagittariidae > Sagittarius > Sagittarius serpentarius. Next base: position 2,748,837 of record JAVKLA010000061.1, read on the forward strand.
TGGCGGGGAAGGTGAGGTCCCATGGCAGCGGGGTGCAGGGGGGTACAGGAGGATGCAGAAGGGTGCAGGGAGGTGCGTGCGGGTGCAGTGGGGTGTAGGAGGATGCAGGGGGGTGCGGCGGGGTGCAGGGGTTGCAGTGAGGTGCATATGGGCGCAGTGCGGTACAGGAAGACGCAGAAGGGTGCAGGGGAGTGTAGCGAGGTGCAGGAGGGTGTGGCAGGGTGCTCCCCACAGTCCCGCTCACGCCTCGTCCCCTCCGCCTCTCTTCCAGGGTGAAAACCTCCTGTACTGCTTCGAAGCAGCACCTGCGCAGCCAGCACTCACCCAGGGTAAGCAGGATACGTCCCGCGCCGGGCTCCCGGCAGCACCGGAGGGCCTCGCCCCTGCCTGCGCTGCCTGCCCCATGGCCGCCCTGCCTGTCCCCCAGTGACCCAGTGCCGGACAGAGGGCAGCACGCGGGGCCTGGCCGCCGTGCCGCGCCTGGCCCTGGATGTCATGGCCTGCGAGGTTCTCCGCGTCCTGCAGCTCACCGACACCGCCCTCGTCCCCATCAGCTACCTGGTGCCACGCAAGGTAAAGGGGGGGGGGGGTGGCACTGTGTCACGGGTGCCTGGTGCCAACTCATGGGTGACACCTCGCCGGCACTGGGTGACAACGGGCACCTGGGTGGGGGGGAACCCCAGTCCCCAGCCTGGGAAGAGCAGGAGAGGAGGTAAAACCTGGGTGCTGGGTGCTGAAACCTGGGTGCTGATGGTGGGTAATGGAGGCTGGGTTTGCTGGGTGCTACGTTTGGGAAGCCGAGTGCTGCATGTAAGACGCTGGGTGCTGGAGAGCGGATCCCGAAAGTTGGGTGCTACCTGCTGGCTGCTGTTGTGTAATGGGTGCTGGGTGCCAGATCCTGAATGCCGGGCGCTTAAAACGGTTGAAATTTAGGTGCTGGGTAGTGGAGTCTGGGTGCTGGAGGCAGGATCCTGGGTGCCAGATCTGGCATGCTGGGTGGCTAAAGCTGGAGGCTGGGTGCTGGAGGGAGGGTGCTGGGTGCTGCAAGGGGTGATGCTGGGAGCCGGGTGCTGGTTTGGAGGCTGGCTGCCTTCAGGGGTGCGCGAGGCAGCCCAACGCCGAGCAGCGTCTGACACCTACAGGCTTCGGCGCGCAGCTCGCAGGGACGGGGCTCCGCGGCCGGAGGGACTGGGGTGCCGGCAGGTGCTTGGGGGTGCCCCAGCCCAGGCGGTGCCAGCTGGCAGCAGGAGGGGGGCTGTGGGGTTTTGGGGACACCCACCTCGCCCCGTCCCCTCTCCTGCAGTCCATCCAGGACTTCCATGAGGATCTGTTCCCCGACTGCGCTGGGATGCTGCCAGCCACCGGTGCCCAGGCCTGGTGGGCAGGGGACAGCCAGCAGGTCAGTGTCACCCGAGGGGGTGTCCTCGCCGGTGACATTGCCAGGGGCTGCCACTGCCCCCCACCCTCCGCTCTGCCCGCCAGCAGGTGGGGAGGGTGAGCCTGCACCCTGCGCGGAGACCCACGGAGAGCTTCACCTCCCCCATCATCGCCTGCACCCCGCCGCGGGCAGCCGGCACCGGCCCCACCGACGCCGACAGAAGCGTGAGCACAGGGTGCTGGGGAGAGTGCCGGGGGTGCCGAGGGGTCGGGGGGGGCCCCCGCCACCCTCGTCCCGCAGGGAAGGGGGAGGGCTGGGATGCCAGTACCCCCGCCCACCCGCTCGCTCTCTCGTAGGAGGGCAGCGGCTACTCCTCGCCGTCCTCGCTGGCCTCGCCGGGCAGCGCCGCCAACTCCCTCTCGGCCAGCACCGGCCCCTCCAGCGGCTTCGCCAGCAGCCCCAGCCAGAAGTCACTGCAGAGCATTTTGGGTGAGCGGGTGGCGGGGTGGGCTCGGCATCCCTGGGCTGGGGCCCCGGGGTGCTCACCCATCCCTCACCTGCACCAGGGCCCAGCTCCCACTTCCGGCACGCGCAGGGCAGGGTGCTGCACCGCGACACCCACCTCACCAACCTGCGGGGGCTCAGCCTCACCACACCGGGCGAATGCGACGGCTTCTGCGCCAACCACCAGCGCGTCGCCCTCCCCCTGCTCTCCGCCGGCGGCCAGATCGCCGTCCTTGAGGTACCCCCGGCGCGGCGCAGTGGCCAGCACGGGACCGGCGGGTGCAGTGCAGGTGACGCCCCGGCTCTCTCCCACAGCTCTCCAAGCCCGGCCGTCTCCCCGACACGGCCGTGCCCACCATCCAGAACGGCACGGCAGTGGCCGACCTCTCCTGGGACCCCTTCGACCCGCGGCGCCTCGCAGTCGGTATGCGTGCTGTCACCGGGGGAGTGCGCTGGGCTAGTCCCCCGGCACCGGGTATGCCAGATCACCGTATTAACCACCACCCATCCATTTTGGTGCCATAGCGGGCGAAGATGCCAAGATCCGGCTGTGGCGGGTCCCTGAGGGAGGGCTGCAGGAGACACTGCGCGAGCCCGAAGCTGTCCTCCGAGGTGAGGGGCGTGTGGGGAGGCACACGGAGCACGCCATGTCGGGGACAAGCCAGCCCGGCGCTGTCCGCATCCCGGCGCAGGTAGGGACGGCCACGCACCATTCAACCTTACCAGGTCACACAGAGAAGATCTACTCCATCCGCTTCCACCCTGTGGCATCCAATCTCCTGGTTTCCTCCTCCTACGACATGACGGTGCGGATCTGGGAGCTGAGCGCCGGGCGGGAAGCTTTGTGCCTGCGGGGACACACCGATCAGGTAAGGGATGACACATCTGGGGACACCCGAGGGGCGCGTTTGGCCAGACAGGGGACGTGGTGGGAGGACACAACATCCGTCTCCCCAGATCTTCAGCCTGGCTTGGAGCCCTGATGGGAAGAAGCTGGCAACGGTGAGCAAAGATGGCCGGTTACGGCTCTATGAGCCCCGGTGCAGCCCTCAGCCTCAACAGGTAAGATCACAGTGGTGGGGACGGGCTGGAGAGCTGGGGGTGCAGGCAGGTGCCTGCGGGGGGGGGCCCCCCCACCCTGTGGGCACCTGCCCGCACCCCAAGTTCTCTCTGAGCGGGCAGCGTGACCTTCACCCCACACAGGAGGGTCCGGGTCCCGAGGGGGGCCGCGGAGCGCGCCTGGTTTGGGTTTGCGGCGGCGACTACCTCCTGGTGTCTGGCTTCGATAGGTAAAGAGGGGGACAGAGGCCGGGGCAGGAGTCCCCAAGAGACACCATGCTCACCCCCCTTCATTGTCACCTCCCCACAGCCGCAGCGAGAGGAGGATCCTCCTGTACCGGGCACAGGCTCTGCCTGACGGACCCTTGTCCGTCCTCAGCCTCGACATGGCCCCTTCCACCCTCCTGCCCTTCTATGATGAGGATACCAGCGTTGTCTTCCTCACTGGCAAGGTGAAGGCTTCCCCACCCAAAAAAACCTTGGGGGCTACCTGCCTACAGCACCCCAACAGTGTGGCGGGACCCTCCATGCACCCTCCTGCCAGCCCCTGTCTTGCTCCATCCCCAGGGTGACACCAGAGTCTTCCTCTACGAGGTGACGTCCGAGCCCCCCTGTTTCCTCGAGTGCAACAGCTTCACCTCCAATGAACCCCACAAGGTAAGGGGGGGGCCTGCCAGGGCTGTGCTGCCTGTCCCTGACCCCCCCCGCCTGCGCTGCCAGACCCGCAGCAGGCCCCGCTCACACCTCCACCCCATCAGGGCTTCGTCTTCCTGCCCAAAACGGCGTGCGAGGTGCGGGAGGTGGAGTTCGCCCGGGCGCTGCGCCTCGGGCAGAGCACCCTCGAGCCAGTGGCTTTCCACGTGCCGCGCGTCAAGGTAGGTGGCGGGGACCCAGACGTATCTGGGGTGGTGTAGGAGGTGGGGGTCTCCCCCCCGCCTCACTGCCCCTCGCCCCCGCAGAAGGAGTATTTCCAGGATGATATCTACCCACCGACCCGCGTCTGGTGGGAGCCGGCCCTCGGCGGCAGCGCCTGGCTGGCAGGGGAGGATGGGCAGCAGCGCCGCGCCAGCCTGCGGCCGGCCGACATGACACCAGGTGGGAGCAGAGGGGCAGGGCGAAGACCCTGGGCCCACGGGGGTGGGCGTGGGGGTGGGTGGGTGTGTCAGCCGTGGGGCAAAGCCCTCCTGCCCCACGGCGACGCTGCTCTCCCAGTGAGCGAGGCCCCGAAGGAGGCTCCGGCGCGGAAGTTCGTCCCTGCATCCGTGTACCTGGAGGAGAAGTCTGATGAGCAGAAGAAGGAGGAGGTGGGTGCTGGGGCACCCTGGGACCACCCTGCCAGGGGGCTTGGGCTGGGGTCGATGCCCCGGGCCCCACGGCTCTGCTCTGCCTCCCTGCAGCTCCTCAATGCCATGGTGGCCCGGCTGGGCAACCGGGATGACCCGCTGCCCCAGGACTCCTTCGAGGGGGTGGACGAGGACGAGTGGGTAGGTACGGGGTGGGGGAGGCGGGGGGGGGGGGTACGACCCCCGGGGCCGGTCCGGCCCCCTCCCTCACCCCCACCGGGCCTGCTGCAGGACTAGGCTGGACCCCGGCACCCCGAGGACCACGCCGACGACCCCTGCACCCTCTTGGGCCCGACAGAGAGGAGGAGGAGGAGGAGGAGGAGCCGCCGCCGGGCCGGGCCCGGCTGAGGCGAGGCCGAGGGCCGTGCCCCGCACCAGGCCAGGCAGCAGCGTTGGGCCCCATGCCCGCCGCGGGCAGGCCCCGCTATTAAAGCCGCTGCACTTGCACCCGTCTCCTGCCGTGATTCCGGGCCGGGGGCGGGGCGGGCGAGGGGGAGAAACCGGGGACCGGTGTCGGGGGGTGGACACGGGACCGGCACCGGGGTTAGGCCGCGGCCTAGGCCTCGTCCGCCCCCCTGCGCATGCGCAGCGCAGCGCAGCCCCGCCAGACACCGGCGGGACCTCCGGAAGCGCGGCCGCCAGGGGGCGGTCGTACCCGCCGGAAGCGGGGCGCTCTGCCCCGCGCCGCCGCCGTCTCGGTGGCCGCCGCGACCTTCGCTCTCTGACCCCGTGACCGCCGGGGGCGGAAGCGGCGGCGGGGACATGGTGAGAGGGGACAGGGGAAGCAGCGGGGGAGGGTGGGGGGGAACCCGGGGAGGCGGAGGACCGGGCTGGGCAAGGCCCGGGGACGGAGGGACGGGGCCCGGGGAGGGGACAGGGCCCGGGGAGGGGACAGGGCCCTGGGGAGAGGGGACAGGGTCGGGGCCGGGGCCGGGCCGAGCCGCGGCGTGACAGGAGCCAGGGAAGGGCAGGGCAGGGCCCTGGGGGCCGGGGGAGAGGGGACAGGGCCCGGGGCTGGGCAGGGCCCGAGGGGAGGTGACAGGGCAAAAGACCCGGCTGGGGACAGGGCCCGGGAGCGGTTGTGGCAGCAGGATGTCTCTGCAGGCCAAGTACCTGGCACAGATCATCCTGGTGGGGGCCCAGGTGGTCGGACGGGCCTTCATGCGGGCGCTGCGCCAGGAGTTCGCAGGTAGGCGCCGAGCTGCCGCGTCCCTGGATGCCGCCCCGTGTGCGGAGCCTGCCCGCGCTCCCCTGCCCCGGCCCGGGCACCCCTCGGCATCCCCCCCACCCCTCATCCCCTACCCCGCGTCCCCAGGGCACCCTGCTGCTCCCTGTCCCCCGGGCCTGCACCCGGAGGTGACGCTTGCCAGGCTTGTTGCAGGGTGACGGTCGGCACCCGCCTCCTGGCGCCGGCCTAATGGTGGTTCAGCTCGAGCTGGGCTCCCAGCAGCTGTCCCGGGCACCAGCCTGGACCCAGCACCGCTGCCAGGCTCCGAGACAACTCAGCAGCCCCAAAGGGCAGAGCAGGATGGTCCCCCGGGACGTGGCAGCCTCAGCCCTGCCCTGCCTGCCTTTGCCTGCCTGCCTTTGCCTGCCTGCCTGCCTGCAGCCCGGCTGGCTGTGGGCACCGACAGCAGATGGGTGCTCCCCGGTTCCTGCCACCCCCATGGGCTGGAGGCAGCGTGAGGAGGGCAGAGGGGTGAAATTGGGATCTGAGCACCTCGGAGCCTGCGGGCTTTGCTGCCCGGCCCCGCCCCAGGCCTGGATGTCCCCGGCGGGGGCAGCCGTGGGGGGACTCACGCCCTCGGTGTCTCCGGGCAGCGAGCCAAGCAGCGGCAGGCGCGCGAGGGCGCTCAGAGAGGCCCCAGTCCGCCGCGGCCTCCAGGATCATCGGCATCAGCCTCCAGGAAGCTCAGCAGATCCTCAACGTTTCGAACCTCAACCCGGAGGAGATCCAGAAGGTAGAGGCTCCCTCAGAGCCGGGGAGAGATGGTGCTGGCATGGTCCTGCCCTCCCCACGGCTGCTGCCTGGCATGGGGGTGACGACTGGTCCCCAAAGGGACTGGGGGTGCTGTCCTGGGCCCAGTTAATCCCAGTCTGCTCCCTGGAGGAGCGTGCTGGCAGCTCACGGGCGTTAGCAGCCTGCCGGGCTTGGCCCCTGCGTTTGCCCGGCGGTGCTGCTGAGGGAAAGGGACGTGGGGCTCCCTGGGGGCACCCAACTGGGGGGTCGGGCAGAGCCAGCCGTGTCCCCAAGATCACATTTGTCACCTCCAGCACCGCTGCGGGGTGGAGGAGGCCGCTGGGGTTTGGGACTGGGGAGGGCGGAGGAGGTGAATCTGACGGGGAGCTTCTCTTCGGCAGAACTACGACCACTTGTTTAGGGTGAACGACAAGTCGGTGGGAGGCTCCTTCTACCTCCAGTCCAAGGTGAGCAAAGGGAGGAGGGGAGCGGGGGGGCTGCACTGTCCCCCAGCCCTGCCCTCGGCACCTTCCCCTGCCTGCGATCCGGGAGAGAGCAGAGCCTGAGCGTCACCGCGCGTGAGGCAGGGAGGGGAGGGGGCAGCCCCATCCCTCCGTCTCACCCCGTCCCTGTGTCACCACCGCAGGTGGTGAGAGCCAAGGAGCGGCTGGACGAGGAGCTCCGCATCCAGGCCAGGGACGAGAAAGAGAAGGGCTGGAAAGCTGAGACGTGACTCCTGCCGCCCCCGCGCCCCATTTCCCTCACCCTTAACTTATAGGTAGCCAATAAATGCCATGTTCTCCAGCGCCTGGCCTGGCCGCTCTGCGCCCCGGGGAGGGAGAGGGGACTTGCCCACCTCTGCCTGCTGCCCCGGAGGGGATCGGCGCCTGCAAGGGGCTGGTGGGGCTGGGTTTTGCCCTGGGGAGGAGGAGGAAGGAGGTGGTTGAGGAAGAAGGGGCGTCCCTGGGGCACCGAGGGCTGCCAGGGCTCAGATGGCAGCTGGGGGAGCTATTTTTGTGGTGGGTTCGGGCGCTCTTGGCCTGAGCGCACGGATACCTCTGGCTCCGTACCACGAGAGCGCCAGGACCTCTGTGCCGTTACCCTTCTCCCACCGCGGGCAGGCAGCCAAGGATGGCTGCTGTGTCGGGGCGAGGGGCCGTGGGGGGATGCACCGCGGCCGTCCCCACCCACGGCTCGTCCCGCAGACCCGGGCAGGGCTCCACCGGCGCCGGGGCTGCCCAGCCGGGAACATGGGGACCTGCTGGGGCGTCGGGCAGAGCCAACCGCGTCCCCGAGATGGCACCCGCCACCTCCAGCACCCCTGTCCCCACCGTGGGCTCCCTGCCGCCGTCGCCACGGTCGTGGACTGAAGCAGGAACTTACTTCAACTTCACTTTATTGTTTTCTTAATAAACTTCCTCTCTCCTGGAGGAATATAGTGTTATAGTCGTTAGCTTATCTCTTACTTCTGCAGTCCTTAAACGCTATGCTAACAGCGATGGAGCCCAACAGGAGGAAAATAAAAACAACCCAGAAACTACGATAGAAAGGCACTTCGAGACCGTTAAAATACTGATGTCCTGGAATGTGCAACAACAAACCGACGAAGGAGCGAGGAGACGTACACCGTACACCGGCCGGGGCGGCCTGGTCGATGGCCCGCGGCCATGCTGGGGGCTGTGGCAGCGCTGGGCGGCCGCCGCGCCCTGGCCCGAGGAGGGTGAGGGCAGGGAGACCGGCTCCCCGCGGGGCGCGCGCGCGGCCGGGGGCTCCTTCCGAGGGGGAAGGGGGCAATATCGGGGAGACCCTCCACCCCGGTTCGGGCAGGGGTCCTGCCCAGCAGCGGGAGGTGCGTGTGACCCCCCGCCTTGCGTGTGCCGGGGGAGGCTCCGAGCTCTGCCCGCGCCAAGGCCGGGCACGCTGCCCGCTCCCGGCACCGCGGCAGCGTCCTTCCCGCCCCAACGCTGCCCCGTGGCCCGGGGTGGGGGGGGCTCCTCGCTGCGGCGGGGCGGGGGGGGGAGCTGCACGTCCCGAGGAACGGGTGCCCCGCCAGCCGGTGCCAACACGCTGCCGGCAGCAGCCCTGCCGGCGCCTGGAGTCCTGCCCGCGCTGCCCGCTGCCTGCATGCGCTTGCGGTACATGGTTAGGTATGAACGTAGCTAAACAGGGTGGCTCTGCCCCGGCGCGGAGCCGGCGCGGCGAGCGGCACACGCGGCCGTGTGCCTTGTCACGGGGAGGGCCGGGGAGGCGGCAGGGGATGAGGGCGGCCGCGGAGCGGGAGGGATGCGGGTGGGCGCCAGGCCGGTGTGTGCCCAGCCAGCTGGGCCCGGCACGGCGGTGCCATGGCCGCGGCACTGCCTGCAGCCGTGCCGGCCAGGCGGGGTTGGACGGCACAGCCGGGCACAGCTCGGGGCTGCGGGAGCGGTCAGTCCCCAAGCTGTCACCCCCGCTGTCCCTGCGGTGGGAGGCCGGGGGGCTGCGGCCCCCCACGCCGGCACCGGCGACGCCAAGGCCTCGGGCAGGGAAACGCCGAGTCGGCGGCAGCAGATGAGCCCACGCGGGACCCTGTCAGAGCAGGGGGCTGGTCGAGAAATAAATAGCGACGTACCCGGCTGCCCAGGCCGGGGGGGGGGGGTGGTGGTGGGTGTGCAGGGGGACCACCGCCCCGC
>JAVKLA010000061.1:2787517-2801182 GCA_034782735.1 Sagittarius serpentarius
GCGGGGGGGGGGGGGGGGGCGCTCTTGCAGGAAAAAGGGGTCTGCGGTGGGTCCAGCAGCGTGGCTGGTGTCTTCCATGGAACATCCCGGGAAGTCCCAGCCAGCTCCTTTGGGTCCAGCCATTTCCCGCGAGGTTTCAAAGAGCTTTCTCAGGACAAAGCACAGCCTTGCCTTTCCCTGAAAAGGAAGGGACAGACGTTTGGGGTGCAAACTCCCCCCCCCCCCAACCCCCACTGGGAGGACAAGGGGAGAGCAGGACTTGCAGGAGCCGGTGGATCACTCCCCCGCGCGCTGCAGGGGCCGGGAGCCGGGCAGGGGAAGGGGGCGAGCGAAAAGCCTTCCCCGCGGCACTGCGCATCGCAGGCCCCACGCTCGGGGCTCCGATTTCTGCTGGAGGGGGGAGAGCGTCCCTCCCGGGGCCACCTGTGCCCATCTGTCCCTCCTAGCCGGCCCCTGCCCCGGCGCCATCCTCGGGGGCTGTCCCTCCCGGAGGACCCATTTCGGCGCCAGGGCATTGCCCTTCCAATACAGCCCCGTGCAGGGATGGAGGGGACACCGTGGTAGGGTCGCGTTCAGCCTCCGGCAGCCGTCCCTATCCTTTCCGCATGGGCTTTTGCCAGGCGCAAACCAGCCGTGGCACCCTGTGGCATCCTCCCGTGAGCTCTCCGTCCCCACAGCTGTGCCCCAGGGTGCTGTTGTTGCCGTAAAAGTCAGTCATAAAAGAACCCCCTAAGACTTGTCTTTAAGTTTTAGAAGGCAGGCATTCTTTATTGCAGCGCTGGATGCTCGGGGGATAATTCCTCCTATCGTGCATACCAAAAAAAACAGTACTTGATTATATAGACCAGTTATTTACATATTCATCACAATTCCCAGAATAATCATGTATATTCATTCTGTTTCCTGGAACTAATTATAATACGTGCATCTTCATTATGCATGCGTAATAAAATGAGTCTGTGGTCTTTCGGGGGTCTTTAGTGGCAGTCCATAGTCTTCCTCACAGTGCCCGCTTGATGAACTCCAACTTTACGCGTGCTCAGTCCTCATGGAAGTCCCTTTATCAACCATCGATTAGTTCTAACCAGCTCAGGGCCACAAGTCCTCTTTATTTAGACCATAACTTCAGGCTTACCTGTCGCTGGGCCTCCTGTTGTCCACTGCTTGGCCTTTAAACAATGACGCCCATCGCTGTGGGTACCTCAGGCAGCGACTCCTGTCTGCCTGTTCCTGTAGGAGCATCAGATGGTGACTCTTATCTCTGTAAGTACATCACACACTGACTCCTGGCTTGCTTTTTTTTTTGCAAGTACATCTTGCTTGAGGAAGACCACGAACTTCTTTTTTGCATTTACAGTTTCGCTTCCACCGTCACCGCTGGGGAAAGGGTCCCCAGGCAGCTGACGGCCCTCCCAGGCCCTGCAGACAGGCGTGAGATTCGGGGTGGGCAGAGGCAGTGCAAGCTGGGACCCTCTGGGAGGTCAGGTCCCCGAGGGGAGCGGGGCAAGGGCTCCTCTCCGATGCCACCGGGCCGCTTGGCACAACGCAGGGTGCGAACAAGGGGAGCCCCGGTGTCACTTTACAACGTGGCTGTCCCCGCTCCCTCCCGGGACCCACGGGGACCCGCAGGACGGGGCCCAGGTGCGGACGTCACCCTTGGCTGGTGGCAGGGTGAGGGGCTGGGGCCAGCAGCTGAGGGGGCTGGTGCTTCGTTGTCCGCACCCCGCCGAGCTGCTCCTTCTGATTCCCCCGTACAGTTGCTGGGCTGTATTTTTAGCCTCCGGCGGACGCGCGGAGGGTGTTAAGCCCATAACCTTTGGCCCCTTTCGCTGCTCATCGGCCGGCCATCTGCAGATCAGCACAATTCACCATGTGATGGATTTGGAGACCATGTAGGGGAAAAAGGAGGGAGAAGGAGGTGGAGAGGGGAGAGGGACTTTGTGTAAGACCTTGAAGGTCACAGGAAATTAAGCCCGTGACCAGCACGCTGGCAGGAACATCCCGGGCGGAGCACCTGGGGAATATTTCCCTTTTCCCATGAGGGATGCCTCACGGTGGGTGCTGGGGCTGCCGTTGTGCCCGGCCCCAGTGGGTGACGGCCCCTCTGTCCCCCTGCATTGGGTCAGAGGGGACACACAGACGCCGGACAAAGCGCTCGGGATGCGTGGGGTCTCCCCCGCCTGGCCCTGCTCCCAACCTGCCCGCCTTGACCCTCCCCAAATGCCCACCTGAGGAGCTGCGCTCCCCTCCCAGCCCTCCAGGTCACCGGCTGTTTTGGGGCCAAGCTGAGAATATCCCTGTCCCCGTCGGCCGAGGGGACCCTCAGCAGACCCAGGCTGGTCTCCAGGCTGCCAGGGCCAGGCAGGGGCATGCTGGACCCCAGCCACCTGGGGCTTTGCAGGTCAGACATGGCATGTTCCCCTTCGAGTGGCTCCCAGCAGGCTGGGCACCCTGAGGGGTGCCAGGGGTCCCACGGGAAGGTGATCCGACGGAGAGGGGTGCTCCGGGTGGGAAGGAGGAGGGCGGGAGCTGCGCGGGACCTGGCTCCCTCCGGCTGGGAGTTGAATTGGGAGCCCGGAGGCACCTGCAAGCCGCGTGCCAGCAAAGGACGGGGCAGGTCAGCGAGGGCAGAGCAAGGGTGACCCGCGCATCCGGTTTTGGCAGGGCGAGGGGCCGCGGGGACGGCGGCGGCTCCACCGTGCCAGGCTGCGCATGAGAGTGACTGGAAACCCTGGCAGGCTGAGGGGCCCCCCGTCCCTGCCAGCTGCTTGCCGCTGGCACGGCTCTTCCCCCCGGCACGAACCCGCCGCTGCTGCCTGACTCCCAGCTAACAGCACCGCCGGCCCCGGCACGGGTAGAGATGCAACCGCCTGCCCGGCATCCCCGGCCATGGCAAACCTGGCTTGCAAGTGGGCAGAGCAGTCCCCCGTGGCCAAGGCCAGCGAGCCCTGGCGCCGCAGCTTGGCTGAGGCGGGCGAGGCCTCGCCGATGCTCTGCAGGGGACGCAGCCCTGCGGGTCCCCAGCACGGACGCAGTGCGGGAGCCGGAGAAGAGGGCTGGCTGCCAGCCAGCTGGCTGGGCCCGGCGCTGCCTGTGCCCGGCGCTGCCTGTTCTCCTGCCCGCAGCCTGGGTGGAGGTGGCATTTTTTTCCTGGTTGGCATCTGCTTGCCAGCTGGAGTACAAAGGAATTATTTTCCTCTGAAACGATTCCCTGGTATGCAGGCATTAGACGTTTCGGGGGATTATTTAGACTAGCAGCAACTGTTTGTAACGGAGACAGTATAGCCGGTGATCTTTTATTTTTGGCACCCGTTGACTAATGTTAAATTGCAGTTGGAGGCCTATGGAAAATACGGATGGCTTCTCCCAGGCTGCAGAACAAACTCATTGTGTCCCCGCCAGCCGCACAGCGCGGCAAATGCTTTCCTAGTGAAGGGATGCTCACAATAAATAGCTCCCGAGCCTTGCTGCCAGGGTCAGGCCCTGCCTGCGCTTGCCTGCCTGCGGAAAGGCAGGGCCCCACGCCAGGGAGCCCCTCGCCCCTTCCTCCCCCTCGCACCTTCTTCCTCCTCCTCCCCCTTGCCCAGCCACTCGCCATGGCTCTCCCGAGGCAGGGCTGGGGAAGGACCCTTTTAACCTGCCAAGTGCCCGCGGCCCCTCGAGCTATGCTTTTTGTTATTCCTTCCCCCTCCGTTTTTTAGGGCTGCTTTGCCTCCTTCCTGCAGCGCTTCGCAGCGGGTAGCAGCCACGGCCCTGGGCAGCCATGGCTGGCGCAGCCATAGGGCCCCTTGCTAGCATCAGCTTTGCCCCCTCCCCAACCCCCAAAACACCTCTTCGCACCCAGCTTCTTGCAACAGGGGCGGAAAACTGAGCTGGAACTAGAGAAGGTTTAGGAAAGACTTTAAACCGCTTGGTAACAGCCAGAAATCCTCCCTCAGGGTCCCCCCTGGCAGTGACGGGGGGTCAGTGGGTGCTCTGGTAGCCATGTGCCGGCGCGGGTAAGACTGACTGAGCTGTTCTCATCGTTTAGAACCACACGCCCCCGGCATAGACCATGTCGGCGGTGCTGCCGAAAGCCCCTTGCCAGCCGCAGAGCCCAGGCTGGAGGAGAAGGCAGCCAATGGCAGCCCTGAGGAGGACCAAGATGGCGGCCCTGCCAACACCTCCTCGCCCGGCGCTGCCGAGGAGGGACATGGAGAGGGGGAGGAAGAGCCGGTGGGTGGCCTGAGCGGGGACCTGGGGCCAGGGGATGGCCGGCTGGAGGAGACCACCACAGAGAAGGTCCAGGAGGGGCCCGGCAAGGCACAGGGCCCAGGGGAGGACACCATGTTGGGCACCTCTGAGGCAGCGCATTGTGAAGGGAACCGCAGGCCTGGCCCACAAGATGGCTTCCGTGCCTGGGAGGATAAGGAGCCCAGCACCAAGAAAGGAGTCTCTGAGGAGCAAGGGCAGCCTGGGGAAGAGAAAATGGAGGAGCCAAGAGCAGTGTCTGCTCCTGAAGGGGGAGAGGAAGAGGGCGAGCAGAGCTCAGAGGAAGATGATGAACAGGGGGAGTCTGAGGAAGATGAACATGGCGAGTCTGAGGAAGACGGAGGTGAAGAAGAGTCCGAGGAGGAGGGAGAGTCTAAGGAGGAGGAAGAGTCTGAGGAAGATGATGCCGGGCCAGCGGGGCCAGAGAACGGAGCTGAAAGGAGTGACGAGGAAGTGGCCGGCGCTTCCGGCAAAAAGGGCCGCGGTGAACCAGCAGCTGCAGGCAAGGGAGAAGCCAGGGATGGCCCTGCCAGCTGCCATCGCCCACCCTGTGGGGACACAGCAGAAGACCGGCCAGCAGCGGTGGAAGACCCACCGGCAGCAGAAGACCCGCTGGCAGCAGTGGAAAACTCACCAGCAGCGGAAGACCCGCCGGCAGTGGTGGAAGACCCCCCAGCAGCAGAAGACCCCCCTGCAGACAAGCCGTCGCTGGCTGAAACGGAGAGCCCACCTGGCCACAGCACCCACCCAGCTGCCGCCGAGCTCCGGCACAGCCAGATAGGTTGGAGTCTTTTCTTGTTGGTGTGCTGTAGCGGCGAGAGTGACCTACTATCAACCCCCAGTGGAGCTGAGCTTGGCACATTAAACCGCGCCTAGTGCATGGCACTCTCCTAACGCTTGTGCTTCCTGCGCCTGCCCCTAACCGCTGCACGGCTGGGCCGGCTGCGGGCATCGAGGGTGCAGGCAGGAGCCCACGGATGCCTGCGACGCAGGCGCTCATTGCAGCGATACCAAAGCTGGCTGACCTTTCCCTCGCCGCACTTTAAGTCTATCATTTCTCCTCTGGGCTGTGGACATGGATAAGATCTTTAACACCCAGGCCCCTTTCAGCACCCGAAGACCTCTTAAAGGCTCTTTATCCTCCACAGAGTCCTCTGGACCCCCAGCTTGCTTGGTGCAAGGGCAGGATGCTGCCTGGGCTGGCGGGTTTCTCGTCCCCCAGCCCTTGCCTCGTAGGGAAGGTGTGAAGAGCTAATTCAGACCGATGAGTTGCTGAAGCACCGGCTCTGGCCACGTTCAGTCACTGAAAGGCTAGCTAAGGAAAAGGGACACCCCCCCACCACGATTTCTTGTGGACTTTGGCCCATGGGTTGGGCAGTGACCTTTGGACCCTGCTGAGCCTTATCCTGCTTTCATCTGTAACGTCCCAGCTCAAAAAGTTCCCATTTGTGCTGAAAGGGAAACACGGTCTGGTCTCTGTGGCTTTACTTGGCAAGTCAAAAGGTCTTCCTCAGCCCAACACTTGGTAGACACTCCACACAGCCCCAGGGGCTTGGCAGTGCCCTGCTTGGCCCAGGCATCCCCCGCCCAGCCAGCCAGCACACGTCTGTCCCCAGACCTGTCCCCCGACCCCCACTAAAGCCCAACCCAGCTCCCGATATCAAAAAGCACTTGGAGCTGCACGAGGCCCTTGGTGTCGCAGCACCTCCAGGGAGAGGACACCTCCGTCTCCCTGTCTCGAGGACATCGAGGTGCCTACCCTAGGCAGAGGCACCTGCCTCATGCTCCCCAGGCTGGGCACGGAGCTGTGGGGAGCCCCGACCCAGGGCCCCATGCAGAGGGCTCCAGCCCGATCTGGGGGCGGAGGCGGAAGAAGCGGGAGGGAACGACCCCGCTGGCAAAGGCGAGGCAGCCAGGATGGGTCAGGCTGGCCGGTCTCTCAAGAGCCAGCCCCAGCCTCGCACATCCTCACGTCTCTGGCTCAGCGCATAATTTCTGGGGGGAGCGGACAGACAGAGAGGCAGAGCAGAGCGTGCCTGCCGTCAGGGCTTAGCCCTGGAGGAGCTGCAGCTGCCGGGGGAAGCGGCAGGGCAGGCAGGGCGGGCAGGGGCCAGGGCGGGCAGGGGCCCCCGCGGGCAGCAGGTGCCACGCGTGCTCGTGCTACACCCCCGGCCCTGGGAGCCCCTTCCAGGCACGTCCTTCGCATTCCCTGCGAGCGGCCAGCCCTCATTCCCCCCCAGGGAAGACACAGCGTGCCTCCCTCGCCGGCCCCTCCTCGGAGCCAAGCAGTTGCCCACGACGCTTCCCCCAGCAGCCACAGCCCCGGCAGCCTCCGCCAAGCCTCCAGGAGCCTTTAAAAAGAGAAACCACGTGGCGTGCCAAAGGCGACAGTGGCTGCCAAGGCGCACGGCGGGTCCGCGGGCTCGGGGTATGTGTGTGTGTGTGTGTGTGCGCTCCCCCATGCCCTCTCCCCGGCAGTAGCTTGTGCGAGCTCCTGTGCGGAGTCCCCTGCTCCAGCAGTAACAGGTCTCTTCGCCTTTTCCTCCAGAAGAGGTTGAAGATGCCAGCGAGCCGACCAAACGTGACCGGTCCCACTTGGAGAGCACCCTCAAGCTGAACGAGGACAAACCTGCCGATGATTTCTCAGGTGAGGGGGTGCTGGGTGACACGGAGCCATGCGTGCCCTGCTCCTTCAGCCCAGGCTATCCCTGCAGGACAGGCTCCTTACCCTTCTGCTGCACCAAGAGCATGGATAGGATTGCCTTTCCCTGGAGCGTTTTGGTTTTAACCTGACCTCTTGTAGGCCCAGCAACACCATAGCTTCAATAACAGCCCTTTTGCTGCTCTTGGGTTAACATACTTCAGGTGTTTTAAAGACAGCCCCAAGGGCATACAAGAGTTAGGAGGGTTAGAGAGGCTGGAAGACGCAGATGGTAAATCAGCCCCAGCCAGCCGCGCTGCTGCCGCCCAGAGAAACCTGGGGCAACTTGTAATGGGAATAAAAATCTAAACCCTTTATTATTTATTGCGTTTTGCTATTATAAGACTTGCTTCTGCTGACCTCATGGGCGGGCTGGACTGGAAAGAAAGTGATAAAAGCTGCTGTGGAAAAAGCTCGCTCTTTCTTCTAGCCAGCAGCTTAGGGGCTGTGCCGTGGGTCCCTGGCACCGTGGTGGAAGGCTTTTGGGATCACGGGTGTTGAGTGCTAAACAGCATTAACGAGAGATGTTCCTTCCATCAGCTGCTGGCACGTGCAAGACCAGCAGCAGATGGGGACAGTACCCAGCAGGAAACATTAGCAGGGAGGGGCATCAAAATGCGTGACAGGGATCAGCTTGGCCAAGATTTCAACTGTAAGCCAAGTCCCTCGATCCACAGCTGAGTCACCCTCAAGATCTGCAGGGAAAGCCCAACAGCTTGCCTCGGAGGGACTCAGCCAGGGCCGTGGGGTCTGCCTTTCACCCGTCTGCATGCTTCTGCCCCTGCAGGAGTACTGCAGCGGCTGAGGAAGATCTACCACGCCTCCATCAAGCCCCTGGAGCAGTCCTACAGATACAACGAGCTGAGGCAACACGAGATCACAGGTAATGCCACAGACACTGGGGTCTCTGGCACCATCAGGTCGCGGGGATGCAGGTAACAGCACAGAGCGCAGATCGTGGAAAGGCTCGGGTAGTTTGTTTTCCTTTGCAGCTTCCCAAGGTGGCCGTGAACATGCTGGCCTTAGGGGCCATGCCCTAGTGAACCCAGCGGCAGGTATTCCTGCATCTGCCTTAGCCCATCTGCTGTCAGGACCATCTGTGTAGGCTGAGCATTGAACCCTGCCTGCTTCGGGTCCTCCACCTGCTCAGCATCAATGCCCTGTACTCGTGCCAAGCAGAGATCACAGCCCGGTGAAACAGGCTTGGCAAGGAAGCTTAGGACCTCTCAAGGCTGGGGATGAGCTTCCTGGGGGTGGCTGGAGCTGGCGTCCTTCCTGCTCAGTATGGGACACAGCCATGTGGGCAGGGTATCCCTCAAGCTCAGCAGCCTTCACTTATCCTAGGAGTTAGGAGTTTCCACCCCTTGGCAATTACAGACACATTGGATCAGGTGGGCAGGTCCCCACGGCCACGGGCATTGGCTTGGGCTGAGCCCCAGCAGTACCTGTGTCCCTCCAGAAGAGGAAAGTGCAGCCCTGGCCCCAAAATGCTCACAAACTACAGGAAGCTCTTGTGACCCGTACGACACAAGCAGCCTCATTTTCCAAGCACGGACAGCTCAAGCCCAAGTCCGAGGTCCCTCTTCGCCAGGGTAACTCTCCTGTGAGCCCTTACTCAAGCCCTGTCCTGAGCCAGGACCAGATGCCCCCCCCGTGCCTCGGCTGGGCAAGTAGGGAATGCTGGAATCCCTGCTGCCTGTGTCCCAGGGCTGCATGCCCACATCAGTCTCCTGGCAGGGTCCCTCCTTGTCCTGAAGTTCTGTCTCCCTCCCCAGGTTTCCAGCCTCACACCCCCTGGAGCCATGCCCTCCCTCCCGGAGAGGCAGGCCCTGGGGACACCCTCCCCACACACCTTCCTTTTGCAGCTGGACTCTGCTCCACCAGTGCACGGCTCCCACGTTCGTTTGGGCAAACCCCTGGAACACATCCCCTTAGAGCAGAACCTCTGTTTGACAGGCACCCCCGCTGCAGCCTGAACGCAACTCCTAAATCGGTGTCAAATATTTTGTAAGCAGGCTTGAACATCTCCGTGCCCAGCCAGCCCATCCTCAGCTTCGAGCCAGCGGGGAAGCGCAGGGGACCCGTGGGGCAGGGACCGGGCTATAAAGTCCTCATCGCCAGCCCAGGTCCTGTCCCCTCAAGACACAGAGCGCCCTGGACATCATCCACCACCCACTCACAGGGGTTCTGGAGGGGCCATTTGTAGGTCTCATAAAACACGAGGCTGTGACTAGCTCTCCCGCAGCCAGTTCCGTGTTGCTGCCTTTGCCTGCTTTGCTCTGCGCTGCCACGTGCCTGGGGAAGGAGCACCAGGAGCTGTGGGGTTGGCGTGCCGGTACGCATCCCCACAGCCTCTTCAGCAGTGGCAGCGAGGACAGGACAGCCCAGCCGTGCCCTGTCCCAGCTGCCTCCATCCTGGAGCTCACAGGTTCAGCAACACCCCAGGCTCCTCTCCAAGCTGCTTTGGTCTGCGTTGGGGGCAGCGCAAGCATCTGCGTTTACTGTCAGCTCAACCTGGGACGCTGTTTAGGAGAACGTTTGGGGTTACTGGGGCAGCCGGTAGGCTCCCAGCCTCTAGCCCTCACTTTGCTGTTCGCTGCCAGAGGATGCAACCCCCAGCCTCAGTTCCCAGTGCACAACCTGTTTCCTTGACCAGGACACCCCGCCCTGCCCTTCAGCCCTCCCATGACCAAGCAGCCACCTCCCTGCTCCCTTTTTGGGAGGAAACCAGTGTTTCTCAGGCCCCTGCTGGCTTCCTCCCTCCCAACTCCTGAGGAAACGACAACTAACCCTTGTGTTTTCCCACCCCAAGGCCCCTCTCAAACCCAGCTCCTCAGCAGGACCCACCAGAGACAGCAGGTCCTGGTGTTCCTCACAGCCTCGTCTCACAACACTCCACCATCCGTTCCACTTCACCACGAGGAACAGCCATCCCTCAGGCTGACAGTCCCCCAGGTCAGCTCCCAGCACACCCTGTTGTGTCCTACGCGGCACCCTCCCAGCAGCGCAAATGCGATCCCAGAGCTGGTAAGCCACAGCCTGCTGGCCCGAAGGGAAGAGCGTACGGACACCACGTCGCCTGCAGCCCCTGCCTCAGCCACGAGAGGCCCTGGCTACGCTCCCCTCAAAAACGTTTCTCCTGCCACCAGCCTCCTTGAAGCACTTCTGACACCCCCAGCCACCCCCTGGCACATACAACCCTATCCTGGAAGCCTAAGGCCCAGCAGTTTGCCTTTAATGCCCACAGGTCCAGCTTTTCCCAGTCCCTCATTAGCAGTGTAATTAGAGAAACCTGCAAATTAGTTAGAGGGTTGGCCCAGAGAGCCCTCTTGACCTTGCAAGGCAGGTGAGGACACGGTGGGGCGGAGGGAGCCTTCTCAGCAGTTTCCTCTGTGTGGAGCCCCTGTCCTGAGTGGGTTCGCTGCATCGGCGGTGCCCCTGCAAGCTGGGAGATGCCCCCAACCTCTCCCCTTGTGCCCACCCCACACAGCAGGGGGGAGGCTGGAGGGCACAGAGCTGCCAGCTCAGCTGGCCGGGAGGAGCGGGACAGCTGGGAGAGCGGCGGGACAGGCCTGTCATGGAATATGTGTGACCTTTGGAGGTGTAAGCCAATATAGAGGGGTGCCATCGCAAGCACCTTCGCCCCTCCATTACGCAGCAGCCCTCCATT
This sequence comes from Sagittarius serpentarius, assembly GCA_034782735.1. Taxonomy (NCBI): domain Eukaryota; kingdom Metazoa; phylum Chordata; class Aves; order Accipitriformes; family Sagittariidae; genus Sagittarius; species Sagittarius serpentarius. Next base: position 2,798,140 of record JAVKLA010000061.1, read on the forward strand.
TTGTCTCCCTTCTCATCGGCTCTGCTTGCAAGCACCAGCCGGTGCAACCCAAGGAGCTCCTCTGCTCCCCACAGCTCGCCAAAACGCCCGTGTAGTTGAGTGTCACCTGTCCTGGGGGAGCTGCAACTGCCACTGTCAACCTAAGACTCTGAATTGTTGGGGTGCATCCCAGAAAACTCACCCTACACCCTCTGCTTACAGCGTGTTTAAGCCTGACAGGTGCCATCTCCTTTTCCCTGCCTGCCACCCTCCCGTGTCACCGCTCTGCCATCCTGCATGAGTGCGGGCACGCTCTGGCTGGGTCTGCCTGCGTGCTTGGTCACAGTGGGGCCACCTTGTAGGGACTGTCCCTAGCTCAGGGGTGAGGGACTCTCCCAGTCTGGTGGTGGGAAGCTTGCTCTGAAGTCATGCCAGTTCGTGGTGCATGCTGGTGACCCTGATTACTGTATATGTGCCGTTAGCCAGTGTCCCTGTACCGGCAATGACCTCCCAGGTGCCATTGCCAGCCACCTTAGGGCTGGATAGGGGTAACCACTCCACTGGGGCGGTCAGGACGCTTGTCGGGGTTGGTTGCTGTCCTAACCACGGCTTGTCGGGCTCTGTTTGCACGGTGAACGTTGCTGGGGAAGGCAGTAACTCCGCGAAGCGGGGCAGGAGGGTTGGGGTGCTGTCTCAGACACGGCAGCTCTCCAGGGGCTGCTCCCCCGAGCCACATCCCTGGTGCGCGGGGCAGACTGGGGTTTAGCGCTCGTCCTGGTAGCTGCGGGTCTTGTTGCTCACAGACTGTGACTCCTTCTCTCCTGCTGGGAATGTGGCCGCCACTGGCTTTTCCTGCCCGTGAGAAGGCCAGGGCCAGTCTTCAGCTCCCTCCTCGGCCTGGGACAGACCCAGGCCGCCACGTCCCTCCTTCGACTCACGGTACCTTTTCTCTCTCCCCGTGTCCCCTGCTAACAGCTTACCCCGGACGCACCCTGGGCTCCTCCGCCACAGGTTGGTATCGCTGCCTGCTATCTGCATGCTGCCAGCGCTGCCTCAGCTCTTCGCTGGCCTCCAGCTTTCCTATTCACCTGCCCCAACAGAGCCACACTTCCCAGGCACCGAGCAGACCCCGGTACTAGGCGTCCCACGGCACCCACCGGAGCCGGTGTCCCCAGAGCTCGGCACGTGTGTCGCTGCACTTTGTCCCAGGCCTGACTCTGTGCACCCCGACAGCCCCTCCTTCCTGCAATCCCCACCTCACCCAGGCTTTGACACCTTTCCCTCTTGGGTTACGACTCAAGAAGTTGCGTATCCCTCTAGCCATGGTTCAAAGGCATTTGTGGCGGACCCGTGGGTTGCTCTCTCACCCACAGCATGAAGTGGAGGTGCCCAGCAGATAGCCCACCCCACGGAGGGGAGCTCTTCCCACGCTTCACCCTCCTACGTGCAGAAACTTTCCCGAATGTCCACCCTTGATCCCCCCCCGGGCTGCAGCTTAAGCCGATGAGCCTGCAGCAGCTGTCCCAGTAACACGGGCTGGCCCCTGCGCGGCGGCCTCAGCCCCCTCGGGAGCCAGATCTGGCTCCTCTCCCTGCCTGTCCTGCTCGGGGTGTGCTGCCAGGTCCCCCCCAGAGAAGCAAGAGATGGGAGACGGGCCAAGAAACGCCAGCCAACACCCAGCCCTTCCCCTGGGTCAGGTGCTTGGCCACGGGGACAATGTCCCTGCCGCGATATGAGGCAGGGAAATCCAATCTTCTGGCCCTGGTGTCACGGCCCCTGCTGCTGGATCCTGCCAAAACGAGCTCCTCCGCACCCCGGCCCCGTACGCGGCAGAGCCCTGCCAGGGCCTGGAGGGCCTCTGGCTCTCTGTCATGCCAGCATGTCGGCAGCAGAGAGGGTTGTAGATATATATAGCATATCTCGATAGCTGTCTTATCTACATCTCTAGCTGCAGGCGCACACACGCGTGCTGCTTGTGTGGGCGTACGCACACGGGGAGCACGGTGCGGAGGCAGGCGCAGGCAATCTGCAGCCACGTGTGGCTTGTCCCTCTGTCTCTGGGCGCACGTGCCGTGCGGATACTCGTGGCTTTTGAAGTTTCGGGAGCGAGCTGGCCAGCCCTCTGTGGGCTGCCGGGCGATGTATCCATACCATAGGCAGAGTGGCCGGCAGTGTTTGCGGTACAGGGATGGGGCGAGAGCGTGGGCGATGCTGGGAGCGTCTCCCCAGCTGTTTTAGCCTTCCTGGGTGGTTTGAGGACGGAGCGAGACCTTCGTGCCTGTGGCTCAGTCTGAACCAGGAGATGAAGGAGGTCTTGCTGCGTCCTCCGCTTTGCCTAGCGTCCTCAGGACAGACTTGCACAACGGGGCAGGGGGGGTGAGCCAACACCAGGCACTTCTGCCGGCCTTGAGGACAAGGAGGGAGAAAAGCCGGCCCGGGGTTAATCCCAGCCCCAGAGCAGCAGTGCTCCCACCCAAGGGCAGCCTGGCGTTGCAGGCAATATGGAAAAACCTCCCAGAAAGCCACTGCTTAAAGAAAAAAAAAACTATTTGGACATCCAAATTGCTCCTATCCCCCGAGCTGAACAGTCCAAGACAAATGCAGGCTCTGCGGAGGGAGATGTGACCTTCCCGGCCTTGTTTGCCAGGTGCTTTGCAGGATCGCAGCATGCTCTTCACCCTGCAAACCCGGCAGCTCGGGGAAGCTGTGTTTTAAGCTGCTGTGTTTTAAGCAGGACCACAGATGAAGGGGTGCAAGGTTTGAGGACTTTCCTGCTCGCAGGCAGGGTCTGATCAGGCACCAGCGTGCGACCGCAGCTGCGAATGCCGCCGGGACGTGCCTGGCTCCAGCTGGGATGAGCTGGAGCTGGGATGAGCTGGAGCTGGGATGGAGTGAAGCAGGCTGGGCTGGGAGCGAGCAGCCACAGGGTGGCTGGAGAGAGCCACCGTGATGGAGCCGCCACCACTCCTGCCCTGCAGCTGGCAAGGACGGGCTCTTTTCCCCTGGGCTGACCATCAAGGTGACCCAGATCGGTGCTGACAGACATAGCGGGGGGGGGGGGGGG
>JAVKLA010000061.1:2801192-2826101 GCA_034782735.1 Sagittarius serpentarius
CGGCCCCCCACGTAGCAGGGACAGATGCCAGGCCAGCACCCTCCCGGGTGGGAGATGCTCTCTGCACTCCCAGACTCCTGGCAGCAGCCAGGAGGGCCCATGCGTGGCCTCACACCCTCAGAGCTGCTGCGCTGCCCGGAGAGCCACAAGGATCCCGTGCCTGGCGCTGCCCGCAAAGCCCATGGGGTGCCAGCACCCCGCTCCCAAAGCAAAGGGTAGAAATGGGCTGGACGAGCTGTCGGTGACCCGGCAGGGGTGCTGCCTGCATTGCTGCCCGCCTGGGCACAGCGGGGCGGAGGTGGGGATGTGAAGCAGGGCCGGGGCGCGCGGGCTGCCTGCGTTCACACAGCCACGCCTGCCCGGGAACGTGTTACAAAAGAGCACGCGGGGACCTGCCTCAAACCTCTGGCACAACATCACAGGGGATAATAATAATAATCATCATCATCTGAAACCCAATTAAAGCCGGCAAGCGAACAGAGCAGCAGCGATAGAGTGGCACAGAGGAATGATTAACAACAAAAGTCCGAGGTTTCAACATTTGTTTTTGTCCCGTGTTGGAAGACAACACTGGATCCCCACGGCTCGCAGGCAGGGAGCAGGCAGCAGGCAGGGCTGTCCCCCTGGTTTGGCCACCCTGCTTTGTGGAGGAGAGTTGAGCAGCATGGACGCAGCTGTGCCCTGTGGAGAAGTGTCCCCAGCCCATTCCCTTCTCCAGCGGTGACACGGTGGCCCTGCAATGGGCAGATGCAGGCAGGAGGAGGCTGGCACGCTCTGCCCAACTCCTGCACCCATGATCGGACGCGTTGGGTGCAGAGCCGCCACGCAGTACCCTCCGGCACCCTTGGGAGCAGGAGCTGAGCACCATGTGGGCCTTGCGGGTCCCCCCGCCTTGGAGATGGATCCCTGGCTTGCTGGAAAGCTGCTGCCTCCTGTGTGGGCAGCAGCCACGGAGCAGCGGGGTCTCTCAGCCACCGCAGGGAAGACAGCTCTGCCTTAGGCGTGGGGCCGAAAAGAGGGTGCCAAGGGCAGCGCGGGTCCCCCAAGGGCATCTCCTCACCCTGTGCCACAGGGGAAGGCTCAGCTCTGGCTGAGAGACAGCAGCTCCCAGCTCCTCCACTGGCATCCAGCCCCTCCCCTGGCTGGATTCCTGCTGGCAGCAGTGGGACCGACCCTCGCTCCCACCCTGAGTGCAGGACCGGGATGGGGAAGGTTCCCACCACCGGCCACTCACCCACCCAGTTTTTACTTCCATTTCTGGCCTGACTTGGGCTCCAGCTGACTAGCAGGCTCCCGGACATCCTGGGCACAGCTTGGGGGCTGGCACAGACCAGGGGCTCCTCTGGCTCTGCCGGCTGCCTGCCCGGTGGGCTGGGGGCTGGGGGGTTCGAGCAGTGTGGGCACAGGCTGATTACACGGGTCCCGCTTGAGCAGGGATTGCTCCTGGGGACAGTGGCTGCTTGTGTCCAGGGACCTCCGTGCTCCCAGACCGATAGTGTGGCACGGGGACAGGTCCTTAGGGGCCCATCATGGGTCTTCTTGAGCCCCTTAGCAAACTGCAGGACTTAAAGAGTGCGGGATGGGGACTGTAGTTCATTCTCCTCCTGCCTTTCCCCAAGCCCAAAGGGGGACCGTCCGCCCAGCCTGCCCTCCCCGCACCGGGCTGGAGCCTCGCACCCAGCCCGCACATAGGCAGGGACCTTCTGCTCGACCGGAGGGCTGGGAGCCACGACCCGGGGGCAGAGCCCTGCGAGGGTACGGTGGAAAGGCTTGCAGGCAGCTGGCACAAGGCTTGCACCACACTTACCAAGCACCGTGCCATAGTATTGCTCCTTAAACCACGCCAGCTCCCTTTGCACGAGGCATTTGCCCAGTTGCCGCATGGCCACCTCCTTCGCGTGTCCCATGCTTTGCGGCGGCTGTCTTCCAACAACGCTCCCCCCCGCAGCCAGCCCCAGACTCACTCCGGCTAAACCAGAACCAAAACGAGACAAGATTTAAAAGACTTTCAAGTCCTCCCGTAGTCTAAGAAGGGCCAAACCTCAGAGAAGGTCAGACAAGTGAGGTGGGGTCCCCTGCAGAGCACGGTGACGTCCCGCTCCTGCAGACACCGGGGCCCGTCACTGGGTGATGCCTTGGCTCGCGAATGGCTGGCAGCCCCAAAAAGGTGGCTGTTTCCCCGGCAGCATCACCGCACCGCTCAGATGGGATGCTCGTTACAGCCGGGAGTTAATCGCGCAGCGGCGACGGCTATTGTTTCTTCACTTCCTCTTGTTATTTCCCCTCTCCGCAGATGGGGAGATCACTTCCAAGCCAATGGTGCTATTCCTGGGACCGTGGAGTGTCGGCAAATCCTCCATGATAAACTACCTCCTCGGGCTGGACGACACTCCCTACCAGCTCTACACAGGTACCATGCTCGCCCCTCCCTCCCTGCTCTGCCAAGGGCGTGCTGGCACCGGCATTTCTGCATCCGTGTGGTCAGCGATGCCCCGCCACGTCTCTTCAATCCCCCTCCTTATGGCGGGGAGGTTGCGATCTGGGCCGTGCCACCTGGCTGCAGTGCCACGCGGAGGGAGAGGCTCCCCGCCACGGCCCAGGGCCTGTCCGCCCTCCCCCGGGAGGAGGAGGGCATCTCTCCCCGCAGAATCCCTGTCCTGCAGCGCAGGGCTCACCGCCTCCAACCCTGACCATGATAGCAGCGGTCACATCACAAGGGCAACTCACCTTTGTCTTCTTCCCTCCCCTCCTCACGTGGAGCCAATTAATTCGACCTCCCCGGAGAAACGCCATTCCCCTTTCCTCCTCCCTGCTCCCACGGATGTCATCCCTCAGCTGAGGGCAGACGTCCGTGGCCAGCTCTGCGCCGCGGTAAGGAGGGCTCCCGGGAGGTGGTTCTCCACTGCGCCTTGTGCAGTCAGGTCATCTCCAGAACAACCAGGCCCCGCAGAAAACAGCCCTGCTGGCATTTTCTCAAGAGGTTTGGCAAGAATTTCACAGCCCCGCTGCTTGCCCTCCCCCAGCATCTCTTGGCAAGCAAGTGATGCTCCTGAGCTCCCCGACTAGTCGCAGGCCAGCCCTGTCATGTCCGTAGCCCAGCACAGATTTCACAGCTCTGCTGCTCCTCTCGTTGCTGGGCAGGGGCAGAACCCACCACCTCCGAATTCACTGTCATCATGCACGGCCCCAAGCTGAAGACCATCGAGGGCATCGTGATGGCTGCCGACAGCGCCCGCTCCTTCTCACCCCTGGAGAAGTTTGGGCAGAACTTCTTGGAGAAGCTGATAGGGATCGAGGTACCCCACAAACTGCTGGAGCGAGTCACCTTCGTGGACACGCCGGGCATCATTGAAAACCGCAAGCAGCAAGAACGAGGTAGGGGTTTACTGGGTTCATCTAAGGGACTCCAGAAAAGATGCCGTAACAACGTGAGATGACAAAGATGGCTGAAGCGCAACGGGGAAGAGCCCTAGGCTACAAAAGGGGTCTTGCATTGGAGGAGATGGCGACGTTTGTCTGCCCATGGCTGTGGCAGCAGTGGCTGGGACCTGGGGAACACACCCAGGTGTCATCAGCTAAAGCAGGCGTTTCTGCCCTTTGGAGGTGCGACAGACAGGCGTTTCGGCAAGGTGTGTCCTGGGGACTGCTTGGGCTGTTGATCGTCTGCCTCAGCTCAGCATTTAATGCCCCGTTTGTCACCCTTGGAGCCAGGCTTTGCCAATGGCTGGTGCTACGGCAGGGCCCAGAGAAGCACCAGTCCATCCCCACAGCACCTGGGATGCCAGGACAGAGCAGCAGGGCTTCTTGATCCACTTGGTGCCCGCCGGGGAAAGCAATGATGTGGCCGATACCTGCTCACAGGAGCCGCAGGAACCTGCGGCCAGATTCCCAGCAGGGAGAAGGAAGGTTTGGAGGTGAGGCTGAGGGAGACACGTAGTCGCAGGCCCGGACACACAGGGATGGGTTTTCATGCCAAGAAACTCTGAAGTGTTTTTAGCACGTGAGAAACAGGTTCTAGGCTGCATGGGAAGTCTGCTGTGTCTCACACCCTGTCCAACCCAGACAGGACGTGAGGCACGGCAGGCTTAAGGTTTATCTATCCCTTGACCTGAAGGGACTCATCCTGTGCTGGGCATTTCTGCTGGATTTCTCTCTTTCCTCTCCCCAAGGTTACCCGTTCAACGACGTGTGCCAGTGGTTCATTGACAGAGCTGATCTCATCTTCGTTGTCTTTGACCCTACGAAGCTGGACGTGGGCTTGGAGCTGGAGATGCTGTTTCGCCAGCTGAAGGGCCGCGAGTCTCAGATCCGAATCATCTTGAACAAAGCCGACAGCCTGGCTACCCAGGAGCTCATGAGAGTCTACGGTGCCTTATTCTGGAGCCTGGCTCCTCTCATCAATGTCACAGAGCCACCCAGGGTGTACGTTAGCTCCTTCTGGCCCCAGGAGTACCATCCGGATACCCACAAAGACCTGTTCCTCAAAGAAGAGATATCACTCCTGGAAGATCTCAACCAGGTGATCGAGAACAGGATGGAAAATAAGATCGCCTTCATACGCCAGCACGCCATCCGGGTGCGCATCCACGCCCTTTTGGTCGATCGCTATCTACAGACCTACAAGGACAAAATGACCTTCTTTAGCGATGGAGAACTGGTGTTCAGGGACATTGTGGAAGATCCTGACAAGTTCTTTATCTTTAAGTCCATTCTGGCAAAGACCAATGTCAGCAAATTTGACCTCCCCAACCGCGAGGCTTACAAGGACTTCTTTGGCATCAACCCCATCACCAGTTTTAAGCTGCTGTCCCAGCAGTGTTCCTACATGGGAGGGTGTTTCCTAGAGAAGATCGAGAAGGCCATCACTCGTGAGCTTCCCGATCTTTTGGGAAGCATTGGCTTGGGGAAGAAGCCCAACGTTCTCTCCTGCGACATCACTGGCTGTGGCGAAACCCCAAAGAATCGCTACAGGAAACCCTAAGGTGTTCTGTAATACAACCATCCACGTGTTCCTACCGGTGAATGAGCTTATGTCTTATCTGTCCAAGAAGCCGTGGTTTGTTAACCCTTTGAGTGCCACACTGGCAAAGGCTACTGTACAATGAGGACTTTGAGTCATTGACATCGATGGCAGGGGAAGATGGGTGGGCATAAGAAAGAGAATAAAAACTGTGAATTCCTGACAATTTATCTTCGTTCTTTCGAGTAGAAGGCAATGTTTAAGCTGTAAGTATGAGCAATGCACGGTGAGCTAGAACTGTAGCTGCTTTTTCACTGGTGCCAAGAGTGCATGAACAGGAATTTCAACCTCTGCATCTCCAAAGCCGGCAGGGAGCGAGAATAAGGGCACGGCGTGAGAGCACAGGGGAGAGCGGTGACACACTAACCCGGGGCATCACCAGGAGCCCTGGGGACAAAGCGCCGGGCAAGGAAAGAGAGGCCAGATCCCAGCTGTTGTTTTCAGGCACAAACATCCTACAAATCTCTGCAAGTATTGATCTTGTTTTTCTTTCTGAGACTTTTAGGTCACCCGGTGAGTTCTCCTTTTGCATAACAGCCGAATTGAACTTCTGCAGCCTTCACCTGCGTGTTCGCCTTAAGAAGGGGCTTTGCAGAGGCATTTGTAGCTCCAGACGGGTAGCCATGACGGGATTTGCAAGTCCATGCCAGAGGAAGCAGCAGGCTGGAAAGGAGCTGAGCCGTGCTGGAGGAGGAAGCCCAGCACCCCAAATCACACAGTCCCTAAGGAGCCGTGAGCAGGTTTTCCTCCCCCGGGCCAGCACAGGGACAGGGCACTTTGTGCCTGCGTGTGCCATCAGCCTCAAAGACCCATGCTGGCAAGTCAAGCCTGCGGATCAGCAGGGCTCCGAGGATTAAGGGTTTGGCAGTTTGACCTTGTTCAATTTCGTGTTGCAGTTTTCTCAGTCAAACCCCCCCTGTTTTTGTGCTCTGTGGAGGGAGGCAGGAGCAGGGGGTCACTAGCCACATCCTTTTGCCCATCTGCTGATCTGTTCTCCCTAGGACAGCCCAGGCAGGTTTCCCTGGCTTGTTCGCCAAACTTCCCTTGTTTTAGCTATGATTTTGTCGGCTCGTCTCTGTGCATCAGCACTCAGTCCTGGGAGGAGAATGAGTATTGCTTTGGAAGCACCCGAGCAGGGTGAGATTCCCCGTGGACAGCCGACCTTGAAACCCGGCAGTGAAAGCCAAGGCATTAGGGGTGGCCTCGTCGCTTGGCCCTCGTGGCCAGCGCGGCTGGCTGCTGAGCCCAGCACAGACCAGCCAAGAGGTAGATGTTGCCCTGGACGGAGACCGGTGCCTTCGAGCCCGCTGGCAAATGCCTGCTGAATGGCCTTTCTCCTTCCTGCTGCCAAACGACCACAGCTAGCGCTGCTCTCCAGGAAACTTCTGGAGCAGAGGGACTTGCCTTTGAGAGGAACAAGAAGATGTGGAGGTGCCGGGTGAGGCAAGAAAAAGGCAAAAGGAATGACAGAGGGAAAGAGAAAGCTGGGAATGGAAGGCTCTGCTGTGATGAGAAGGGTGTGAAGGGCAGTGCCCCGCGTCTCCACGTGTCCAAAGGGACACGGGCTAGGGCAGAAGGTCTGCGAAGGCTCCACGTCCCCCGGCACTGAGGCCAGGCACTGCGAAGAATAGGTCCCCTCCAGTCCGGGCGAGTCTGGGGGGACGCCGCCCCAGGGACCTCCATGCTCCTTGCCTCTGCTTTGAGGTAGGACTCCACATTTCAACTAATGAAGATGCGACCCAAATCTACGTCCAAGCACGGGAAGGGGCATGGCTTGTGCAGAGGGATTTTGCCCGCAGCGCAGAGGGGACCGGAGGTCCGAGGGAAGGCAAGCGGAGCATCAGAGAAAGCAGCAGCCAGAACAGCCCGGAGAGAAGTGATGTGCTCGTGAGTCAGCGCCCTGAGGTCTCCAACCTGCCCCAGAGCTGCCGCCTGCCTCCGCTGCCGTTCTTCTTCCTTGTGCATGATCCCGTTGCTCCTCAGCGTCCCCCTCTATCTCACCCACTCCTCCTCACCTCTGACTCTCCTCCGCCGGGCTAGTCTGCACGGTTTTCTTAAGAGCTAATGGAATAGACAGACCGACAGAAATGGGCTAATACTGTCACTGTTCCTGCCGCCACACTGCGTGCCCCTGTCACAGCAAGCAAAGGCCATCAAACGTTTCTATTTGTGAGCGCCGTATTGTGCCATCTCTTTCCTTGCTGCCCTGTCCCTCCAAAGCCCATGGGCTCTAGGGTACCCAGGGAAAGGCCCCCCACCCCAGGAAGGAGTTCCAATGCTCCCTTACAGCCCTGAACCCAAAGGCACCATTGCTCTGCTCTCAGGCCGCTCCCATCATTCTCCCCATCCCTTCTCTGTTTTCCTTTTCTTTTGCTTTATTCTCCAGCACTCCTCTCCTCCCTTCCTCTTCCCTTCAGCACCCACACGCCCTGCACAAAGCCCTGGTGCCCGTGTCCTGGATGGGGCTCCTCTGTGACAGCCAAAACCTTCCCCCCGCCCGATATTGTACGTTAGGGTTGTCTTTGCAAAGCGGTGGCAGCGGCGGCCCGAAGCTGGGGCTGTTTTCTGCTCCCTGGGACACACGCTGACTCGGCTCCGTGCTGGCTCGGGGAGACGCTGGCACTGAGGTGCTTTCTCTCCCGTGGATCCAAGTAGCTGTCAGTCCCAAGAAGATTGCAGTCCCCTGCCCAGCTCTCTCTGAGCTTTCTTAGGAGAGCTCTGGGAATCTGGGAGTGGAAATGGGGAGCAGGGAGACCTTTTCATTTTGCCAAGAAGCCCCAAGCCCCCACGCCCATGGCACAGGGGGGTGAGCATCTCCCCCGAGAGCATCACAGGAGGGAGGGAGCTGGGACACAGGCCCACGTGGATGCCTGGGATCGTGTGCATTGGGATAAAACTGTCAGCTTGAACATCAGCCTGTCTAATAAACCCTGGTATTTTCCAAACACACTCCCTGGAGATGCTTGTCCTGTTTCTCCCACGGGTGCGGTGCGAGCACCGGGGCTGGGGTGGCCGCGGGGGTGCAGCTGCAGGGAGCGAGGCAGGAGCTCCCGTCTCCTTCCCTGCACCCCGGCCTTGTACCCGTCCCTCGCACGGGACCTGCCGGCAATGCCTGAGCCATTTGGTTGCTTTTCTCAACCTGGCTTCCTGTGCCGTAGGCACGAACGGGCAAAGCAAACGCCAGCTCCTTTGCTTTGTGCTTCAGGGCAGCGCGATCCTCCCTGGTGGGACAGATCCTTGCTTCCACCCGCACCAGGAGCTGCTCTTTAAACCCCCTTTGTGTGTGGTCCCCCTCCTCCTCCTCCCCTCACAGAGGCCCCCGCCATGCTGAGCGCTCAGAGAGAAAAGCCAACCTGCCCCTCCGCCCGCGGACCACAGTCCCCCGGGTCCCAGCACAAAGCCGGCTCCGATTCACCCGTGGGGGCTCCAGCACAAAGCCCCGGGGAGAAGCAGGAGCTGCAGGGCCGGCATCGAGCGCTGGCAGCCGCAGGGCTGAGTCACGGCCGTGGGCCCACGCGCGCCACGGCAGGCACACCGCCCCGTGACTCAGCCTCGCCGGCAGCGCCGTGCACGGCTCGCCCGCCTCGGCGGCAGGGTCGGCTGGCTGCACGCAGGGATGCTCTGCGTGGCAGCCGCTTCTCCTCCCGCCAGCGTCGCGTTCGCATCCAGCCTGCCCTGGCTGCTGCCTCGGGGAGAGCCTCGCAGGGATGTCCTGGCTGAGCCCTGCAGATGCTGGATGCGGCCTCTGTCCTCTCCCTGGTGGCAAAGGCACCCGCAGCCAGGCAGGAGCCGTGCTGCAAACCAGAGCCTGTGCACCCTCCCCCGGCTCCAGGTCCACGGCGGAGGGAAGGGGATTGGGGACCATGGCAGAAGGCAGGGGGTCGGGTACCGTGGTGGAGGACAGGGGGTCAGGGACCACAGCCAACCGCAGGGGCTCTCACCAGCCACCCAGCGAGAGGCGGATGGAGGCACCATCCCACCGGAGGCTGGGGCTCATGCAAACTGCTTATTGTAACCCTACCGCCTGGCCTGTCTGTCTGCCTGTCTTTCCAACTATCTGTCTCGCTCGCTAATCAGAGAAGGTTGATCCAAGAAAGCTGGAAGAGGAGGAGGAATGTCGCACTTGGCCGTGGCTTCCTTTGGAAAGTCTGGAAAAACTGTGGCATCTCAACGCGCATGAAGGTCTGCCTGGCGAGAAGCACATTTTCCTTCCAAAGCTGCTGTAAAGATGTGAATCATGAGCCTGTAACGCTCCTGGCAGAACGAAAACCGATTCCACTGAGACGTGGTGCTGGCAGCGGCTCCGCTGTATCTCTTGGATGGAAAAGACAAACATTTATCTTAGAGACATTGCTGGGGAAGAGCCGCCAATGCTGCCGAGAGCCCGGCAGCGGCCGGATCCTGCCTGCGCCCCAGGGTGTTCCCACCACAGGGAGCCTCAAGCAGGTTCCCAAAGGTCTCCCAAAGCCCGGCGGTGGCACTGGCAATATTCAAATACAAGCCAAGGGGTTTACGGTCCCCTTTGGTTGCCCTCCACAACCTCAACCCCTCAGCGTCATCTCTGCATTTCAGGGATGAGAAAATCCCAGCGGCTTCTTTGCGATGATGTCGATTCCGTTTCTGGGTTTTTATAGGCACCACATTGCACGTTGCAGGGGGAGATGAGGAGGGGGTGCCTGAGCAGATTGGTTTTTCTTGCTGTGAGCTCGAGGCCAGAGCTTCTTGCAGCAATGAGCCAAACTCTGCACCTCTGCAGCCGGAACCACCCCGTAGCCGAACTCATACCTTTTGGTAGCGGCAACCGCGTATGGAGTATGTGGGGATTCACTGCCCCTTTCATCGGAAAAGGACGTAAAACCTCTGCAAAGGTCTGCTGGGAGCCGGGGCGGGGGTTCTGCCGGTGCTCCACCTGCAGCGCGGTGGAGGTCTCCCTGTGCCACCATCCCCACCCAGCCCGTCCCCTGCTGTCCTCATGCACCCAACGCTGGGGCCAAACCCCCCCCAAACCTTGGCCCCGAAATGCCCCGTGCTGCAATTGCAAGACCCCAGTGGACGTGGCATATTTATGAAGCCACTCGCTGCCTTCGCAGGTGACCCCCAAAATCTGCCCACCCAGTTGTCCACCACAGAGCTGGGGCTGCTGCCCCCGCTGCTGCACCCACCCCGCTGGTGGCAGCTTTCCTGATCGGCTCAAGCCGCCGTTGACAGACCCCAGCGCAAACAAAACAGCCCTTCCATGCAAGTCCCTCCTTTTTGGGGCTTTTGAGATTTCTGGAGCCCAGAGGGCACCCTGGCTCACGCCATCCCCAGTCTTCGGGGCCGGGCTCAGATTTCATCACCAGTTCCCTGCTCGGAGTCGGAAGAGTTTCAATATTAAGCGTCGATGTGCAGCGTGTGGCTTCAGGTCACGTCAGCCAAACACCCCCCGCCTCAAGCCAGAGCACTACGGCCAGTTTATGTCGGTGGAGAGCCCCAAAATCAATACATTTTGCCCAAGACGTGCATGTGTAGGACACTGAGTCAGGAGGGCCAGTAAAGCCACGTCCTGAAGAGCGTGCGGGTGCTTTGGGTCCACTTCCCTCGGCTGATACCCATGGGAGGAGGATCGCCCATTTGCAGGCTGCAAAGGGGTTTGGACCCAGAATCGGGGTTTGCACGTGACATCAGCCCTTCCCCCTGGAGAGAGGGCGAGGGATGGGGAGCAAGCCCACCGCTGGAGATGCCTGCCTTGGGAAGAGCCTCGGGCTGGGGACCAGCGATGCCCCAAAGGACCAGCTGCTTGAGAGAGATGGGAAAAGCCTGGATATTGGCCCCAACAGGTCACCGTTTGCTTTAGCACGCCTGGGTGACATTCAGGGCAAGAGGCAGAAAAGCCAGGGCAGCCCAAAGCCCTGGGAAGGTTATTTTCACCCCACGGGGTGTCCAGCAAAGGTAACCCCTGCAAAATGGAGGGGGGATGGAAACGAAAGAGGGAAGAGGGAGGCGGGTGGTGGGCCAGGACCTGGGGGGGGATCCCTTGAAGCAGAGGAGAGACCGGAGGGGTTGCAGGGTGCTCACATGCTGCCTTCTCCCGGCCAGGAGCCTGTGCAGGACGGGAGGCAGTTCAGTGCTACGTGACAGTGAATTCCCATGCAATTATCATATATACGCCCAGCACTCCAGCACAGGTTATCTCATTTGGCTGCTGCTGTTCTAACGCATTCATTAGCGGTCATTTAATTACAGGATGCAAAAATGAGCTGTCCCAAAGTACTAATGTACATATGCAAAATACGCAATGAGCAATTAGTGCTACTAATGAGAGAGGGAGCCATGGTAGCAACAACAGGGAAAATACAGCAACATCCCAGCAAACCTGAGATCCGACCTAGCTCAGCCAGCCTGCTGTGACCCGGAATTATCCCAGCGGCCTTTCGGGACACGGGGAGAGAAAACGAAACAGAGGTGGGTGAGCTGACGGCGAGCGGCCGTTTCCTACCCACCAGAGAGAGACACGGGGTGTCCAAAACCACCCCCTATTCGCAGTGAAGGCTGCCAGAGGGGAGGGGTTGGGGGTGCCGGTGCCGCTACCGCTTCAACTCTGGATGTAAACTCAGCAGGACAGGGAAGCCCCTTGCTTCCCGGCTGCTCTCCAGTGCTGTTTGCCTGGAGATGGGAGTTAATGGGGCTGAGCATGGGAACCGAGGGCTCCCGGGGACAGCGAATGCTGCCGGGTGCTTCCCTGTAGCTGTGATTAATTGTTGTTAATATTAAATTCAGCACTTCTATGGAGGACGGAGAAGTGTTTAGGCAGAAGCCCAGCTCCTATCCTACCTGTCATTAAATTGCAATTAAGCCGTAGTGGAAGGAAATACGAGTAAACACATTCTCTGTAAGTGGCTTCGGCTTTCCACAAACATCTGTGTCCCAACGTTTCCTCTTCGGCTGGCCGAGCTCCTTCTGTTTTCCCTCTTCCCATGACCCGTACTTTGCTTTTTCTCCTTAATCCACAGCTCCCGACGGCCGGGGCTCGAGCAGCGAGGAAAGGAGCCCCCGCTGCCTCTGACCCACGGCAACCCATGGAAATTTCGTGCCAGCTGCAGCCCCAGCCCCAGCCCCTGTCCCGGCCCCAGCCCCGGCCAAACTCAAGGCTGTGCTCTGGGTACTTGCTCACCTAGTTGGTCCCCGACGCTCTCTTTCCTCCTTTGCTCCTTTGCAGCCGGCACCGGGGCAGGGTGCAAGCTGTACCCAGTCAAAGTGAAATCCTAAAGCTCTGCCAGGGAGGGGACTTGTCGGCAACGCCGGGTACACGAGCACGGTGCACCCCAGTAAAATTGTTAGTGGATCACAGAGAGGCTCCTCAACCCCCCAGGCTGACAGGCGCGGGGTGCTCTCGGTACCTGCTCAGGCCACGATGAGAGACGTTGGGACCTGGGGAAATGCGGGAGAGGTGCCCAGGTCCCTGCTGGCACCGAGAAGCCAGGCGGTCCCTCCGGCTCGGCCCCATCGTCTCCATCAGCTGGAGGAGCACAGCGCAGCCAGGAGGTGCCGCCGGACCCCGAATCCCCCGGGGACGCCGGGAACAGGCAGTGCCGCGGCACACCATGCTTGCTGGCAACCCCAGGTGAAGCATTTCATCCTGTTTCAACAAATCTTCTTCCTCAGGCAGAAAACTGAAGAGTTTTTGAAGACACGAAGAAGTGTTTAGAAACTCTGGGGGTGCCCACAGAGCCCCCCTCCTTTCCATCGGCAGAAATCTGAACGCCTGGTGCTTTCTGCTTGATGAAGGGTTGCTGCTGCCCCGACATAAAGCGTTTAACAACTTGTTTCCACCTTGCAGCAGATCTAGATGGGGTTTTCAGCAGCTGAGACCTGTTCCTGCTTAAGTCAGTGGTGACTGGCCTCAGCCAAACACCCCCAAAGAGCCAGCCCCAGCTATTGACCCCGCCGGGCCCGGCACAGCCCCGAGGTCTGTGGCAGTGCCGTGCCAGCAAGCACGATCATGGGGCGAAGCAGAACAGGGAGGGAAGTTATTTCAGCCCGGGACAGGGTTCTCCCATGGTGTTGTCTGCATGGTTTATTCCAGCTGCGGTTCTCCCCTGGCGAAGGACGAGGCAGGATGCCACGGGGTGAGATGTGGGGCTGGTGGTGACGGGTCAGCCTTTGCCAGTGGACACCGAGAGGAGCCGCAGCGGCGGGGGCCGAAGGAGGACCCTCGTCTGCCTCTCCCCAGTGAATGACGGGACCGCAACACAGCCAGAAGCTGCGGTTAAAATCTAGGGAATGCCAGGAGAGACAGGTCAGGGTGGCAGCAATGTAGAGCCAGGTATGCTGCACCACGGCAGGTTCGGAACAGTGTGGCCAGCATCCCGGCCCCTTCCATAGCAGTTCCTTAAACCCCTGACATTGCCTGGGGAAAGGAAAAAAAAGCCAAGATAAGAATTAGGGCGATGGATTTGGAGATAAAGAGGGGCAGCGAGGGAAAATAAACCCTGTGGCAAGTAAGATACTGGTGCCAGAAATACTACGTTAAATATTTTGGACCTAGTGTAATAATGATCATCCAAAAAGTGTCCTGAGAGCCGAAGCTGGCTTTTCAGAGCCACGAAGGATGCTGGTGGAATCACACAGGGTGAATCGGGGGGGAGGGATGGACGGGGAGGGATGGGGGAGCACCAGGCATGCCTAAATTTGGGTAGATCTGGGACTCTGGCAGCCCCAGAGCCTGGCCGGCTGGGGACACGGCAGGTGGTGACAGCCGAGCAATGGGTCTGGGATGAAATGGGAACAGGGGATTGCGGGAACGCCCTGGCTTCACCCGGCACCGGTTGGCAAAGGGCAGCGGCAATGGTCCCTGCACCAGACTGGGGCTCCGGCCACGTGCCTGGGCTCTGCCGCTGCGGCAGAGAAGGGAAAGACTTTGCCGGGACCGCAGTCCTGGTGAACGACTTTTTTTTTCCCCCATTGCTTGCAAACTTCGTCATCTTGTGTATAAACACAAAATGCCAAAATGTGAGTCAGCTTAATGGCAGTTTGGCTTCTGCACAGAAACAAGCTGATAAATGGCAGAACTACAGTTTGCAGGGGTGATTTATTCCTGTTTCAGGGGGTTTCAACAAGTCGCTTCATGGCAGGTAGAATGTATTACCATTATATTAAATAAATAAATAAATAAATAAAATTTAAAAAAAATTATTAAAAAGAATTTTTTTTCAATTAGTTGCTTCCCATCGGTGAGGGAAAACCTTTCAGTCTCAGTTAGTGGCCAAACATACTTCTTTTAGCTTTGATATACATTAGAGAGTGGAAAGAAATGTAGACAGTATCTCCTTAGGAGCAGTAGATTCAAACCATATAAAGGTGTGAGGCTTTTTTCAATAGCTGCTAAGTAAGTTTTGTGGCCCAATGCTGTGATCTGGCACAACAAAAGATCCTATTCGCCCGCAGGAGCAGATCTGAGACCGCCTCAGGAATCCTAATTCCTGAATTTCTCAGCTTTTTTTTTTTCCTAACATAAAGAATCTCAACGAGCCAGTTATGGAAATCTTGACATAATGTCATTTTTTCGGTGACAAATGCTACAGTTTAAACTCCACTCTGCAAACACTCAGGCATGTACTTGTATCTACACATGTAAATAACCCCATACAGGTCAGCAAGACTATAAAAAACACATACATAAAGTTAAACCTGTGTGAAAAGTGCCTGCAGGATTGAGGCCAGCGATTGCAAAACAGTTCAAACTATATTCCTCCATTTTCATTAGTTTCTTGAAAAACTTCTGCTGTGGGCTTGAAATTCTTCCTGTTTTGTTGAGCCAGAGGTGATTTTTCTCCCCAGGCAGTCTGAGCAAAAGCCTTCCTGCTGTTTTTAAGTTGTTAGGCTTCAAAAATCACATTTCCCACCAAGGACATTCTGCCCTTTTAATTTAGAGAGTTCAGCGTTGACATCTATTGTGTAAATAAAGCTAATTAAAGACAGTTACTATTTGCTATAAATAGAAGTCCTCCAATGCCACAGGCCGGTAGATTTGTCTGCTTTTGCTAAGAAAAGCAGTATCTGTGGGTGCTGGGAGCATCCTTTATTCGTATTAACGGGGTGTTAATTATTCAGCCTAACATAATTTAAATAAGACCTCAGCCCCAAAACTCTACGTGTTCATCCTCTCCTAGGGTGCCAAGCGGCGCAGAAGTGGCGGGCTCCAGGTTTAAGCTCTGGAAGAGAGAGACGTCTGCCCATGAACGGTGCTAAATCATCGCCGCCGTGCCTTACCTTGGGGGGGAAATCAAGGCAGCGGCTGGGTGTTGCTGAAGTTCCCGTGGTTAAGGAAGCACGCCGCTCGTTTAGGGGAAGAAGGTGGGTTGCAGGCTGGCTTGCAGGCTGGCCGAGGTTAAGAAGGGGATAACCTCTCCGAGAGCCCTGCCCACATTTCTGGCTTGTAAGAAGACCTTTGAGGATGTAGCAAAGCGATGAACTCGGTGCCTCCTGGTCTAAGCAGCCCGGCTGTGAAGGAAAGACAGAGCAGGATGAAAAACCTGGTTAAAAATCGACACACCCCCATTCAAGACAAACCGCCTCTAAAGGAATATGGCAGGTGCCTTGGCTCTGGGCCGAACGCGACAAGAAAAGGAAGCAAGAGATCCAGATTAAGGGCGAATCCTTCAGTAAGAGCTTAAATGGTCCAGATAAAAAATAAAACATGGCAATCATTTATTTGGGTTATAATAAAACGCGGTTTAATAAACATGTATTACGACCGTGAAAGGGGAACAGAATATTTTCCCTGCTCTTCCATGGAGCCAAAGCTGAGGAAGCGACTGAAATGAGGATGCTAAAAGAGGAGAAATGAGCAGACAGGAAAAAGCCACTTGGCACAACAAACCTGTTTCTCAGCCCCTGCTCTCCCCGTTTATAGCCGGAGCCTTTTCTCTCTCTACGGCCACATGTCTTTGCCTCCCGAAACCACGGCAGGTGTTCGCAGGAGCGTGTAACATCCTTCGGCGGTCCTCGCAGAGGACCGGGCAGTCTGGTTTTGAGATGCGGAGCCCTCGAGGGAGGCGCGAGCACACGAGCCGGCGGTGAGGGCCGCACGTTTGCCACGCACCGGTGCAATGGCACATGGGCTGCCGCGCGGCATGCCCCGTTGTTACAGCGGAGGGGGGAGGTTGGTCTTGGTACCTTGCAGAAACATCAGCTGAAGATGGTGGAATATTTTTTTTTAGTATTTTCAGCCATGCTTCAGCTTTGTAGCTTATTCGGGAGCAGGTTCTCCAGGCACCCAGGAGTTTAATACTAATAACTGAGATGTTTTGACTAGACACATAAGACACAATCTGCTTGTTTGTTTGTTTGCTTGGGCTGAAGAAATACTGAGAGGCAATTTCAGCTCCTTGTTTTGTTTTCTGAGCGTTCTAGGAAATAATTTACCAAATTAACAGACAATATGTGGGACAGTTTCAGGCATGCGGTGACAAGACGGGGTCACACATAGTAACACAGCAGCCAGCTCAGTCTGCACCAAATCCCCTTTTAGAGATCTCCTTCAATAAAAGACTCAGCTGCCTAAATCTACCAACGCAAAACATCTGAGCAGTCCTCGCAGGTACAAATCACACAGAGCCTCCGAAAGCTGCAGCCTGGAGGAAACATTTGGTGGGAAATTACCGCAAATCCGGTGATGGGTTATGGTTTTTCCTGACTGTCATTAAGAGTTTAGTGCGTGCCATGAAGCACGAGGGTTATTTGATTTTTGGTTACCGAGTGTGACTGTCAGTACTCCCATTACCCAATTCAAGGAGATTCCTGATTTATAAAAGGATCGGGGCCCCGTTCCTAAATCCTGCTTGCCAACAATTGCTGAATTGAATTGAATTGCTCCCTCGACGACCTTTCATTGCATCCTATATGCCACTGTTTTGCCCCCAGCTCACCTTTTTAACAAACGTTTGCTGTGTTTGCAGTACCCCAGGACCGATATTTCTCCTTCGCGGCAGAAGCATGCACTTTCTCTTACCTCCATCAGAAGGTACTGAATGTATTTGTCTGCTCCACAAAGAGCAGAACTCAGACCTGAGTGACTTCACATTTTATTTCCATAATATACCACAGTTGTCAGGGCAGCAGCATAGGTAAAAATGACTAGGAAATGCGATAACCATCTCTGCCAAAGCGTTATGTATTAGTGTTTTCAGCAACATTTTCTTCCCGTCTTGTTCCCTGGAAACAGAACTGGCTGTGTGGCAGGAACATGCACTCACGTTCAGCTTTCAACACGATTGTTTGGAAGCTGTTCGCTGCTCTTTTTGCACTCACGGACCATCGATAGCACAGCAAAAGTCCTGAATACTCAGCGAGCATCAGGCACTTCACGGATATTATTTGAGAGTGTCAAAATGCTAAAATTAATGTCGCCTTTTTGTAATTTTTAAGTACTTGATTCTGAAGGCCCAACAATAATCTTTTACTGTAGTCTTTTCTTTGCGCAGTGTAGATAAAACCTTTAAGTTGTAAAGTGTGAAGTGCAGCAGCGACCGGTTTAAAATGAAATCAGTTTTTAATTGACACAAATGCTAAATATATCACCTAGCAGCAGAATCAGTGGACTGCATTGGGCCATCCCAATTTCAGTCACCACAGTAATGTAGCAGGGGTCAAATTATCCTGTATTATTTCTTCTTGTTTCATCAAAGGCTTAATCCTACCACCGCAGCAATAAATTGAAATAATGACTGGTTCCTGTGTTTGCGGACAGAAGTGTACTCTTTCGGTGCTTATAGAACACAAGTAGAACCCATCTTGAATACAAACTAAAAATTGATGTGACACTTTCTCAACGCCTTCCACTTCACACTTGTCACATCATTGCTAAATTGCTCAGATACATCTGCTCCGGTTGGAGTGGTGGAGGTCATCTCTGTTCCTAGACAGCATCGGAGTTGCAGCCATGCAGGTGAAATCTCAGGTAGAGCTGAGAAGAATGCTCTCATCTATGCTTTCGGGGGCGGGGGGGCGAGAAGAAGAAAATCACCAAAAAGCCAATATTACTGAATTGGGTTATTTTTTTAAATGATTCTGGCACCCACAGCGCAGAATAACAGATTTGTAGTTAAAATACACTGTGACAGCCTGAGCCAGGGGAAGAGAAAGTGAATCTATTCAGGGATGCGGTTGGGAACGCTCTGTTACTCTCAAAGCGAAGGCTCGGCTCAGCTCAGGCGGCGATGGCTGTCCCCATACCCGTTGCCAGCTCAGCGGCGCTCGGGGTCACCTTTCTGTCGCAGATCAACCGAGACAAGGGATCAAGTCACAGAAATGCCACAGCAATTCCCATCTCCCCAGAAACCTAAATTTAAAAAGGGCTTGCTGCACACACAGCAAATGTTTCACTAAGTTTTACGTTGTGTAATTCCTTGCGGCACTTACAATCCCCTAGCTAGGGTTTTCTGCGGATTCGCAGCTGGTCTTACTTCCAAACCTGCGGCACGTGCACAAGGTGATTGCACAAGCCTGTAATTGTGCCGGTGAAGTCTCATCCCCACCTCTTTTCGGCTGAATAATCCAAAACACTAAATATAACGCGTGTTGCAATTTGCAACTGCGCTGTTGCAAAAATCAGAAAATGGTAAAATTGTGCGTTGCAACGTTCACACTCGTTGCAGAAATGACAATTTTTCCAAATCTCCATCGTTTCCTCTATAGTACTGTAGGAAAATCCTGTACCGAGTGTCACCCTAGGAGGAAACTTGCCTGCAAGGTTATATGAATAGTTTAGGCTAGTTTAGCTCTGAATAGTTAGGCTGGTTTAGAATAATTTCATTCTGAGGGTCCTTTTGCTGCTCCCGTAAACGAGAACTCCCCTATCCATCAGGATCTTCCCACAGAAACTGTGCTACGAAGACAGAATGTCTAAATAAGAGAGCTGTAAGAATAGAAAGGCTTTATTTTCTGTTTCCCTGTAGTGCTGCCTTCATAAACCTTGTTTTGCAAGATCACATAAGTTATGATGTTATACAGGGAAAGAAGCGTACACAAGATCTTCACGGCTAGAGGGGAGCAGGTCATATTGGCGGCACAGGAGAACAGCACGTGGGCATCCAGCCCTTCTTTCGGAGGAGACGGAAGAAAAGTTTCCAGAGGAAGTAAAACACATCTCGACTTTCCCTAAGGAAAAGGTTTGTTTTTTTTTCCCTCAGCCCAGTAATGGTTGCACGTCTCATCTGCTCAGGGTTCGAAAGGGTTTACTGGTTTTGCCCGTTAGAATGGCCGGCTCTTTATGGAAGGTAAAGCCAGTTCAGAAGACTTTTAACAGAAGCGCCAGCCGCAGTCATTTGCTTGGAGCAGGAAAAGCGTGAGGCCGGCCTGCAGCACGCCTGAAGGGGAAACCAGGAGCGTCCACGGGAATGTGCCACACAACAAGCGTCTGCTTGGCAGCCCCCTGAAACTTCGTTTTTAATGGGTGTCCTTTCATAGGATGCTAAAAATTACTGATGCTGCATCTGCAAGATAAAAAGCTGAACAAGTTGAGAAGGGGAGAATGGATGAATTAACACTATGACTATTTTTCTCCTCCTTGGCCTGACTTGGAGCCACAGAAACTCCTCCCTAATTTATATCACATAGGGACTATTTTTACATGCCTTTTCACTGCCTTCCACCTGGTCACAGAAGTCCTGCTGATGACTTTACAGGGTCACTTCCCACTGTTTGACTGCAACTGTTGGTCATTTTCACTGTTTTTTGCTACTTGATGCTGTGCTATGAAGTGGACTTACGGCACGGCAGCGAGAGTGACTCAACTTGACTTTGGGAATCCTGGATGAGCAGCGCTGTAGCTGATCTCCAATCAGTGTTTTATAGCTTCTGCCCTGTCTTCTCGCCAACATTTCTTAACGGCTTAAGACTTTGCTTTAGCCTGGTTGTAGCCTGTCCTTTGTCTCCCTAATTTGAATGTCCTGAGAAGCTGCAGGCAGATGGAGCGGGAGCTTGAAGCTGGGCTAGTCTACGTGACATCAGTGACTGCCACAGGTACAGTCCTTCTCCGGCTGTTTATTCCTTGGTCCTTCCGCACCCAGACAGCCCCATTCTTAGCAAGCTTAACAGCCCTTTTTTTCCCCCCTTGTTTTTTATTTTTTTTTTTAAAGAAGCAGAGTGTGATGCAAGTTCCTCCACCAAGTGTTCGTAGTTATGAAAACACGTTAGATGTGGCTGTATTTGCAGACAACAGTGGTACTTCCTCTCTTCGGAAACGGAGCAAGTTTCTATTTCAGGCTTTGCTGACTCAAGGGTGAGGTACCCGGGCTGATTCAGCAGCTTGGCAAGCCAGGAGAACTTCTGGTTATGAATGGAATGAGCAATAAATTTTAAGTTTGTCTTCATCTGACAGAAATGTATATTTGAGTGAAGCCACCTCCTGGTGGCACACATTTTGCCAAATAAGTGGTATAGTCTGCCTTGCTTTCAGCATGGAAGGCCACTTGAATGAGACAACCATAAAGCCCCACAAGTAAAATCCTGGTCCTACAGGACCCAGCGATTCTCCTTCAGCTGGGCCAGGTTTTATCCTCCCTCTTGAGGTCCCAGTCACCGAAAAAGATCTTCTACTGCTTACTCGCTTATTTTATCTGTGCATCTCATCTGGGATACAAAATCGTGTCAGTAGTATGAATAATTTGAACTGCAATTTCAGAAGGATGAAAAAGACAGAACACAAAACCAACCTGGCTATCCCCGAGAAAGTGAGAAGAATGCACCACTTACTCAGCTTCCATGGCTTCACATGGAAAAGATGTCAAAGGTAATCCTTGTGCTCTTCTTTTACAGGAAAGTGACACAAGCGTCGTGATACTTGTCTAATTTTAAAAACCATGGAGCGGTAACAATCCTCCAAAATATTTTCTAATGTTTAGCTGTTAGTCTGTGAACAGAAGTCAGAAAAGTCGTGGTGTTTGGTTTTTTTTTTTTAAATCCATAACATGAGTTCTTTCACCTAGAGGTTACCAGGATTCAAAACAAAGCTCATAATGAATGCTGCACAGGTCACCAAGGATGCAGATGCAGAAGTCTGTCAGGAAGTGAGATCCTGCAATTTATTAAGGTAAGAAAGCAGGAATGGAGTATCTGGGCTGTCTCCCTTGAGCCTTCCTGTCTGTGGATGGACGAAACAGGTTTTAACATATCTTCCTCCAATATTTATGCTGTTTCCAGAGCCAGCCAGGATCAACAGTCTCCACCCATGGCATCCATGATGCCTTTTCTTTCAGGCTGCAAGTTTCCCTTTGACAGTATACAACAAAAGCCACAAACTTCTAAACAGCGCTCCTCCTCCCCAGCTACACCAACTGGCATTAATATACGCTGTTGTTCGAGCCAGCAGTTCCCATGTCATATTCTTCTGCCTCGTGAAGGCGGTTTGTGAAGTCTAAAAATGCGTCATGTGGGTTGTCACATTTCAGAACCCCCCTGAATAGTTTCGCACAGCTCCATCAGATAAGCGGTGAAGTACAATATTATGAACGTCAAACAAAAAGCTAATCATTAGAGCTGACAAAGCTGTGCCTCTGAGAAGGGAAGTAAATTCAGTTCTATAGACTAAATATGTGTATTTGGCAGCATGAAGTTAGAAGAAACAGGCATGTAGAATATGCATTTGCTCAGCTATTGCTCTGTAAAATATTTCCTCTAACTCAGTCTTGGAGAAAGGAAACCAGCCACAGAGTATTTTGGAAGGGCAGACAGAGTTCTCTGCAGGAAAAGAGCACAACCCAGAACTACCAGGCCCTAAAATGAACCTGGGACTCAAAATCAATAGCAGGTGGTAGCTCCCAGCTCTACCAAGACACGCTGATGGCAGTTGCTAAGAAAGTGACCAAGAGGAAGCATCTTCCTGAAAGGATGCTACAAACATTACCCACACAGGCGCTGCCTTAGAGGGACACACTGGCTGTATTATATTCCACGGGGTTAAACTCCTGGATAGAAAGAAATCAGAGTGCAGGGCAGGAAATAACAGATACAACTTCAAACCGCTTCTTGCCCTCTAAGACAAATTTTGCTCACGCTTGAAATAAATATAAGCATCACTGGCATTTCTTGTTTACTGCTTGCGTGTATTTAATCTGCTTCTTGAATTCAACAGAGAAAAATCTTCACGATAAAAGCAAAGTCAAAGAATAGTGTCCATGACATAACACTCGATTTAAAAAATTCAGTCTTTTGGGAGGCAGCACTAGGTCTTTCCTGGCCAGGAGGGAGCCAACAAAAGCGAACACAGGGTAACCGTTCTCCCTGCTGCACGCACAGCTATGTTTCCGCAGAACTTGATAATGACAGAGGAAGCTGGGGAATGGCTGGGCTGGTGAGTGTTGGGTGACTGTTTCACCCAAAAGATCAAAAGGAGGAGCAGGGTGGGAGTCTACGAGTAACAAACCTAGTGGGAGCTTCCTCAGGGGCGCAAGGATTCTGAACAATCTTGAAATCATGGTCTGAGGCTTAATAAGGAGGGTTTTGACAAGTCAGATATCTTCTTCAGTCCCGTTTCACTGTCCTTCGAACCAGTGAATGAAAGCTGGGAAAGAGGAGACTACTTCATTAGTGAAGATCAAAAGCAGTCTCTGACTAGTAGCCAGACAAAATTTGGGATCATGTGGGTCACTCAGTTAAAACTTGTGATGTAGCCAGTATCTTTGATGTGATTCTGTTTATTCTAAGAACATACAAAGTCCCACTTTATTGAGCACAGGGGGAACAAGACACACTTCTCCTGCTTCTCACTCTGAGCTTTGCTTCTGCTTGTCCCATCTCCTGCGCACACGTACCTCCATGCCCGAAGTGTCGGTCTCTTTTGTGCGCACGCAGGGAAGATGCACGAGCAGGCTCTCTCCTCTGACTGCGTGAGCACACTCGTGCATGTGAACTCTCTCTGTGCAGCATACACGCACCAGAACCACCTCCTTCTGTGCGCTCGCTTACTGCTGTGCACACACAAACACCGCCTAACAGTTTTATTTTGAATGAAGGTACGATCCTGTATCTTCATTTTAGATGAAAATTGAATTAAAGCCTACCCAAACAAAT
This sequence comes from Sagittarius serpentarius, assembly GCA_034782735.1. NCBI lineage: Eukaryota > Metazoa > Chordata > Aves > Accipitriformes > Sagittariidae > Sagittarius > Sagittarius serpentarius. The sequence continues at coordinate 2,824,264 of JAVKLA010000061.1, forward strand.
TTCCGTAATAAGTATCAGTTTGAATGGCCTCAACTTTTACTACGCTCTAGGCAAACGTTTTGCTTATTTACCACCTACGCACTCTTAATCACCCTGGACCAATCACCCTGGACCAAAGGAACTGAATGAAATCATGACTTTGCTGATACCAGAGGGAAAGCTCGCATCTTCAACTGGAGGAAAATGTACCCTGGTGTTCTTATCAACGACATCCTGATTTACTTCGAAATAATAAGGGCTTAAATTATTTCTTGTTTCCCCCTCCACATTTTAGCTCTTTGTAGTTTCTACCCTTTTCAGAGGCGTGTTAAGGAAATGCAGCTGACCCAGACTGGCAGTTGAGTAAGGATATCATAAGCAATAATAATAAGCCAGTATTATCATAAAGCAAGGCTAAAAAAATTTAGGCTGAATTTCAGTACCTCTTACATCTCAAAGTTCAAATCACCCAATCTCTACAACAACATAAATCTTACTGGTTTACATAACAAAGATAAAAAACACGGGTAGTTTTACCTTAAATTCTCTGCCATTGAGGTAAAAAAATTTTCTCCTTTTACCACCAAATTTCTACCACATCTTTTAATCCTTGGAAGTTGTTGCACTTATTTAATCTCCCAGATTAAATAAACTCATCATCCTTTATGAAGTAAAAATGTAACTTAAACTACGTTTAGATGAATCAATAAAAAGGTCGCAAAGAAGCCTTTTTTTAATTTTTCAATTAATAGCCAAACCCAGAAGGCCGTCCTTCCTTTCTGCTCTGTCAGCTACAGGATTTCTTTCTTCCTAACAATGTTTATGTAAGAGTGGCCTGGTAAGCAGCACTTGCTGTAAAATATTGATCAGCCGAGACATTAGCTGGAATTCGAGAGATGGCTATGTCATAGCAAAACCGAAACAATTATCAGTATTGATTAGAATTTTTTATTAGAGATTATTTTTGTATTTGAGTACGTCAGGAAATACACATTTCTTCAAAATAATAATAATAAAACCACATTTTACAGCATGGTTACTGCACAGTAAGTAATATCTTTACAAAGGAAATGGAAAAAAATACAGGTTTCAGTTCCAGTAATTGTGTGGCCATATATTTGCTACGACTATTTTTTTAAAAAAAGGGTACATTTTACCAAAAGGCGCTGTCTTCAGAGGAGAAGGGACCCGCTGCTAGGTAAGAAGCGCTGCGGAAGGAAGGGCCGCTGGAGCCGAGTGCTTTGCAGGCAGCCAGCTGGGAAAGGCTCACCTGGAAAACAGTAAATGGGATTTAGGGAAGCAGGAGGCACAGCGGGGCCCAGGCCGCTGCCGAAAGAACGCGGACAAGCACCGGAGCAGGGGCTGAGGGGCAGCGAGGGAGCTGAGGAGAAGGTGCTGGTGGGACCGAGCGTTTGGGAACATCACCTGTGAGGAAGGGTGAGGGATGGAGAGCTGGGAAGAGGGAGGGAAGATGCTGAAGCAAGCGCAGAGAGGAACTCCGCTGCGAAGGAGGGGACGATGCGGGCCGTCTGGGAGGAAGAGATAATAAAATTGAGGGAGCGGTGCAGGCGAGATAGCGTCAGTTATAAACAAGGGAAGAAAGAGAAAAATAAGCCAGCGAGTCCAGCAGGCTGCGGGGATGCGGAAAGGTTGATTTGTTCGCGGAGGTGCATGTTGTTTGCGCATGGCAAATGTCAGCCGTGCCAACGGCGGCGTTTCCCCGGCCCGGCGCCCCCGGCGAACAAACACGGCCCCGAAGGCGGCGGTGGGACGCGCCGGGAAGGACCCATCGCCTATGGGGAGGGCGGCCGCGGGGGCAGCGCACGGCGAGAGGCCGGGCCGCGGAGAGAGGAGCCGGG